>JAFBJQ010000387.1:0-95959 GCA_016785345.1 Trinectes maculatus | reverse complement strand
TATATATAAAGCGATGGAGTCTACTATTTAATTCAGACTGACATTGCATACAGTGTTTGCTCACAGTGGACCAGCTGGTCATCCAGCCAATACGACTGCTCAATCAATGAGTCATTCATAAATCTACTCAGTCATGAATTGAGTCAGCCATGCAGGCTCATTCATGCGTCCGGTGCATCGGTTCGTCACCAGGCAAACCGGGCAGCAGAGTGAAACGCCGCTGATCCAGACGCAGATGTCGGAGCGCTGGGTCGGACTCAGGCAGGCTCGCAGCCCACCTGCCGCTGCTGGCTGCCACATGACCTCTTGATGTTTCTATCCTCCTCTGGCCCCGCGCCCTCACTGATGCAGGCTGAACCCGACTCAGCTGAAATACCTCACTCCCACTTATGCAGGTTGGATTTGAGCCAAGAAACAGCAGCTACGATGCAAAGTAGATTTCATCCCTTTAATTCGTCAGCCAATACAGCACCGATTATAGTTTCTCACTAAAGTCAGTTATATCCCACGTACACAGACTGTGCTCGCTGGAGGCTGAGAGTCATGGCTTCACACCAGGAGACTCTCTGAAGCCAGAAAGAGAGGGAATGCGAGGGGAAGAGAGGAAGATGCCCCCCCCCCCTTCCTTCCCTTACTCCCTTCTTCACAAGGTTTCCTAAAACCAAAACTTCCATCACCTCACTCTGTATCTCTCCCTTCCTCCCTCTCATCTTGTCCTCCCCCCATAGGGGTCGGGTATGTGTCACTGCATTGTGCTTGGTGACGCGGCCGACAAGAATGGTGTGAGGTAATGAGTCAGCCACCAGAAAGAAAAGGTGGGAGCCAGTGAGACGTATCGGTTTCTGTCAACCTACAGGGTTCTTTCAGGTGGATCTCCTGACCTCACTGTGCTTCAGCTTCCATAACCGACAGCAACGTCGCCATTTTCTGCCAAACACGCTCTCCTACTGTCACCGATGATATTATTGTAAATAATAACAAATAAAAGGTCAGTAGGTCAATCGATTATCTGATTGACAAAAGTGAATCATCATGCTATTCAAGCTTTGTGACTCCTCATTTTACTGCGTCTCTTTGACTCGAGTGAAAGTAAAACGAATATCGGGTTCTGACATGTGATTTTATTTGACTGCCCAAACGTTTAATCTGATGTTTGATTGTTTTTTGGAAAATTGATGTCATTCCCGACTGAAATTCAGATAGTAAATTCCTGTCAACTTTCCATCATATTGGGGAATGTGGGGACTTTTATTCCTCTTTCTCTTTCACAATCAAATCGATCATGTTAAAACTCATGGAAAACTTGTTCTCTTGTTCCGACATTATGTGTCGTCATAACGGCCACAACTCAGACAAGTGTCCGAAGCGTTGCAGACGTGATTCCTGACACTGGAGATTATTGTGTCTCCCTCTTCATCCTGTTACCTCTCTCTTTCCCCGCCCCTCCGCTCATAAAGGGGGATTTATTAGGGTGTGGAGCCGGTAAAATATGTCTTCAGCTCGACCTGTAGGTGCACGCCCCGACATCACACAGATGTGGACTCGACCCCCAAAGAGACAAATTTTAATAGATGTGTGAATTATTATCTTAACCTCAATCAATCACAATTACAGAAAATTTCTCTCTCTTTAAAAAAAATAACGGTGGTTATTGAAGTTTTGGGGGATGTGTTACAACAAGCAGCACAGAGGAGGAGCAGGGTCACGACAATGAAACTAAAAACCATGATTGTGTGTAACTGCTGACAGGAGGAGGAGGAAGAGTTAAGTTTTTCCTGTTACTTTTTTCTTCTTCTTCTTTGTGTGTGTGTTTAAAGATATTTTGGCAAATGCTCAACGCACACTCCAACACGGGCACGTCTGCACAAACACACACACATTTACGGGCAACTCTCAGTCAAATTATGAGGATGTTTCTTGGTTTCGCTTGCAGGTGAAGTCATTCCTGCGGTGGAGGCTGGAATGTGGAGACTATTAAGTAGGAAGAGAGGTCTGTGAAAGACATCCAAAGTGTGTGACTCCTAGTAAAGACACACACAAGTGTGTGTTCCCCATTGATCCTGCATCTGTACCATGCAGGGTATCCAGATGTGGTGTGATCCTGGTGGGAGGTCTTCAAAAGAATGAATCTTTAACAGTTTTGTTGTGCGTGTACGGCAATCAGGACAAAGACGTTGTGTACAGTCGGTTATGTACTGTCATTAGATATTTGCAGATTTGTCCTTTATTGCATAATTAGCTTGAGATGGTTTTATGATTTGTCCACAAGTCTTCTAGATATTAATGATTGTTGTCCGTGAGCAAATATTTGTATTTGCACGGCACCAAGAGCCAAAAGGCTGTACATATGTATGGTGATCTGACACACACAATAGTAACTGACATACACAATTGACAAAAGGGGGCAGGTCTGCTTACACAATGTCAGAAGTATGCCAACGGCTGCTGTCATCACTTTTTTAATGACAGACCATTTCCACTTTATCAGCACCCCCTCCAACCCCCCCTCCCCGCCCGCCTTCTGGACCCCTCTGACTCAGAGACTACACAGATACGAGGCCGGTTGTGTGTGTTGGTACATGCAAACGCTCGTGTGGGTTGGTTGATCCCAGCGGGAAACCAATATCCCCCTGCAGCAAAACCACAACAACTTAACACAACTCCCCTCTCTTGCTTCACTGATACCGTCTTACAAGGCTGATTTATATTTGTGCGCCCTATTTGTGCGCTCAGTATGTACAGGGGAGAGTGACGTCCTAAACACAATGACGGTGTGTGTGTGCGTGTGTGTGTGTCCCAAAGGGAAACGGGGCAGAGGACAAAGGTTTGAAGACTCAGTTTGTTTCATGATGTCCTTCACAGCCTAAAGTAAATATGAGTAAGCATATGATCTATTCACGCTAATGTATATATGCCTGTATTTACAAAACTGCAAAACTATACTGGGCAGCAGGCAGCTTTTCCCCAGGACCAGAAATGTATACATGTATAGGTGTGTGTAGTATGTGTAGTGATTAATGGCCTTGGGGGCAGCAGAGAGCAGGGGTATGCCAGGCATGGAAAACCAGCTGTCTGTCCTGGACCTTCAGTGAAGAAAGCATCAACGTTGGACTCGAGAGCTGAACCCCCTCGTTCCTCACATCACACACACACACACACACACACGTACTGGTGGGACATAGAGGGGCCCCTCAGGGTTTCACAGTTTTAACCCAGCCACCGGTCTATAGCTCACATGTGGTATGTAAACCTATGACCAGGGACTCAAACTGTTCCTAACCACCGAATGCATTCATACATGAAGCACTGTGTGTCCATTTCGCTGCAAAAAATATCACACACCATCACCGTGACGTGACGCCACACACATATTCATCTTAATGATCATAACAACAGATCATTAAGCTGAGGGTCCACATTAAAAAAACGCTGTGTTCCGCAGACACACACAACAAACAAGAAATGCATGAAACTGCGTCTTAAAGAAAACTGATGCTGTATATTCGGTTACACAAGTCACCCAGAGGAACGCTATTGATCACACAAACACACTCAGGCCTCACACTGATTGGTTTTACACTGAAACTGTGAAGCCCCCATCGAAATGCCATTGTCCTGCGAGCCCATTACAACCCGCGTGACTCCTCGCGCCTTCAGACAGTCACTTCACACCTACGACAGAGCGCGGGCTGCGGAGAGGCCGTCAGCATTTAAAGGCCGAAACAAATTTACACTTGTTAAAACAAAGCAGAGAGAGAGAGAGTGAGAGAGAGACTGTGGAACAGGGGGGGTCAGATGCAAATGAGAGCCTGACTGCAGAATGTCAGAACTTTTGTGTGCCTGAACCCGGGCGTGGTAACATCAGACTGCGATGTGAATTGTCGACGTGCTTCTCCACCTTTGAGTTGAGTCTACGGCAAACATCCAAAAGCCCAGATTTCCTTTTCTCACCGAGACACATGCCTGTAAACCATAACTCTGCAGTGGTAATGATTATCAAGGACACGCCTGTTTACTGTTTTTGTAAGGTTTTAATCTGTAACCCATAACGGTTGCTGCACATACCACAAAGAATGATTCATTGTATACGATGCATATAAACTAAATCTGAACTCTATCTGTTCATAAAGCGAATATGTACATTCAAAACGAATATTCTGTACAACTAATGATCAGTTGCGGTTACAGGGGTAAATCAATCCCAGTGCTGTTTGCATGGGCGCGTACCAGCCTTAAGAGCAGAAGCTAGTACTTCCTGAAAGCTGCACAGCTCTGGATCGATCACACACACACAGAGGTTTAATGGATAATTAGGAATCGTCTGCAAACGTAAGAGCAAATCGGGACAGCGTCTCCTGCACGTGTCTTTGTTGCTCTCGTCTTAAACTGCGATAAACTGATGTCAATTTCAGGTGAACGCAGCACAGGTGAACGCCTGCTCGATAGATCCACAACAAAGTAACAATGTTTTCAACGTCAAACCTTCAAACCATAACTTCTGGTCTGATTTGACATCTCACGATTCACATTTAAGCGCATGAAGGAAATTAATATCCTGTGAAACGCAACGCAGCATGTGAGCAAACAGGTTCTGTCTGTCTGTGACTGTACACTGTGAGACTTTGTGAAATAGGCAGCAGAGATTGCTCAATGCTATAAGGATGAAAGACAACATAAGGAGAATATGTAACAGTGAGAAAACATAGTAACAGATTCACTGTGTCGTCAAAACAACAGGGTCAGGATGGGTCGATCCTGCGTCACACAACATGCACATAACAGACATGCATCTCTGACATTGACATTATCTGTGATGCACAGGCAGAGTCACAGTCCAGTTGACCCTGCAGTAAGTGGACGTCTACCCTGATAAGACCTGTGTTTAAAGCCACCCAGCCCTCAGCTGTTGCAGTCCCAGACCTCTACTTTGTCTGCGTGACCCCCTGAGGGCCAATGCCGAAATGGCCCTAGTAAGAGGTCATGACCCCATGAACCTGCACTGTCTCATGCTCACTTTTCTTTTTCGACCCGACAGAAAGCGAATATGGAACCGAGCATATTCTTCAAACATACTTCTACTTTACCACACATCGAGACATGAAAGTTTTAACACTTCACCATTAAGAGGCTAAAACATTACTGACCCTGACCACTCCCTTCAAAACACTTTACACATGCGTCTATTAAGAACTGATGGCAACATTTTGGAGCAAGAGTGGAAATCAATTAAAGCATTTCAAGGGATCCTGAGGAGAGAGTAGTGGTGGATGCATGTGAATGCATGGCAAAGTGCAGTTAAGTTATGTGTGTGTATCTTCACCCTCCCGGTCAGAACTCACGCAAACACAGACAAACAGCTCCTCACTGTAATTTGATAAGCGTCTCCTGGAGGGAAACAGCAGCACGTTTGTCATTTTCAAACATCACATGGTGTGAAGACGGAGAGAGAGGAGCATTGTGGATCCTGGTGTCAGGAGCGTTCCTGAACGTCTCATACTCAAACTCTCATCTGGGTTTCTCATAGAATTAAATTCTACCTGTGGCAGAAGCTGATGAGACACCTGAAATGTTTCTATACCGCTTAGAAATAAGTGACAATCTTTACATGCGCTCCATAGTCATAGACTGGTTTTTTTCCCAAATGATGTAAACAACAACCTCCATGAAAACGTTTTTTTTAAATGAGTGAAACTTTACACTGCATTTTTTAGTGGCTATGTAAAAGCTGTTCCTGACACATAAAGTGGCCTCGACTTTGATACACGTGTAACTGAAGACATTTTGGGAGGGCGAGGCTGTTTTTTGTGCGCCACATAAAAGGTGGAGGGGATCTTTGTGTGAAACTTGGCCTTAACACTCCAGGGAAAGAGGTCGTCCTCAGCAGCGTCCGCAACCCCTCCGTGATCTGGCCACTACGGCAAGGCGACTACACCCCTGTGTGTTCACGTGCAAGGGCCAAACATATGTACACTCATATGCAGCGGACGTGTTTTTCTGTACGCGAGGCGTTAAGTCACCCAATCCGAAATGTAACAGGAGGACGTGTCAGTTCAAAAGGAGCATCCTGACACCCTTTCAAAAGGCACGACAAACCCTATCCACCTCGGAGCTGCCTCTGTCTACATCTCTCCGTGTCTCCTGCTCCCTGTTAAAAGACGAGGCCTGCAGGGTCGAAGAAAACGCACAAAGCCTCAATCCGCACGTCTTAGTCTCCTCCTTTGAAATGATTACAGAGGCCTAAGCCGCTCCGCCAGTGGGAGCCAAGTGTGACTCAGTGGTGTAAACTGCTCCCGCGAACAAAGCGGCCCTGCTCTGCGCGCTGTACGTTCGAGTGTGGAAGGTAATGGGCCGATTGTGGCGCACGTATTCACAAATACGTATGGGATTTGTGGTCATATGTACAGTAAGTGTGTCTTCATGTGTGTATTTCTCCTCAGGCCTGACAAGCGAGAGGGACAGAAGCTGTGAGGAGGCTGTAAGGTGACACCCCCGATGACAGCCGCTGTCTGTGACTGATACATACCAAAGATAGACGGGGGAGAGGGGGGTGGGGGGTTTACACCAAATCAGTTTTGCCTGTCAGCCAGGGGTCAACGTCCCTCGTGACCGTAAACGTTCAGACCACTAAAGTGCCTGTGAGCAAGATATTTAATCCACTTTAAACACAAGTCCGAAATATTCTTTAACGAAAGTTCAATTATCAAGATTCAATTTGAGAGACAGAGTCGTTGTCTCATTAACGAGATCCTTTTGGGATCGCAATGTGCTTCAAGCCAAACGACAACAGCAATATGCAAACATGCTCAAGTTGTGTACATGTGTACCAAGTGGGAATATACAAAAAAGTTGTTTTAGACTCAACAAATTCGTCCCACAACAAATACACAACCACCACTCCATTGCAAGTGCGACCACAAAATGGACTGGACACTAAAATTACCTTTACCTATATCGACAGTGTATGATTAATGGCTTTGGGGCATTGCTATCTATCATACTGCCAGACACTTTAGCATTAAATCTTATGGGGAAAAGTCTATTTACACCACCTGTTACTTATAGATAATAGCAAATGAATCAACAGATTATGTTTTGACACATCCGAGTGCCGTCTGACAGGCAGCACGACAAAAAAGGGACAGCAATTTGAAAGCCGGGCCTGCATCGACAGGTTCCCACACACAAGCTATTAACTGTCGAGATTACACCTGTCACCAGCTCCTTCTCCGCTGATGGGGGAACGACTAAAGCTGACACCTCTGTGAACGCAATCTGGCATGAGCTCTCCCTCCGGAGTCCAAGATCAACATTCACACAGGATCGCTTCTAAAGCCCCAATCAAGGAGTTTTTTTAAGGAAAGTGGTTAAAGTGGGGAGTCAGTTTTCAGTGAAGCTGTTGATAGAGATGTTTTCTTGTCCGACTCTGAAAGCGCTATTCTGGTCTGTGTTTTAAGAGGCTCTTTATGAAGCCATAAAGCCTTCGACCCAGACGGGAGCGACCGAAACACATCAGATCCATCTGATCCATGTGAGCTCGTTTTCAGTCTGTAGCTCCTGTGGTGACAAAGTCAAAGTTCAAAGGTTCTACACGGATTTTTTAAAAAAGCAATCTGCCCCTGTGAACTTATTTCAGCGTTGATTAGTATTGTGAAGAACTTGATCAAACTTTAGTACCTGTCATATGGTTCCATTCCCTGTATCCAGAGGTGCATTTTTCCAGAGGGGAAGGTTTTTGCTTGGCTCCGGATTCAGTAATGGGATTTTAATGGGAAACGGATGCTGGTCTGTTTGTGAGAAGTGACCTGAATCCGAGTCAGCCGTTTGACATGGCATCCTAATACCTGCACTGTCAAGAGCCGATGCCAAGTCTTAATAGCTATGAGGATCGCAGCCCAAATCATTACACATAAAACTTTCTTAGTACACACGTGAGCGAGAGTTTTCCTTCGGAATGGCCGTGATATGAAGTTACAGGACTGCAGAGGAATCATTCAACACCTTATATATAAGGCTCACTAATTAAAATGCTATGGTAAAGGCATGTTGGGGTGTTAACAGGAGGTTATGTGATTGGATCTAAAGTTACTCTTACCCAGAAAGCAAAAACACAAATTCCCTAAAACAACTATTCCTGGTGTTTTAAAGTTCTATAATATACACAAACACATTTGGTACTACTGGTGCAAGGTACACAGCATGCAACTCATTCAATGTACACAAAAACCCTACTACAACAAAAATCAACAACCACACCCAACCATGTCACATCACTGGTGAGTTAATGTGATTTACTGTAACCCGATGCACATCCATGTATGACACACACAATGTGAGAAAACACCTTGCAGTGACATGATGCTGTTTAATCGCAGTTAAGTCCATAATTTGTGCTGTGAGTTAAACAACCTTTACCATCTCAGGTCGGTCACTCATCATCGTAGTGGTCCTAAAGGTGAAAACGTTGATTCCTAGTTCCTTAGTCATCACTGTGGACTCGTCAAGGTCAATGAGGGAGGTATAGGTCAAAACGAGTCGCAGGAATCAAGTCATGTTTGTTGCCATATGCACCAAAACGTTTAGCTCCAGCAGCACAGAATTTGACCTCATGCAATGCAACCTGTGCGTGGTGTTCAGTAAGTAAACAACACAAGAAGTAAATGTCATGACTCTCACATAGTCACATAAGGCTGTTGTTGTAACATAGCAACCGAAGCAGCTTAGCAGCTAGTAACGAGGACAAGAAGACACAACAGTGAAGAAAAACGGAGATGATACTGAACTGAGGCAAACAGGTTTAAAAAAGATGGCTTTTGTTATTGTGACTCTGTTAAAGCATCTTCAGACGTCACCGTCAGTTCATCCTGCAGGTTGTTACAGGTATCCTCCAACACATCCCACAAAATCAGATGTGTGCGCCACAATTAGGAACTGAGCATGAAGCCCTGCGGCGTCAGCACTGCCCAACACAACACAAAGAGTGGAGGGAGGCTCTCCCTCCTCTTCCTCTTACTCTTCACCGTCACACCTGTCAATCACCCGGACTGAACACTGCATCTAAACAGCCCCGGGCACCACCTCGCCCAACCTCCACCACTGCCACTTAACATTCCTGCAGCTGGTCATCGCACATCATGACGCATGTAATGTCACACTGGTGACACGGCGAGGGAGACAAAGGGGAGTCTTGTGTCGTCGACGGCTGCGCGTGAGAGAACGCGGTAGAACAGGAGACACAGAGGGGTGTGTTGGGTTACAATCAAATACGACCCCCCCACCCCCCCCCCCCCCACCCCCACCCCCCCCCGTCACTGTCCCGCAGCATGTAAACAAGAGATAAGTGTGTGTGTGTTTTGTTATTGTGACTCTGTTAAAGCATCTTCAGACGTCACTGTCAGTTCATCCTGCAGGTTGTTACAGGTATCCTCCAACACATCCCACAAAATCAGATATGTGCTCCACAATTAGGAACTGAGCATGAAACCCTGCGGCGTCAGCACTGCCCAACACAACACAAAGAGTGGAGGGAGGCTCTTCCTCCTCTTCCTCTTACTCTTCACAGTCACACCTGTCAATCACCCGGACTGAACACTGCATCTAAACAGCCCCGGGCACCACCTCGCCCAACCTCCACCACTGCCACTTAACATTCCTGCAGCTGGTCATCGCACATCATGACGCATGTAATGTCACACTGGTGACACGGCGAGGGAGACAAAGGGGAGTCTTGTGTCGTCGACGGCTGCGCGTGAGAGAACGCGGTAGAACAGGAGACACAGAGGGGTGTGTCGGGTTACAATCAAATACGACCCCCCAACCCCCCACCCCCACCCCCACCCCCGCCCATCACTGTCCCGCAGCATGTAAACAAGAGATATGTGTGTGTGTGTGTGTGTGTGTGTGTGTGTGTGTGTGTGTGTGTGTGTGTGTGTGTGTGTGTGTGTGTGACAGTAAGCGAAAAGGTGTCAGATTGGATTAAGGCACAAGTAGTACACAACATGTGCATCCGCACACACACTTTAAATCGTAGACTCAAACGTATCAAAGAACGCTGCAACAATCGAAAGGTAGAACAACACATCAGGTGGAAAAAAAACAATGGTGCAACATTCCTCAGGATGCCTCCACTTTTACAGCTTCACCTCGCTCAGCCCAGACCCAACGCAGAGGTGTGTGCAAACAAACAACCCCACCCCCACCCCCCTTTGAAATCCCCACAACAAACACACTCGCCTGATGGGAGGATACCGCTCTTCGTACCAGAAACCCACACAATGCTTAGAGAGAGATTTCCTGCTGGAAACAAAACGCTGATCTGGAGACAGCAGTGCGTGGATTAAGTGTGTGTAAGGAGGAAAGATGACTCAAGTAGCAACAACGCACAATGCAGCTCGTGCCTAAAAGGCATAAGGTGTTACGAAAAAAATGACCATCCTTTCCTAGGAATATCAATCATTTGGGCCACGTCACTTTTTAGTCATTGTTCACACAAACTGAAGGGAAGTGTCTCCCTGAGCAGATCCCACAGTCACTGTGTGGCCACTCAGCATCTCGCAGGCTGTGACGCCGTGAGAAGATGCCTCAGATCCTTCAGCGCTCCCTCCTCTCCCAGCTCTGTAATTGAACGCTCAGACATCAGTGGAGTCGAGCAGTGACCTGATCGCGTGCTATTTACGCTTCAAACAGGCCTATGGCCTGAAGGCGCACGCACACGCGCACACAAAATAATCTTCTCCTGCTTCCAACCATAAAAGTGTCATATAGTTTCATTGCATTTTAAATAGTGTTTAAATAAAATTGCATTTGCTGGCAGTTTGTTTACTTTTAAATCAACATTCTACATGTTGCACTTTGGCAGAACAATCATGACATGAACACTAATGTCCTCTAATGTCTTTAACTATGGCTCATGCCTGTACTCAGGGACTGAGGTATAACGGAGGTAGTCTGGATCTGTCCAAAGGTACAAATATATATATGTGTGTGTGTGTCTGTGTGTGTGTGTATATATAATATTATAAAGATACAAGAATCAAGACAGCACAGTGAAAGCAGAATAGGCAGCACCTGACAACCATGTGTCAGGAGTCACTGTCCGAGCACATGGTGATGCAACAGGTGCAGAGTTTGGAGACGAGCACAGACAAAACACTGAGACAGTGGGAGGACAGAGCATGGAGACACATGGAGACAGAGGGGAATGTTGTGCGGGACATGGTTTGTAACTAGCAGTGTGTGTGTGTGTGTGTGTGTGTGTGTGTGATATGTCAGGAATGAATGGGATCTTCTGATATCGGTTACTGAGGGAGCCATATCTCTTGCCCATCCAGGAGGAAAACGTATGAGCTGCTACACACATGGCTGAAGACACACTAACCTCATCTGATCAGTATGTCTGACTCTACTGAGACTGATTTCAAGTCAAGTTTTTGTCTCCAAGTACGAAAAATATCTATACATGTCGATTTGAGGGAGAAGCAAACAGCTTTCTCTTTCTGTTCCATCCATCAGCTCCAGGTCAAACGTCTTGTACAAGAAGGGCAGGGTCATTTCTCACCGCTGAGTGTGTGTGTGTGTGTGTGTAAAGGCCCGTGTCCTGCTTTGATCTCAGGGGTGAGAGGTCACGTGTCAACAGTGTCTGTTCAGCCAGGAGTCACTTTTCTCTCATCAGCACGAGTGGTAAAAGATGGGGAACGCATGACCAGGAAGGAAGCCGCCAGGAAGAGGTTTGACTCAGACAGGAATATCATCTGTCTTTTCCAATATGCATCCTCGTGCTCCCAGTCACGCTGCGATTGGACAGTTCTGAGGCCAAAAAATTGTTTTAAAGCAAAAAAAAAAAAAAAAGAACGGCAAGAACCAGGGACAACGTTACAGTCCAGATCTAATTAAGTAAACAGGGAAAGGAACAGCAGGAGTGTGTACTGGGCGAGGGGTGAGAAAAGAAATGTTAAAAACCTGAGCTATGCAGCCCCTTACACTGGATCCCGCTCAGCAAAGGGCCTAGGGGGGAGGGGGGATGGGGGGGTATGACTGCATGCAGCAGCATGCTGTCCCACTCAGCCAGGGTAAAAGAGAGAGAGAGAGAGAGAGAGAGAGAGAGAGAGAGAGAGAGAGAGAGAGAGAGAGAGAGAGAGAGAGAGAGAGACCAGAGCCAAGGTGGAAAAAAAAAAGATTTAATCGTTTAAGCAACAATATGCTTATGCTCTATCAGCGAGTGATATGAGACAACTCCACCTATAGCCAGTTTGTGCAAGCTCCAACGCCTGCTGCTCCACCCATCAGGTAAATACTTCACATCAAAACAAATCTCAAGTGCACATTCGGTCACGAAGGAAGGAAGGAAGGAAGGAAGGAAGGATTATATTATATTATATTATATTATATTATATTATATTATATTATATTATATTATATTATATTATATTATATTATATTGTGCAGGGCCTGCTGACAGTCGGGTACTGAAACACTGCACCTCTGTGGTGACACTCAAACACTCAGCAGTCAAAAGACGCTGACAGATATTCATCTTTTAGAAAACAGAGTGAAAACCTCCGAAGGTTTTAAGTGAAATTTAACAAGTGCAGATAAGAGCATTAACGGTGAGAAAACACACACACACACACACACGCACACACACAGCCCTGAGCGATCAAACCACTGGGCTACCATCTGACACACACACACACACAGAGAAGCGGGGGTGGGGGTGGGCGAGGACAGACGGAACAGTGTTGTGGCTGGCAGAGTGTGTTAAGTGAGTGTATCTCAGGAGTTATCAGGGGATTCTTGTGTTTCAGCACAGGGCTTGAGAAACATTCTCAGGCCTTCTGCCCGCCAGAATAAAAGCACCTGCTCACATCGTGCGCGCGTTCGACGACAAACCTCGAAGATGTCAGGAGGAAAGTGTGTCAGTGGCAGACAGATATTTCCCCGCCTCTTGTTGGCTATGAGCCCTGTCTAAACAGGCCCGATCGATTATTACTTATGTAAGTACATCAATCAATAGACTTTTGTTCCATTGATCAGGCGTGATCATCGGGGTTAATGGGGAAAGATGGCGCTAATGGGTCCTGATCACCTTCATCAGTCGTTTGATTTAGCTGAAAAATGCACTCATTTGGACCAGTCCTGAGAAACAACACCTTCCCGGACCCCACACACACACAGAGAAGCGGGGGTGGGGGTGGGCGAGGACAGACGGAACAGTGTTGTGGCTGGCAGAGTGTGTTAAGTGAGTGTATCTCAGGAGTTATCAGGGGATTCTTGTGTTTCAGCACAGGGCTTGAGAAACATTCTCAGGCCTTCTGCCCGCCAGAATAAAAGCACCTGCTCACATCGTGCGCGGGTTCGACGACAAACCTCAAAGATGTCAGGAGGAAAGTGTGTCAGTGGCAGACAGATATTTCCCCGCCTCCTGTTGGCTATGAGCCCTGTCTAAACAGGCCTGATCGATTATTACTTATGTAAGTACATCAATCAATAGACTTTTGTTCCATTGATCAGGCGTGATCATCGGGGTTAATGGGCATCAGTCGTTTGATTTAGCTGAAAAATGCACTCATTTGGATCAGTCCTGAGAAACAACACCTTCCCGGACCCACACACACACACACACACCCACACACACACACACACACACACACACTGGCCTCTACATCAGACAAAGACAGAGAGAAGGTCAAAAGACACAATACCCATGCAATAAAACTTAGTGATCCAACAGTGAATGATGCATTCAGGGGACGTCCGGGTGATTGAATCAGAGACATGGGGACACAGCTAGTAGCAGAGTCCTGTCTCTTGGTGCTCTTTAAGGGGGCTGTTAGCTTACAAATGCCCCCAGGCTTTCCTCTCACATCCACACAGGGTTAAAAGGTCAAGACTTCAGCTGTAATGGTTACCTAACACTTGACATCAGGGTGAGCCGGTCGAGGGGTTGAGGGGGCTGTTCTTCAATCTAAAGGTCAATTTACTCGGTTGTGCACTTACACCTGTGTGTGTGTCTTCACAAGGCTTCAACTAATGTCCATCCCCCTTTGGGACCATCATGAGGTCACTGTTGTCACGGATACCGCAAGCGCCGTCAGCTGTTATTGACAAACATGAATGCAGGGGCAATGAATGAGGGCTATAAGGCCAGTGACCATTGTGGTCAGCGACTGCCTCTTCAGGCGCTCCGCAGGTCGTCTATAACGGCTATGAGGGGCATGAGGAGGGGGACAGTCCGTCTTTATGCCGAGACAAAGGACAGACACGGGTCACTTCAGCACAAATACAGCCGACGTAAGAGGAGACCCTGCCGCTGCCCGGTGAAGTTCAACTAACCGCCAGTAAACAGGATCAAAAAAAGAAACATTTTCAAAAAAAATTAAAAAAAAAAATTCCCAGGTGGTAGCTGGGAGAGGGCGAGACAGAGAGAGAGAGAGAGGTTCAAGCTGCCAGCTGTCAGAGAGACACTGATCCCATTTGCCCCCAAATGGCTGATTAATGTCACTGTGTGTGTGCATGTGTGTGCATGTGCTTCCCTGTACTGCAGCCATTACCAGTTAAGGTGTGAATTCCCAAGTGTTTGCGTTTGCTAATCTTCAACTTAAAGGAACAAAGTTTGCCTGTGTGGCGAAAAAAAAAAAAGAAAACGCGACTTCACACAAATTCCCTGCACATGACCTTGTAGCATGAACTCACATGGCGTCTGATTCAAAGCCTCGTTAAAGAAACCAGATTCTGGGCCCGAAACTTTCTTCTGCGCAAAACCGATGCAGAAATAAACCTTCAAAACAACTTTATAAATCACAGAAAGCAACCTTAGTGAAACATCTTGCCTCAAGATGTTCACCCTCCCTGCAATGCACCTACAAAAACGCCCCAAATCTTCAAAGCGTGAAGCCTATATGGGCTCTCGGGGGATAAGTCAGGTCAGCGTTTATGTGCCTATAAGCATGTGTGAGTTCCTGCTTGTGACAGAAACCCGCATATCTGCAACAACAAAGCGACCCAGTTATGAGGGTGCCCTGCTAATAGCACTTTTTATTACCCCAGCCAACAACTTGCACATAATTCATTTATCACTCAAACGGCACAAAAGCGGCACAACCGGATCCTGCGTAGCGCCCGCAGCAAACTCTGATCATACCGTCAACAGCACAGCCGAAACCTGCCCCATGTGTCTACCCAACAGAAAAAAACTCACCTGGTTCTGCAGTTAAATGATACACTTGTTGTGACTAAACGTCCTGACAGATGTACTGATGTGCAATCGAGAATGTCAACACAGGAATAAAAAGACATGGCGTTTGCAAACAGGCAGACAGAGAAGAGGATTTGAACCTTACCTGAGACAGAGATGGTCATGGGGGCTTCCAGGGGCCTGTCGTTGTCCAGGTCCCTGCTCAGTCTCAGGTCCCCCGTGTCCTCGTTCAACAGCAGCAGACGGAGCTCGTTTCCGGACTCAAACGTGAACCGCAGCTTATCCGATACGTCCGGGTCATGAGCCGGTACCTTTCCGATTATTCCTGATGGGAAGCTGTTGGACTTATTGGTGACGTAGTTGTTGAAAATAATCTCAAAGTTCTGCAGCACAGGCTTGTTGTCGTTCATGTCGACCAGGCGGATGTGAACTGTGGCCCTACTCACTAATGGCGCAGACGTGGCCTGGACCACTATGACATACTCTGTTTTGGTCTCATAATCCAAATCTGTGAGGGCGGTGAGGTCGCCGTTAAAAATGTCCAGTTGGAAAACTTCGGGGATATTCCCTTCCACGATCTGATACAGAATCTGAGCATTGGTGCCCTCGTCGGGATCCGCGGCGGTTATCCGGGCCACGACAGAGCCGACCGGGCTGTTCTCCTCCACGTCAATGTAAAGCTCATCCTTCTCAAACACTGGAGCGTTGTCGTTTATGTCTTGCACAGCGATATGAATGGGAACGGACGCTTTCAGTGGCGGAACTCCCTTATCTACAGCAAAGGCCTTTAGGTTGTACACAGGTACGTTCTCACGGTCCAGTTTGCGAGCGGTTCTGATGATGCCAGAGTACGGCTCTATGAAAAAATCCCCCTCTCCATCATCGCCTCCCTGAAACGTATACATCAACCTGCCATTTGATCCAGAGTCTCTGTCTGAGGCCGAGATCTGGAGAACGCTGGTGTAGACAGGTGCATCTTCAAACACAGAGCCCTGGTACATATCTCTGAGGAACTGAGGAGCATTATCATTAGCATCCCGGATGATTATCTCCACGTAGGTGGTGTCAGATTTCTGAGGGATGCCATTGTCTCTAGCGATGATGGCTAACGTGTAGGAGGCCTGGTCCTCATAGTCGATCTCCATTTGTGTTGTGATGGCACCTGTGTCAGGATCTATTTTGAACTGAGGAACGTTGTCTTCCATCACGTATGTGATGCGAGCGTTTTCCCCAGTGTCCTCGTCCGTGGCACTGATCACCACCACAGTGGAGCCCACAGGGTTTTCTTCACTCAGCATCACCTGGGAGTTGGCACTTTGGAAAACGGGCCTGTGTGTGTTGGCGTCCGTCACGTTGATGAACACCTGCGCTGTGTCATAGCGTGTCCCATCACTGGCAGTGACCGTCAGGACGTACTGGCGTTCCTGTTTGTAGTCCAAGGGAAGGGCTAAGGTGATGAGGCCGCCACCACTCTGGCTAGTGATGGCAAAGCGGTTCCTGGTGTTGCCGCTGGAGATCTGATAGGTAACAACACTGTTGACATCCCTGTCAACAGCCGTCACTGTCAATACACTGGTCCCCACCACCGCATCCTCGTTGATTTTAAGGGAGTAGGTTTTCTCTGTAAACGTGGGCACGTTGTCATTCACGTCAAGCACTGTGATGCTGACGCTGGCGGAGGAGGACATCACAGGTACCCCATTGTCTCTCGCCTCCACGCCGAATGTGTAAAAGTCAGTGGTCTCTCTGTCAAGCTCCTCACTCACAGTAATCCAGCCTGTGCTGTTGTTGATGGTGAACGGAAAACCAGGTGTGGTGTCAGTGAGGCGATAATCCAAACGAGCGTTTTCTCCCGAATCCCCGTCGATAGCCTGGATGTGGATCACAGAGTAACCAATGGCCACGTTTTCCAGCACGGTAGCTTGGAACGGCGTGCTGACAAACATGGGAGCGTTATCGTTCACGTCCACCACCTGGACCACCACCATTCCCGTGCCGTTTATCAGCGGAGGTCTGCCACCGTCCTGCGCCTTAATCCGCAGGTTATACTCCCGAATAATCTCATAGTCCAGAGGGTTGATGACATCGATCACACCAGTGGGCGAGTGAATGTAGAACTGTCCTTTAACATTCCCACTGATGATGCTGTAATGCACTTTGGCATTGTTCCCCTCATCTTTGTCCGTAGCCTCCACCTGGATGACCTTTGTGTTGACTGCGACGTTCTCTGGCACCTGCACAACATACCTCTTTTCACTGAACTGTGGATAGTTGTCATTCTCGTCCTCCACAGAGATGTTCACGGTGGCGGTGGCGCTGCGGGGACCCGGGTCTTTGCCCTGGTCGTTGGCCTCGACTATCAGCTGGTACTGGGCCCTGGTCTCTCTGTCCGGTCTCTCCCTGATCCTCACCAGGCCGTTGCGGGGATCGATTTCGAACACAGAGTTTACTCCCTCGCCGTTTACAATTTTATAGATCATGTTGGCGTTGGACGGGGCGTCGCCGTCAGTGGCCCGGATTGTCATCACTTCAAATCCCACTTCTACGTTCTCCCGGATGCTGACCCGGTATTCAGTTTGCTCAAACACGGGGCTGTGGTCGTTGGTGTCGCTCACGGTGACGGTGAGGTAAGACGTGGCAGATCTTCTGGGGGAGCCATTGTCCGTCACCGTGACTTTAAAAACGTGGGTGTCTTTGACCTCTCTGTCTAAAGGCTGGATGGTGGTGATGCTCCCTGTCTGGGAATCGATGTAGAAAAAGTCGTTGGACCTGCTGTCAAACAAGGCCTCCATGCTGTACTCCAGCCTCCCCGCCTCTCCATCATTGGGGTCAGTGGCTTTCAGGGTGATGACGCGCGTGCCCGCGGGCTCGTTCTCTGGCACGGACACCTGATAGTTGGGGAGCTGGAACTGTGGAGGCTCGTTCACATGTCGCTTCAACCTGCCCGCGGTTCTCTGGACGCTGTGCGTAAGCGTCAGGCTCAGCTGCACTGTGAGGCGGCGCGAGCTGTGCCACGCGCACAGCAGCTGCACCTCGGTCTCTCCGTCTGCGCGCGCGGGACACAGGTCACCTGCCAGGAACAGGTCCTGACCCCTGAACACCGCGTCTCCCCCGCTGCAGCCGCTGTCCAGAAAGGCGACGCTGCGCGTGAACGCAGGAAGCAGCTCAGTCCCATTGAGCAGCAACGTACCTGCGGGGAAGCAGGAAGTTGTCTGGAGCCCTGTGAGGTGTTTGATGTGAATATCCGGCTCACCTGCTGCTTTCCTCCGCTTGTGTTTAATCAAACAGTCCCGGCCGTGGACAAACACGTGGAACCGTGTCACGACCACGTCCCCAGATGCTGTGGACACAGCTGTGAAGTAAACAGGCGCAGGGTTCCGCGCTGTCCGCGCGCACTGCACTCGGTGGGACAGACGGATGAGTCCGTCCCGTCTCCCCACCTGGAAGAGTCTCTGCGTGAAAGTGGGGGATAAAGTCCTGTCAACTGTGTAAGTCCACCCGGGGCCCAGGGACAGGTTTGCCAGGACGGCCCCCGGCTGGACGCTCTCCGAAAGGTGCATCTCCAAACATCCCGCGAGCGGCACGCTGAACAGGACGCAGAGCCACATCCAACACGCCGGTGATTCCATGCTCGTAACGCTGCCAACTCCCAGTCAACTCGACCCAAACTGCTCCGCGGAAGCATCAACTCTCCCTCTGGCAGCTGCGCGTGTCGCTCCTCTCCCGCATGGTGAAGTTTCAGCGTGGAACAAGACGCTCGGTGTCCATAGTCTGCTCCGCGTCTCCGGGGCGCGCGCTGCGGCTGCGTTCACCCGCACTCACTCACTCACTCACTTACTGACTCACTCACACACACACAGACACGGTTTCAAATGCCGAGGACAAAATGGCTCCGTGGATCTCCTCCTCTCCTCCACCTCCTCCACCTCCTCCTCCTCACAGGCTGATTACCATAAACCTGCTGTGTGCCCCCTCTGGGACGCCTTCAAGAAGGGAGGGGGGGGTGGATGGGGGTCTTCTTTATTCTTTTTCTCATGGAGATTTAGGAAGTTGCCCAGTGCGCACAGCACAGCACTGGGGCTTCGGTATTACAATGAGCTGAGAGTTGGAGAAACTCGCTCCCTCCCAAACTCCTGTAGGCTGCATTATACAGACATTTACAAAAATCAAATCAAGACATAATAAGCTCAAGTCCACAGACTCACAAAGCACTTTAATTTAAAATCATCCATATCTATCTATCTATCTGTCTATCTATCTATCTATCTACCTAGTAAATAAACATTTTTTTCTTGTTAAGATTTAAAACCAATGCAGCCCTGAAGTGATCCTTTGTCACTTCAGGGCTGTGCATTATGGGAAATGAATTCAAAAACAACAATAATTTAATACAGTTAATGTTGCTTGCGCTTCCATATTTTCAGTGGTCTGGTGACATTTTTATTTCTTAAATGTGACAAATTACTAAAAGTACAAATTACAAAGTATGATCTATTCCTGAGAAACACACAATATAATGAAGTGAAACAAATTAGGTTTTCACTCTGTTTAACAAATTAATTCATTACTTGAGCGAGAATGGCAGGTTCACCCTGTAAATCAATGTTGTATTATAGCGCCCCCCTGTGGCTCAATAACCTGGCGTAGTCCGTGGCATTTTGAGGTGCATTTCTGTTTGGCACAGTTCATAGGACAACTGCATGAACACACTGGTATACAACACAAGTTGTATAAAATGATTCTACACACATAATAACACATAAATTGTTTAGGTGTATTCACTTGATTAAAAATTGCAATTTGCATTTAGTTACATGACTTACATGAATAATGCATCAGGAACAAAAAAAGGCACTTGGAATTTTTAAACAACACAACAGAAATGCAAATACACACCATAAAATATTTGAATATTTTTTCTTTCAGTTATTCAAAATTAAAAGTGTGGCTGAGACAGTTTTGTTTTCATATATGGCTCCCACTGACGACACTGACTGATTAACTTGACAATGAGTCAAAGGACCAAGTAGCGACATCAACTAAAACTAATCTCCAGTGCACTGTCAACATCAAATACTAAATAAATACAGTACGATAAACTAAAGTCATAATTTGGTGTCATGGTTTGCATTTGCGTCAGGGGCAGGGTGAACACGAGAGACAGTGACAGGAGAAGGAAACAGATTTTAAAGAAACAAACATGTCATTTTCTGACATGAAATATTTTCAACTGTTTTTAGAATACAAACGTTTTAAAAGATGAGGTTAGTTTTGATTTCTGTTGTCAGATCTAACTCCGATTATCTTCACTTTAACATTATGCAACATTTTCTTGTTTATCTGTGCAACAAGATGAAAATGGGGGGAAAACAGTACAGAAATCAACTGTTCTGCCCTTGTATCATCAATACAGCTGACAAACTTACTGTTTGTCAGCTGTCACCCATTTAAAAACACATCTGATGATTTACAGCCACCTTAAATATGGCCTCCAGTAGAGGCATTACAACTTTTTCTATGAAAAATTAACTACTGTAGTGGACAAAGTGCATTCCCCCCATGCCCAGGCTGTGAGGGCTTCTCAGCTGCCTGGTTCCTGGGTCGGTTTCTCCTTGTGCTGCCCGGCTGCTATCAACCGTTCTCGGCCTTGCTGCAGTGTGTATTCACTTGGCCCCAGCTGGATGATCTTCCCACTGCCCAGACACTCGTCCCCTTTGTAGAGCACAGCAAACTGTGAAAAGTAATTAAATGGCAAGTCAGACAAAGAAACTGCATGTAAGTGTTTTCTGTGATACAGGGTGGGCTGTTACCTGTCCAGGTGTTAGAGCTCTGACTGGCTGTGAGAGTGAGACCCATACAGAGCCGTCCATGTTCAGAGTTACTGTGCAGGGAGCTGGAAACAAAAAAGTGTTTTTTAGTTTAGAAAATATATGAATTTGAGTGAATGGAAGAATGATACGTTATTCTCATATATATATTATTCACATATAATAATATGCGAATTATAGCGAGTAAGCTATATTTACTATGAGTAAATATACAATTACTCTGCATCACTGTCGACAAGGCCTGACATTAAACTCACTGAGGGGCATCTGGTGAATGAAACGAAAGTGGCATTCCATCATCTGTGTCCGGGCAAGTTCCGGAGGCGGGTCCCCTGTTAGCCAGTGGAAGCGGTCAGTCCGCACAATGTCTCGGAAAAGAGCTGGGTGATTGGTTGCTGGTGCCTGAAACATTGGAGGAAAATAAGTGAAATCTGTAATTTTATTGAGTCTTTGTTCAAGGAAGAATAGAAATGGTATTACATATTTTCCATCATGTTTTTATAAATGCAGCATCACATAGAGAGGCGGACTTTCTCACCACAAACACATCTCCTGTTGAAATGTCTTTGTCCACAACAAACCAGGCTTCCCTCTGGCCCCCTATCCTCGCCCTCTGGCCCAGCGTCAGAGTGAACCAGCCTGCATGGAGACATACACACTCACATCAAGAGAAAGGACAATATGGACGTGATGGATTTGTCACAGGTCATTTTACATTTTAGTTTAACACAAATTCATAGAATAAACATGAGGGCAAATTGATCTCAATGTGATAATAAAACAAAACCACACAGTAATCTTAATAATGGCAGAGATCCCAGTGTCTCAATCCCATAATTCAAAACACCTTTGTGAGTTCCCATCACTTTCCCATCCTCGATAGAGACAAAGTTCCCTGGTTTAGGCTCCAGATACTGAAAAGATACAGGAAGAAATAGCCAAGTTTACATGTACTGTATATTTATAAATGATGGCAGAGAGCCTTAGGAAAAAACAAATCAAATTCTCATGTGGATAAAATATGTGAATTTCTAATTTTCTCACCTGCAATATGAAGTTTTCAAAGTTTCTCTCACCAATAAAGCAAATGCCCATGCTCTAATGAAACACAGACAGATCATAGCATGCAATTATTGTGTTTCCTATTAGAATTAAAATCACACACACAAATATCTTAACATAAATGAAATGTTTTATAACAACATGAGTTGAGCTGGTACCTCTTTCTTCTTTAGAATTTGGTGGAGCCCTGCTTCAGCCGCGATCTTTCTGACAAACTCCTTGGTGAGTCCAGCTAGCGGAAACATGGTTTGTCGCAAGGCATCCTGGGAGATCTGACTGAGGAAGAAGGTCTGGTCTTTGAAGAGATCTGCTCCTTGGTACAGCCTCACCGCTGTTGCAGGGATCATTGAGACAGTTTGAAAGTCTGACCTTAAAACCAGTACAAACTCACTGCCAAAATGTACAGGAAAGAAAAAAGTCACACACTTACGATTTCTTATCTCAAAACGATCTCGGAAGAGAGTTGTAGACGGCTCTGTATGTGTCTGCTGGAAAACATCCTCGTCTTCCTGTGACGTTCTGGCGTAGTGGCCTGTTGCCATGGCGTCCGCACCTGAAATCAACAGCAAAACAGCCCCAATCGATAGTCTTATTTAACAGTAGGGAATGAAGTGATCAACACTGTTACATTTCAAACTCCTATCCACTACTTTCCAGTTATAAGAAAATGTTAAGATGGCGAAAATCTGCGTTTGATCATCACCGTGGCAACATACCCAGAGTATTGATGGCATACTTGTGGAAATGGTTAAATTTGATGTGCTTGTTGCATAGTATATCTGGGTTTGGTGTCCTGCCCTTCTCATACTCTTTCAACAGATAACTGCAAAGAGAACAAACAAACGTGACTTACACAAAGTATAACAACATTAATAAAAGATGGAGGCCCTTAGTTAGAGCATTGTAAATACCAGAACACGTCGTGCCAGTACTCTTTGACATAGGACACGTGATGGAAGGGGACATCCAGGGTCTGACACACTCTGTGGGCGTCCTCACAGTCCCTCTCCGCGGTACACACCCCACTCTCATCCAGCGAGTCCCAGTTCTTCATAAACACCCCCGTCACATTAAAGCCTTCACACAAAACACACGAGAATAACAGCAACAAAACAACACGCTTCTGCACACACGCAACCGAACCGCTGATAATAACAGGACGCGTCAGGTGCTTGTGTGTCCGTCTATCTCACCTCTTCTCTTCAGTAACAAGGCAGCGACGGAGCTGTCAACGCCGCCGGACATGGCGCACACGACATGCTTCACCAAACCCATCTTCTCAAATGGAAGTCATGTTAACAGGCTGTTTTTACCCGTGTGGTAAAGTTAGCTAACTGTCCTCCTGACATGACAGCTGCCATGTTTGCTGTTCGCTTCATTAGAACGCCCCACTAGAAACGCAACTCCAGCCGGAACCATTGAGCTGAAGGGAGCCGCAAAAGTTGTAACACCGTAAAATTTTTTCCCTAAGTAACAGAAAATCTCAAGCAAATCATAAGGTGAGTGGGAAATAAAACTAACGCGATTATCATATGTTTTTGGTCATTCAACGACCTTTGTAGGCTTTGTAATTAAATATGAATTAGTTTTTCTTAATAAATGTTGCGAGCTGATTGCGTGGACACGTGTTCAGCATGATCACATGATCAGCAAAGAGCTATAATCCCCAAAGATAAATAGATCATCACAACTATGTCAAAAATATCATAGTTATTTTGTACAGAGGATTATTAAGAGCTAGGGTGGTGAAATGCTATTAAAAAATAACTTTTTAACCTTATTATATATTTATTTGCCTGTAATTCATGATGGCTGGACGGTGCAATATTTTCTTGATATATGTGTTTCAAATACTGTACAGATGGCGGAAGTATCAGCTGATGCTGTCACCTTGGATCTGCTGAAAGAGGCCAGGGAGACGGTGAGGAGCAGCCCCCTGGGTGTCATCAACACTCCCATGATCCCCTGGTGCCAGACCAGCCTGCCTCTCAGCATCAACTGCAACATCCACATCAAACTGGAAAACATGCAGAGAACCGGTCGGACGGTGTCATGACAGTCTCATACCGAATAGTCTTGCAGTGCTGAATCGATTTGTTGACATGTGCATGTGGCTTTGATTTGCAGGGTCTTTTAAGATCAGAGGAGTGGCCAACCAGTTTGCCAGGAGACCAAAGGGTGGTCATTTTGTCACCATGTCCGCAGGGAATTATGGGAAATCTTTTGCATACGCTTCAAAACACTTTGGGTCAAAGGGCAAGGTGGTGATGCCTGAAACTGCCCCCGTGTCCAGATCTGTCCTCATACAGGTCAGAGACTGACTGTAATAAGTCATTACACAGACCTTCATGTAAATCATATGTGATAAGTCCACACAGGCATTGACATGTTTCATTTACTGATGTGTCTTATCAGCAAGTCTTATATTTCTGTTTTAATCCTAATCCTTTATCCCAGAAAATGTAACACTGAAAATGTTTCTCTTTACTACAAACATTTCCATCACTACAAGTCATAAATTGGCATCACACCTTCTTAAGCCACTTTAAATATGAATTTTACAGTTATATCTTTGTACTTTCTGGAGCATGTTCTTCTATGTGTTTGTGCTCAGTGATGAAAACGACAGTTATTCTTGTCATCAGAGTTTCGGGGTGGAGGTGGAACGAGTTCCCACGAGCAGTCTGATGAACGTAGTGAACCGCTGTGTTCAGGAAGACAACATGACATTCCTCCACTCATATGACGACTTGGATCTAATAGCAGGACACGCCAGGTACACTCCTTTGCAACAGTCCATTTACAAGACACGTTATTATGTGTTCGACATGCGGTTTATTCAGGAATGGATAGACTTTTTTACAATGTTGCGACTTTTTAGATTGTCTGTCAAATATTGTGTAGTAATTAAAATTTATATTTTTACAGCTAGTTCTGTCATTTATTGTTATATCATTGTTAATAACGACGACCGCTTGAGAAGTAAACGTGTGTATGTGTGTGTCCAGTCTTGGTTTGGAGGTGCTGGAGGTGAACCGTGAGCCTGATGTGGTGGTGGTGTGTTGTGGTGGAGGAGGGCTGCTGGCCGGTGTGGCTGCTGCCATCAAACTGTCGGGCTGTGGTAAGACCAGGATCTATGGCGTAGAACCAGAAGGAGGTAAAAACCAGTTGACAGCTACTAAAAGGAAAAAAATCAGCACAGTGACAAAGGACACTGGATTTATTGTATGTTCATGCATGTGTCCATACTCAGCCTGCACAATGTACAAAAGCTTCATTGAGAAGAAACCAATGGGCATGAACACCAAGAGCATCGCCTCAGGTCTTGCGCCACCTTTTGCAGGTACTGAGTAAAACAAATTCAATTATGTATTAAGAAAGAAAACGGATAAGAAAAAAAAGGTTTTACAGTACATTCAATTTGTCAGATTTGTCATTGTAGTATTCTGCCAAAAATTGAGTGAATAAAAAAAAGGATGTTTTTTCGTAAGTGATTTAAAATTCTTGTACTTTGAATTCCAGGCCGGCTGCCCTACGAGCTGTGCCAGCGGTATGTGGAGGCGATCGTCCTGGTGAGTGATGAGGAGATCATGGCAGCAGTGTCCACTCTCTACAAGTCAGGACTTGTGGTGGAGCCGTCAGGCTCTGCAGCCTTTGCTGCCATCGTAAACAACAAGATACCAGAGTTGGAGGGGAAGAACGTCGTATGCATCCTCAGTGGAGGAAACATCGGAAAGGACGAGCTCATGCATTTTCCAGACTGACAGATATTCAGGGCTTGACTCTCTGTGACTAACTTTGACAACTTTGCATCATTGTGTTGCTATTGGGAGGGAATCATGGATTGAGTCCATGCTGTATCTCTTGATAAGCATCTGAACTGCTACAACTCAAATAAATCACTACACAATGAATTTCAATCTAAGTGTTATTTTCTCCAGTGTATGGGCCTGCAGTCTTTTTGGTTTAATCTTCTTTGCATGAAAATTAACACCTAAATCCAAGTTATGTGATGCTTAAATATTTAAACTTTTTAAACGTCATTCATTGTGAGTCAGAAGAACAAAGCTACATCCAAAGCTTTTGTTCGATCAACACATTTAATATTCTTCTTAATCGTCATAGGCTGAAGGGATCTGACTGAAATTTAGCTTTACCGTGGACCTTTCATGTCAGTGCTGTGTGCAGATTTTTTTTTATCCTCAAGAGACCTAGCTGATATTTGGCTCAGAGCACTTTGCAGTCATTATTTCCCATTGCTGACATGAGAGTGGGGTTCCATCACTGTCACACTCTGTATAAAATTTGACAGCATACCTTTAACTTCCAGGACCATAATGAACTGCAACAAACTTGTGATGATGCTCAATAATGTGCTGTTCCTATTTATCTCCCAAGGTTTTTTCTTTGCATTCATGTCTGACCAAGCGATACAAAAGATAAAATAAGAAGAAATGAAGTGCATCAAGATATCTAAGAAAAATAAGATTTATTTAACCTAACACAGTAAATGAAACTTCCGCAGATGAGGAAAATGTGAGTTCGATTCAAGTGCAAGAAGGATAATGTTTACGGGGTTTGGCATCTTTTAGTGGAAAAACTGTACATAAGAAAAAAACGTTAAAATCTAATTGGGAAAATGCGTGATGGTCTCATTTATTTGTTGTAGTTATATGACATCCTTGGTGGCCATTCTGCATATGACTGCATCCAGTAGGGTCCCACACTTCTCCTCCTGGGGGGTGACTTTATACAACTGAAATGGAGATTTTTAAAAGTACGGATGTCAGTGAATTAAGAAACACAGAGAGAGAGAAAACCCAATTTAGACTGAAATATTTGATATCAGAGAGAGAACCTGAAGTGTGGAGAAGAGATAATTATAGGGAATTACATCAAAAACACAGTTTATTGCATGAACTAATAATCAGCAGAATAAGTCAGATTAATTAGAGAATAGATGGGGAACCTTTTTGATTTTTGCAGTGTCTGACAGCAAGGAAATATCTTCCACTGGAACCTGCCGTCCCTCCACCTTGGCTGCGATGTCTTTGAGAAGCTGGGACTCCTCTTTGTCATGAACCACCACCACCATGACAGAGTCATCACCGTCTGAGATCCCAAACCTTTTGAAGGCCTCTGAGATCTGTGTTATGAAAGGAAGACAAGATTTATAGTTATGATTTTCAGCGTCTAGATGTATGTTCATTGATTATTGGATTATTGAAGAAAGTAACTCTTGAAAAATCAATCAAACTGATCAATAAGTGATACTACATAATATATAGGCATCATAATAAATATCCAATATGAATACTTGCATTATTAGTAGGTGACAGGTTGAAGATTATCTCTGAGTTTAAATTTCTTGTCTTCATTTTTCCAATTTTCTGGAGGTGAACAGCTTTATTAGCAGCTACTAGCACTTGGAAAGGATTCACCAGCTGTAAAGGGGGGAAAAAGATGATTAATATACGGAGCGTGGGCGTCTACAGTAGCAGTCCTGGGTTTTTAAATGAAAATAAACTGCAGCTGTCTAACAAATGCGCACAATCTTATGGTATGTTATTGTTTATTCAATCGCTGATAAAGATACAAACTATCTCACCAGTGTAGGGTTGATCAAGGCACCGTTTATTTTACCATCCACGGCGCTTAGTCTCAACTCCGCGGCGTTGTTGACGTCTGTGAAAAGCATTTGAGTCACCCTGTGGTCGGGGAAAAGCTCCAGCTCCTGTGTTACATTCATATCGAAATAAGACGTTTCAAAAATGTATGAGAAACTACAACGTATGAGCAGTTACCACGGCGTTCAACATGAGCTACGTACACCGGGGGAACCATAACATGGTGACACCGCTCGACAGGAAGTTCCGTCTCTGGCCAAAAAATATCCACAACATTGGAAAACGGCATTTTAAATCATTGCATTTCGACATTTCCGAACGTGACTGTTACAGAAATAACCTTTTTAATGTCAAAGTAATAGCGTCAAACCATTTAACGCAGCATAGGAACTAATTAATACAAATGAATATTCGCACCGAGTGTGTTTCAAAGACGTACCGTCCAACTGTCAAAAATCGCAACTCTTCCGTTTACTAAAAAAAACAACACAGGATCTACTTAGACGAGTGTCGCACTGTGCAGACGTTGTGCAGTGTTTACAAAAAGCCAGTCTATGCGTTTTCATACATTACACAACAACTAGCGTCGGACTGTATTTACTTTTCCTTGTACTGGTCCTACGAAATGGAGAAATTTGAAGGCTACGTCTTCACTGCTCTCTGCAGCACCAACTTTTTGGTCTCCTGCCTGCTGTTCTCTAGAGTCACCCGGGAGCAGAGGGAGCCCTACATGGATGAGATTTTCCATGTCCCGCAAGCTCAGAAATACTGTCACGGAAAATTCAACGAGGTAAAGCGGCTTCCTGAAGCGGCCCTGTCATTGTTTAGAGGATTAAGGTTTGCTAGCGTCGGGGGTGTTGTCATTTGTCATGGCAGCTTGTAGAGCTTTTAATCTCCACGCATAGAAGAGCATTAGTGGACAGAATGTGTTTAAACGTATTGTAGTTTCCATGTAGGCTAGCTTTATGAAAAACCTTACATTTGTAATATTTGTAAACACAATGCACAACAAATACTATCCTTACGTGTAGTATGGAGTAGCACAATATTCTTTATGTAATAGATAGATTGCATTGCATTGTTGTAACCTGTGGGAAATGTGCTGTCCGTTTAAGATTTGCACACATTTAATAATGTAACATAACTCAGATGACATCACTATGATGTCCTACAGACTTACAGTTACAGAAAACATCATACCGGAATGGTAGATTAATCCTTGTGAGTAAAGTTGGTGAAGCTGCTCTTTAACACGGTGCTGGTCCTTGTGCAGTGGGACCCGATGATCACCACTCTCCCGGGCCTTTACCTCATCTCTGTGGGAGTCATCAAACCCATCGTGTGGCTCGCAGACCTGACAGGCGACGTGGTATGCTCCACGGCCATGCTGCGCTTTGTCAACCTGCTCTTCAACTGCGGCAACCTCTACCTGCTCTATCTCCTCATCTGCAAGCTGCACCTCAGAGAGAAGGTAAAATCAGAGGAGGGTCAGTATGAATCAGTGATCTTGTTTGCCATCGTATTGATTAGGTTTCCTCTCTTGTAGGCACGAACATCCTCTCGCAGGGTCCTCTCAGCACTGTCTCTGTCCACCTTCCCCGTGCTCTATTTCTTCAACTTCCTCTACTACACTGATGCAGGATCTACTTTCTTCACCCTCTTCACCTACCTCATGACGCTCCACAGCTGCCACAAGGCCTCAGCGCTCCTCGGCGTCTGCGCTGTTCTCTTCCGCCAGACCAACATCATCTGGGTCGCCTTCTGTGCAGGCACACTGGTGGCCACCAAACTGGATGAAGCCTGGAGGGTGGAGCGAACAAAAAAGAGGGATGAGAAGACTCTTCCATCGCAAGTTCCTCTGTCATTTAGCGGAGCTAAGAAGATAATACTTTTCACGCTTGAGTTTTTCACCTCACCCAGTCATGTGAAGGATGTGCT
Organism: Trinectes maculatus; assembly: GCA_016785345.1. Taxonomy (NCBI): domain Eukaryota; kingdom Metazoa; phylum Chordata; class Actinopteri; order Pleuronectiformes; family Achiridae; genus Trinectes; species Trinectes maculatus. Next base: position 66,314 of record JAFBJQ010000387.1, on the reverse strand, counting down.
GCTGGTGGCCTGGCCTTATGCAGTAGTTGGCGTCAGTTTCCTGGTGTTCATGGTGCTGAACGATGGGGTCGTGGTGGGTGACAGGAAGAGCCACGAGGCTTGTCTCAACTTTCCTCAGGTCTTCTATTTCTTCTCCTTCACCCTCTTCTTCTCCATCCCCGTCTCACTTTGCTACCACCGTGTCGTCCGCTTCCTCCATGCTCTGAGAAAACAGCCTCTGCTCTTTCTTTTCATCACTGGTGTCTCATTGCTTCTGGTGTGGAAGTTCACCTTTGTCCACAAGTACCTCCTGGCAGATAACCGCCATTTTCCCTTCTATGTGTGGAAGAAGCTTTACCAGCAGCATGAGCTGGTGCGATTCCTCGTCATACCAGCATACATATTTTCTGGGTGGAATTTTCTGGACACCATTAAGCCCCGCTCGCTCTTCTGGAGTTTGGCTTTCCTAACATGCCTCCTGGCTGCCACAGTCCCCCAGAAGCTACTGGAGTTCAGGTACTTTATTGTCCCATACCTGATGTACCGCCTGCACATGCCTCTGCCCTCTCTTCCCAGACTCATTCTGGAGTTTCTCCTCTACACAGCAGTCAACGCCGCCACAATTTACATTTTTATCACAAAGACTTTCCACTGGCCTGACAGCACAGTCACACAAAGGTTCATGTGGTGAGCACAAGAATCCGGTGGTGTCTGATATCACAAGCAACAGGACTCAGAACGTTGTTTGGCATCAGAGGTTTTTTCTCTCAGTGCTACTTACAGACAAGCACAATACACGTGGCATCTCTAGTCAAAGCAAAGTCTCGATATAAAAACCCCATATAATAATTTCTTGTCTTTAAAGCTTAGCCAGCAGGTGTTTAGCATTTCCCAAGAAGCACTGCCACTTCACTGTGAATCTGACACGAACACGACCAAGAAAATTGTTCCTGGCTAAGATCATACAGTGGCAGTATCAGTGTAAAATCATTGGTACTGGTCCAATCTGAATGTGTATTGTTTCTACTGTACCTATACATGTTGTGGTTTAAATGTTGATTGTTCTGCAGGGTGAAAATTATGACATCTCTTGGCCAGTTTTGGGGAACTAAAGAGGCCTGGTGTGGTTTTCTTAAAGTAACCAGTTTTATACTGTAAATGTGAAACAGTCTTCGAACAGATAACAGCTGACATTAAATATGACTACGTAGACCAAAACAATGACATAGCCATATATAAATCCATTTCTGCTTTTTGCCAGTGAAGAACATATTTGATTTATGGACAATTTTATTACTAATGAACTAAATTGAACGCAAACTTTTTTTTCAATTTTTACCATAATTTTTGTACATTTTTGCCACCAGAGGGGCGTCAGAAATGTGTTGATTTAAATGTCCATCTGTGTTTTTGTCTGCAATGACATTGAATTTTTAAAATATGTCGTGGTTATAATAGTCTATAGTTATAAAAGTCTTTTTGACTTTTGCATGTCTGTGTCTTCTGACTTTCCAGCGTGAGTTGAGGAAGTTCAGCTCATGCTTTTTTCTACTGTGTCTTAAGTCTAGTTCCTGTGTCGATGCTGACTCTCATCTCATGGTCCTGCTGTATGCTGCTCCCCTGCTTTGAATAAAATGACCAATCAATCAGTTTTTTTCAATACAATAATTATTCAATAATATATAAATATATGTACCATAAAATGTTTGGGAACGACTGCAAGTATTAAAAAAACTTTTCAGTTTATCTTTTTTGTCGTGGTTCCACTAAAAGTAATATGGAAAGATGTTTTCACATTAAACAGTAATACTGGGTAAACACAGGAGACTGATTTACAAAATGTCACATGTAAACCTAACTGTCCCACGTCAGCCAGGTTCAGACACTAGATGGAGCCACAGGACAAAGCTTAGAGAAAGTGAATATGACCATGTACCTGAAAATTAATAATCAGACTGGATATAATCTGTCGCCTTGAAGACAGTTTTGTTTTCAGATTATATAAATGATCAACTCCAATAAACACCACTGCTTTCAAACAATGGAGATTACTGCTGATCAAATGCAGACAAAGAAGAAACCCAGGAAGCCACAGCTGCTAACTCAAAGTCTGCAATGACATTAATAATAAAACCAGTTGATTTGTTTTGTTGCTCATTATTCTCTAGTCTTCATCACAATGGGAGTGAAAGGAAAGCAAGTGGCATTAAAGCTGCTCCCCAGCTGACCCATATCATGCAGATTCTAATTACATCAAGCAGTGAGGGGCCTGCTCACAGGAGACGTTAATATAATCAAACTGGGATGATTAGACAAATGTTGACACCACCGTTTGTTCAATCCAATTTTATTGATCCAAGTTTTATGTCCGACAATTACCACTACTTTTATACAGCCTTCTTGGCAGTAGGCTTGACAACGACAAGAATCTAAGATCTTTCCTGATTCTGCAGATGTCTGGTGTCAGTGAACAGAATCTCTCTGGCAGATTGCGCAGATAAATCGCTTAGAAACCGTCTTGCTCTGTAGGCTGACAATACCTGTTGTCACCAATTACTGTTTCACCTTATTTTCCCTCTGTCTTCTGTGGTCGGAGTTCGGGGTCACAATCTCAAAGGTGGCTTGACGTCGTACGGTGTCACCCATCAAAGAGTTATTAAAGCCACAGTACAGGAAAACTGTCATCTTCAAAGGAAACCTATCGACTTAGCCAATATGGCTCCTACATTTCCAGCCCCTAAACAGTTACCCAATTACCCACCCATCTCTCTGTACTTGTGTCCTGTATGATAGTCCTTCTTGAGTCACGTTTCCCGGGTACGCTGGTGACCTTTTGTGCTTCATGAGTCGCTGTTGGAGCTGGTTTAGCACTTTCCTCATGCAAGGTGCTTCTTCTCATAGTGTTGTGTTCTTCGGACATTCTGAGTCTTGCGCCAGACTCTGCTTCAGCCTTACTTGGAGCTGATGTGCTTGGTCATGGCCTTGGTGCCAAGGAGGGGGCAGCAGCAGGCGGACGGCGGTCTCAATCTCCCTGGAGGTGATGGTGGAGTGCTTTTTGCGGCGGGCCAGACGAGGGGCCTTGGGGGAGATGTCGGTGTCGGTTTGGAGCCCCTTCAGGACCTTGTTGTCGTAGATGGAGTAGCTCTCCTTCCTGGGCTTCCTCTTCTTCCTGCCAAGCTTCCCAGCAGTATTGAAAGTCGTGGCTCTTGGTTCATACCAATCCTGTCGGTCTATTTGTCGATCAGTTCCAGACAGCTGGGCGGCGGGTGTAGCATTTGTACCCACAAACACGGAGCATTGTGTTTGGAATGTATTGCAAAGAACTTTCACTTGATCCACGTTTGAGCCGGCAAGCTTCGGAACTTCAATGGGTGGCTTTGTGAGCCAATTTGTCCCGCAGTACTGAAGTCTGGCTATTTCACTCAACTCCTCCATGCTCACCGTGGCTCCAAGGGACTAGGGTCCGGCAGCGGTTCTTGCTTGTTACAAGCGTAGTTTTGACCTAAAGTGTAGCAGTAACATTAGTTCAATCCAATTTTATTGATCCAATTTTCACATCAGTTACAACAGTTACCAGTACTTTTGAACAGCCTTCCTGGCAATGCGCTTGACAGCGACTGATTCTGCTGATTTAAGTGAATCGCTCTGGTAAATTCCTGACCGGCTCCTGTTTCTTTTCCTTCTGTCTTCTGTGGTCTGGGTTCGGAATCCTGGTCCCCATATTTATACACCCATGTGGCTGTGAAGTGTATGATGTTGTCACGCGCCCCAAAGGACGTCGCCACCCATTAAAGCATCATTAAAGCCACATTCTATGGACTTAGCCAATATGGCTCCTACACCACCATTCATTCTCCGAGTCTCTGTGTAGGAGATGATGTATGTACACTCTGCTGTATCAGGGGAGCGTTCAGGGTAAAAACTGCTCTTCTTATGTTTTCTGGCTTTCTCGAAGTGTCCCTATCTCACAACTTCCCTCGCCACAGTCTCACTGATCTTTATCTTAGGGGAGGATGAACACAGATTAGTTTTCCTCACCAGTGTGTGCAGTTATTTTAGAAAAGCACAGCCATCATCCACAGGTTTGTTTTTGAGATGGATTCCGATCGTTGTCAGTGTGCAAAGCAGAATATCTGAGGAATCACTGAAACTATTGATTCTCCCACTGCCACCAGACTTATGAATTACAGCATGCAGAAGTGAGGTCATGGCACAATCTTTAAGGGGGCTCGAAAAAATGGTCAAAGTAAACAAGTCAACAGTAATATAAACGCTGCTAATGTCACATGATAGTTATTGTCGTCACAATCGAACAAGCTGTAATTGTGACTATGATAAAATGTCAAGTCATGGCTTCTAAACGTAACATTTTGGAGCGATTAAACAAAAAAGGACATAGCATGCGTAACAGTGAGCTTTAAAAACGCTAAAAGGTGGATTTATTTTTTTAACCCCAGGCAAAGTGATGAGATTAACTGTTCCCCTGTGTTTCCACTGTTTGTTGATCAGCTTAGTTAAAACTGGCGGCAGCGTCATATGGTCCTGACAGATACGAGGGCAGTGGCTAATCTTACTCTCCACCAGGAAGCAAATAAGCTTATTTCCCTTTCTGCTCTACCGGGACAAAGACCCAGGTGTGTAAATGTGAATCAGGACAACGTGTCCAAAACGTGATTACACAGAGAGGACTTATACTACTATGCAATTATAGCTCGGATACATACAGAATGCAGACTGGATGTGTAGTCAGGTATCCATCTTACACACAAACTGTGCAGGAGCATTGATTGCAGGTAAAAAGAAAAAAGTGTGGTTGTAACTAATTTGCTGTATTGATTAAAAGAGTGTGTATATGTCTTTTCTTTACTCTGTGTTTTTGTGCGTGGCGTTTTGCATAACGGCAAAGCGCCTCACTGGTTTTCTCCACTGCCAGCTGCACTGACATATCAAAAGGCGGATCGCATGCCATTCCTGATGATTATTCTCACCCCTGTGGTGGGTGGTCACAATGAGACCTTTTCATTTGGTGGTTGTGCGTGGGTCCTGCACTGAAGAGTTTGGGACAAATGTTTCTGTTTGCCTCAACTCCTGATCACCTCGGGGGTTTTGTTCTGCGTTATTTGTCTGCAGAGCACAGTCGACTGGACGTGGAACAAAGCTCCATACATCCAGTGTCGGTGATCGTGATTAATGCGCTCACTGCCCAATTATCCCATTCTACAAATGCATCAAACTTACTACATAAACATAAAACATAACAGAAAACAACAATCTTTTGTTTTTGCTTATTTCAGCTCAGTTCAGAACGTTTAAAAGATTTTAACCTTAGTGACAGTAATGATTCATTGTGTAAGATTTACTGCCATCTGGTGGTGGGGTTACATGGTATAGGTTGACCCACACCTAATCCTAAAGGTCAAGGTTCAAGGTTGGGCAGTTTGTTTATGAGTTTCGTTTCGTGTGTGTGTGTGTGTGTGTGTGTGTGTGTGAATATGTTCAGAGAGTAAAACACTGTTGAGAGAGCGACTTCATTAGGGGGCTGCAACTGAGGATTGTGCCTGGACCATACCATTAAAAATAAACAGAGGGGCCACAGAGAAACAGATGGGGATGCAGAGGGCACCGTATGTTACCGTGACACCCAGCTATGTTTTCTAGGGGCATCCTGGGGATTGTGGGTGTTGAGGCCATTTTTCAATGGGACACAGCACAGGCGTTTACTGGTGTCCCCACTGGATCATCATAAAAGCATCATAAAACAAGAGGGACGGCAACAAGCAACAAGAGACCATCTTCAAACACAGGGCCACTTTACAGGATGCGGCAATGCAATAAAGAAAAGAGACATTCCACCAATTTTACTTATTTGATGTGTGTGGCACTGATGATGTCATTACAGTTCCGCTGTAATGACATCAGCTTGGGCTTGGTGAGTGCAACTTTATGATACAAACTATGCAATGTATGGGCTCATGGGTATTGAAAGATAATCTTAAAGACGTTAGAATGATGCATAATTGGGAATAAAGGATCGACTTTTGACTCATAGATGCTGAAAAGTCACATTAGTTAACATTATGACAAAGTTATGAAAATGAAGTAATGTATGTTTCAATAAAATAACATAATGCAAAGGGAACATAGAATATGGCCATTAGTCACCCAGTGCTTTCATCAGTTCTTTGAAAAACTAGAAATCATTTACATATTCCATATGCAATAAGGAAAACTATTCTATAACGCAGACTCTTTCAAACTTCTATAGCTGCAAACAGCAGCTACGTGCCAGCACATTCAAAACAGCAAAACAATTAGAGCCCTTAAAGAAAATGATCTATTTATATGAGAATGGTGGGAGTTCAGTGGGCGGAGTGGCCAAAACATATGTTTTGATTTATTAACGGCGCACAGTAATTATACAACCTGCCCACATTCACATCACGTTTTTCGAACATACTGTCGGTAAAAGTTCGCCTTCATGAGGGACATATGTGAGAGGATAGCGCTGCCACCATCACGTTTACACAAACCAACTCTGCACCAACCACCTGTATAGTCTTTCTTTCTTTCTTTCTTTCTCTTTCTTTCTTTCTTTCTTTTGCTGGGGAACATTCTAATGAGATCCAACTTTAGCATTGTCTCCGTGGCGGGTTGCCTAGCGACAGACTGTGTCAGGAAGTGACAAGCGAACATAATTACGACCCTGCTTGACAGACAGCGACCGCAGTGTTCATTAGACTTACTCAAGCATTAAGACATCAAGTCTTTTTTAAGGACAAAAAAAACCTCTCACGACCCAACTAATTATCACACGCTGCTGAATAAGTATTTAAACAATTAAGGAGCAAAGGAATCGCTTCCTCTTTCTTCCACTGTGGCTGTTGTGACTGTTGTGCCTCTGTGTGTTTTTGAGTGGAACCACATGAAAGCGTTTTCAGATTTATACATTAAAACTATCAGATGCACGGAAAAAATAATTCGATTGGTCCTCGCTGGCGCTCATTGTCTTGTCTCTGGTGTGCATTGCTGTGTATTCATAACCCTTGATGTTTTGCTTCAGTGCCACTAATGACTCTGTGATGTGTGATATATGTGTGTGTGTGTGTGTGTGTTTTTGTTAGGGCATCTCTCTCCCACACACACACACACACACACACACTCTCTCTCTCTCTCTGTCTGCTGGTTTTGCATTAGATGTTGACTGACAGTGATATTAGCACCTTTCCCTCACTGCCTCTCTTCGCCCCTCAATCAATCCATCCATCTCCTCCCTTGGCCTCAAGGGACGCTGGGAAAATAAATCTATTTATAGCAACCTGAGGCATGCACGTCGCTCCCCCGCCTGAGTGGGAGCAGGGAAAAACACCCGAAACATACACTGTGCTAAAATGTCCACCCATCTCTCCCCTGTCCTATAAATCTTCCATGTGATCTGATCTGATGTTACTTGAACTTCTCCTTTTCTCTGCACCTACTGGCTCTTTTCTAGCCTGGGTTCCATGATCGCATTGTTCACATTTCACCGCCTGTCACTGTTCACCTGCTGCTTCCACTGTTCCTTTGTGTGGCGCATGAAGAATTGTATGAATAGCACTGAGAGTACTGCTGCTTGTTAATTAACTCATGAGCACACTCAGACCCGGTTAAGAGAGGCAGCAGGCAGCCAGCTTGTTAACACAGGTGATTCAGGACCTCCAGTGTTGATCTACGCCAGGCCAGATAATGAAAACATGTCCTGTGCAGAACAAACCCTGGACACTTGCATCTCCAGCCCATCCCAGGACAGTTCAGCTATTCCGAGATTGTAATTTGCATAATTTGTCGTAGTTTTATGGTAAACAGACACAGCAGGGTTTCTGTACTCATAAGCTACAGGAGACATATAAAGTTAAAGATAAGTGTGGTGGACCTTCAGACACGTGACGACTGATAGGATGATGAATGATGATGATTTATATTAAAGCCGAGGAATCTCTATACCACAACGTTACCACTGAGACAGCATCCGACTCCGACATCCGACATCACACTACCTGTCTCAAAGCAAGGGTCATTAAATAAACAGGAAACTGAATTTGGAATCCTGCCATTACGGCTGTCAGATTTCATTCATGGAAGCACCGACTTCCCTTGAGCTTTAGTTTCATTTCCCTCCTGGCGGCCAATCCGCAATTACAGGCCAGATTGGGAGCAGGACAAATGTTAAGCCCACCGAGTGAATTTGTTTTGCAAATATATGCTAATTTGAAGATGTGATGAGGCAAATTCATCAGGCAATTTTGTCTGCTCTCTGGATTTATGAGGGCTTTAATGCGCAGAAAAATGGACGGGCCAACACCTGACATCTCTCGAACACACACAGGAGGGTTGATGGTGATTGATTAGACAGCAGGACACTATGTGCATACACCATTACATCTGCTCATGTCACCGCCGGCCAGCTCCGCCACAAACATAATGCCCACAGAGTTGCTAAAGATGCCTTACTTTCATTCACACACACAACAAGCCATCCATTCTCAAATGTCAGTGATGCGTTCGAGTCCACAGACACAGTCTAGAAAACTGACATCATTTTCCTACTTTCCTGCTTTCCTACATTTCCCTGATTGATTGATTGATTGACCCTAATGTCCATTAATTGTAAATAACTGAAAAGTAATTAATTTTATTTTCACACTATAGCGATGATGACATGATCACAGGGTGAAGTGACACGTGTCAATAAATCCATATGTTGTCAAAGCTCTTCAGGAAACAAGCCACATAACAAAGTGTCAGACCTGACACTGACAGACACAAACAGGATGTGACACGCGTGCATTTGTTATTAAGACAGGAACACATGCAGAGTGAGTGGGAGGAGTGGCTCTAATTAGGGCTGGAGCCATACATAAAGGCAGAGAAGCAGCTGTTATGGAACCATGTGAGGAAGAGTGAAAGTGAATGACACCATTATATAGTGAGAGTTTCACAAGGATGTGTGTTACCTGAGGCTGAAGGTTGTTTATGTGACTGCTGATGGTGAACATTGTTAATCTGACAAAACAAAACAGCGACAATGTTAACAAAGCAGCAAAAACCTCCACATTTCCAACCAAAACCTTGAAGCCAGAACAGTAACAAGGTAATGCACAATAAACACACACGCACACAATTATCGAATACTTTTTTTTTTTTTTTGCTTTTTCTGCTTTGGCCTTAGCTGTTTGCCAAGCTGTAAGAATTATTTGCATCATTTTTGGTTTACAGAAATTAACATGGTCGGTTGTTAACACATTTTCATAAACCTAGTTGTAATTAATAACCTAATTTGTTACTAATTTTAAGAGAAAGATTTTTTTCCCAAGTTTCTAAGACACAGAACTTTTGTCATCAAAAATAATGATAATAAAAATAACAGTTATGGTTGAAACAATGAATGCAGATATATTATCTAAAGTGGGAAGACAAACACTCCAACAACACTCGTTCATAATGGGTCTATCACAGCTGAGTGGCACACTGAGACGATCCGGAAACGCAGACAAAAACAAGCTGAATCGTGACTTTTGAGAATCTGTGATCTCAGCACCTGGCACAGTGCTTGCTGAGTGCTGATGAAGAAAACAGCAGATCCTGCATGTTTGCGTATTTTTGTGTGATGGGGTTATGACAGTTTCCCTAATTGCCTCTTTAAATGGGTACCAATTAATCCCAGAAGTAAAAACTTACAAACAAATAGTTCACACTTTTACATTTCAGGAAATGGTTTTCCCACCACAGCAGGCAGATGGCCAATTCAAATAGATTTATAGCCCACAAGTAGGTCATAAATCAAAATGGGAGAAAGATGTGAAGTGACAACACCATTGAAATGATTGAATGTCACATAGTGTATGTTTCCCAGTCACATTATAAGCTGTGAATAAAGATATACAGACAAAATCTATTAAAAATAAATAAAGCTAAATTTAAGAATTCCTTAGAAAAAGAATACTGGAGGAAACATGTCCAACAAATGTTGTGTTTAATATGAATATTTTAAAAATCCATAGTTCAATACAGAAATAGTCATCTATTTTATATATATATATATATATGTATATTATCAGACAATCAGTACTTCAGCCATGCTTTCTGTGATTAATCACCATTTCAAAAAAGTACAAGACAATTTTTTTTTCTCATAACTGAACTTGTGCAAAGAAGACACACTAAAGAGCAATAGAAACACTGACACAAATTAGATAACGATCAATTTCCTTTAAACAATTCATTTTTCTGAAGAAGGCAACGCACAATTTCCAGAAAATCAGTGAAAGGATTTAAGGCAATTTTGTACAGTTAATTTTCATGTCGATTTTTATATTTCAAAACACTCAGTTTTTAACAAAAGGAACTGGTGCATCCTTTGTAAAACTGTACATGCAAACATAGTGCACATTGTTAAGAAGATATGACGAGCATACAATATATTATTTGGATAGCTTTAGTAAACAAAGATCATATGTGTAACACCTCACATGGTCTATTGAAACTCTCTTATAAACACACGCATACACACACTCACTCACATGCACACACACCCAAAATTTACTTATATCAAACACAACAGACAAACACATACACACTCATGATTTTATCATGGTTATGGTTCATTAATTATGATTAAAAGTTAAAGAAAACAAAAAAAGGAATAAAAATATTCTTCTGTATACTGTATTTGTCTACCCGCAGCAGACCATCACAAACATACACATGTTAATATGACAGTAATTTGTGTCTGTGTGAGAGTAAGTATGCAGGCAGATTAAGGGCAAATATGTCAAATGTGGTTAACTAGTGAACAAATGTTTTGTTTTACTGATTTTAATGCCATGGAATATTTCAGTTTTTGGAAAAACATTCATTTATGGGCAATTCAGATATTGATAGGAAAAGCATCTGATAAATTCTATTCAGGATAGACTGATCACCACTGGTGAGTTTAAAGTTGAAAAAAATAATTTCATTGAATTTTGAATTTTACAACTTGGATTTCTCCAATGCAATTTCAGCTACCTGATTTGATTTAATATACATACATAAACTTATACTGAAGGGACACCCAATTTAATATGATGAGCCCTGCAACGAAAAAAATCCACACAGCATGAACAGAGCAGAAATCTATCAGTACATGAGGAAAATCCTAACCACACATAATTGAATGTCAGTTCTCCAAATTCACTGAATTCTAATTTTCACAATTCACAATTGCATAATAATGACATGGTTAGGTAATCAGTTGCTTCTAAAATTCTTATAATGTTGGTCAGTAGCATTTGGTGGAATGAACATGTAGTAAGAGAAGGAGTAGTAAATACTAAGTACTTGGTGAAGAGCACGTAAATAGAAATAGGAGGTAGCTGGCCGTTCAAGGAGCATGGCAGGGGCATACTGCTATTTGTGTCCTGGGCTTAAATGTGTCCCTCCAATCGTTAGGCAGATAACTTTAACGAACATTTTAACGATAACGAAGAAAAGAAAGAGGAACCTGAGAAAGTCAGGCAGCCACAAAAGATGTTTACAACATGTCAGTTACAAATAATAATGATTAATAATCCCGTCAGTCCATTGTGTAGTGTTACTATACACCTGGGATGACCTTTTTGATGATTCCACATTTTATATATGTGTGTGTGTGTATTGTAGTTACACAATATAATTAATTATTGACCATTACACAGTGTCTGCTGAGTCACTTCAACACTGTCTGGCTTGAAGAGTAATTACACAATTTTTATAACATCTGCAAATATTAGGTTTAGTTCACATTAGCTTTAACATCGCTGCAATGCTAAAATCATCTTCACATTTGTTGTGCTGCAGTGTTATGATCCAATAAATGTTCAAATGTTCCCACTTTTTGCAAGACTTCATCTTAAGACATTCCATCTCATGTTGTTTAAAAAAAACACTGTTTTCATCCAAACACACATTCACATTATCATCATCATCACTTGTTATGTAAACGCACTTTCACTGCAACAGAAATCTGCTCATTCTTCACTAGACGCCAGTTTGGAACAATCGTTTCAGCGACAGAGAGAATTCACATAAAATCATCTTCTATCAAATGATTGGCACATAAAAAAAATCACACCATAAAACATATAAAAAGCTATGTTATAGGTGCAATTAATAAAAATGCACACTTCAAAAATGGAACAAAAAGCAAACTAAGGGAAAGTGTGTTTTTCTTTGCATTTTTGACCACTGGGCTCTTTTTGCTCAAACAGTTTTCTGTTTGAGAGCAGCTGCTGTCATTTAAACATGGGGCAGGGACGTTGGCGTTGGACAACACAATGAGACAAAACGCCCTGGGCACATGGGTGTCCTATTGCCAAGGCAGTTTGGAGGACAAGAACAGGGACAGGGTCAGAGACAGACACAGACAGACAGAGGCACTGTGTTCCCATTCAACTGTCAATAAATGCTACTTAGAATGTTCAAATACAATTACAGAATCAATAAAGTTGGCATTTCAAAATGGCCAAACATTGAATCTGTAAAAACAAATCTTTCAATATGAATCGTTAGTACATCAACGTCAATATGCTGCACGTGCGTAAAAAGATTTACCATAACATCTATTAAGACTTGCAAAGAAAAAGCAAAAAGTAAAACAGTTGCATGGAAACACAGCAAGTAAAAGTGACAGAGGCATAAAAGAAGGTAAAGAAAGAGAGCGAAAGAGAGAGAGAAAGGAAGAAAAACAGTACCATAGAGACAGAGAGGACTTCTCAGGCCTATGTGCAGTGCAGACAGACAGACAGACAGACAGGGTGAAGTGATGCATCGACACTTATCCCCCCCACAGACAGACAGACAGACGGACGGACGAATGAACAGATAAACAGATTGATGGGTAGAAGAGGTAGTGCAGGGCCACTAAATGCATGCACTTGACTGAGGCTACACTCATGCAAAAGGTTAATACAAACACTAGAATACAGTACAGTACAGTACGGTACGGTACGGTTCAGAAGAGCTACCAGGACCTGCACTGCTGCTACCTGACACACACCCCAGGAGAAGGAGAGCGGGAGGGAGAGAGAGAGAGAGTTAGAGTTAGAAAGGAGAGAATTACAACCTTCTTACAGAAACTATGTGTATATAAAAGTATCAACAGTAAAAATCGTTATCAGCATTTACTGTAAACAGTGATTTATCTCGTGAGAGAGAGAGGGAGAGAGAGAGAGAGAGGGAGAGAGAGAGAGAGAGAAAGAGAGAGAGGTTACACATGTCCAGTTATTTACAGGATGAGTTAGCCTTCAATGAATATCAAGTGATTCCTTTGTTACATCTGGAGACCTCCTCTCTACAAAGTTTCTGGACAACAGTCGGTCCTTTTCTCCTCCCTCCCCTCCTCCCTTCACTAAGTGGATCAGGCAGGTGACATCATCGCCTGCTTGAATCCAGACTCTCAAACTCCCTCTGGAGCCTGACCAGCTTTCCCAGGCAGAAATACAATCCAGACAGTAACAGGAAGTGGTGGAAGTAAACAGACTCTCATTGGCTTTTCCTGCCCTCAAAAGCGTTACTCGACCTGACATGCAGCTTCTCGAACACAAGAAAGACCACTGCAACCCACAACGACAAAAGCCGCTCTGAGGAAATGGAAGTATTTCGAGCGTTTAAGTCAGTTAATTCAACCCCTGACTCCAAAAACCGCTCTCAACCTCGCATCTCATATCTGGGTTTGGAGCGGTTGGCCTGGCGGCGTGTAGGGTGGTGGTGCCGGCGATGGCTTGATCCCACGGGTCCTCATGTAGGACAGGAACTGGTCAGGGATCTCAGCCAAGACATCCTTGGCTAGACGGGCCATGCTCAGGACGTGGTTCCCCGTCCGGTCGATGTAGTCCCTGAATGGGACGAACTGACAGGGAGGAGGGAAGAAACATGACAGTCATTTTGAAAGGTAGGGTTGGGGATTGGAGGAGAAAGTGGGCTGATATATATTATATATTTATATATATATATATATATACATATATATATATACACACACACACACATATATTTGATTGGAGCATCAATCAATCAGTCAACTAATTTTGTTTGCTTAAATTCCAAGTTAACTGCAGCCGATAAAGTCAGAGATTGAATTTAATGCTGTGTCGAAATGAGAGACCTGTTTGAGTCTGCTGTCTGAAATAAAAGACCCAGTTTTCCAAAGAAACAACAGGTTAATGAGCTTAGAATAGATAAGCACTGAATGAGAAAGAATTTTAATTCTATCACATAATCAGGCACCTTAGTTTCATGTAAGATGTGCCTATAAACCGCAAGACTATTTCTGCACAAGGAAATAATGTGATGTTAAAAAAAAAAAAATCTCACCAGGCTAGATCACAAATTGGCTCTGGTACGGAGAAGAAAAGTTGAAGTTAATTAAGACACTGAGGATTTGCTGCATTCCCTGAAATTATACTCCACTTCCTAGTAGTCAGGTATGAAGGAAGGAGTGACTTATTAACTTTCTAGCCAAAAAAAAAAACACGCCAAAGCAAAATCTGATCCCTCAAGGTGACTGAGATGAGCAGCAGCAAACACAGATAGGATGTGGTAATTAGTAATGTGATGTTTGACAATATGAGGGATCAGTGTCTTCTTCTGATGTCATCTGGTGTAAAACTGAGCAGCTGTCAACTTTAAAAAATGTGCAGGATGGCCTGGATAGGGTCCATCATTACTCTGATCATCTGACTGATCATGTTGATTGAAATGCCACTGACTTGATGTTCCCAGATCTCAGCAGAAAACCAGGTGTTTACAGTGTCAAACAGCGTGTTAAACGGTGGCAGTGGAGACTGCAGCTTCTAATGAGGAGGATACATTTATTTTTCAAGTGACTTCGTTAGATGTACAGTATCTGTATCTGTCTGCTGACACAATGTACCAGCCTGACTGCAATGTCCTCTAATTGGAGGCCAGCGGAGTTTTATTTCATTACACAGGGAGCTACACTGAGTTGCTGTTGGAGGGTCACTTCACCGCTAAACAGACACTTAAGCTGACATTATTTCTTTCCAGTGTTTCGCTGAAGAACCCTTGAACACTTCTTGTTCTCAGCTCCTTCAACTAACAAGCCATTTATTATTTGCATCTCAAGACCACTACCTCCGTCACAATCCCAGTCCACCCGCTGTGATTTCAAAGACTGTTTCATGTCACAAACTTTCAGAGGTTACTGGAAGATGTTGCTGAGCTATAAAAGAGCAGATATGAGGATGTCTCCTTTCCATTTCCCTTAATGAGCTGCTGTCACCTACAGTCACAGGATCACATGAGAGGCTAATTTGTGCTGGCAAACCTCACTGCGAAATGTAAACCTTGCCATGTCCCTCTGGGTTATTAGCTGGCTGATAATGAGAGCCTGTAGGCAGAGCTCAGTTTTACACCATACACAGGTCTCTTCTGGCTGTGTGTGTGTATATGTGTGTGCATCAGCTCGTTAAAAAGCCAACTAACGAGTGTGTGCCTCGCCCACGTGGGCTCAGCGAGCAAAACATGACAGTGGCCATATAAAGGTCATGGAGGAGAAAAACTTGACTTCACCGTATCTCAACCAAGCAAATTTCTGTATGTTTTTTTTTCTGGCTCAATGCCAGGTGAGGACATCGGAATATGCAAAAATACGATTGTGGGGTATTTTTAAAACAAACCACCAGGGATGCAAATGTAAATATGAACAAAGCAATGAATGTGTGGTTGAACACAAAAGAATAAAGTGATTAAAAGAACCGACTTTTTAAGCTAAACATGAGACCAGGGATCCGAGCAGGGGGTGTCAGTTCAAAAAATAATAAAGTGGGTTCTGTTTGAATATCAGTAGTGGTTTCATTTTTAAACTTTATCATAACAACTTGATCTAAGGGGGGTCTTAAAATAAGCGAACTATGTTTTGAGAGTTAGAAGGGACCGTGTACCTGAACAATGTCTCTCTCCGCATATCTTCCCCTGGACGAAATCCTGACTTCATCACCGTCCAACTCAACCATGGCTAAGGAGGATATAAAAGATCAATAAGGGATAAAGCAGTTATAAAGACATAAAATGCAAACATGGTATGCGTTTATGAACAACTGAGATCTCAGTGAGTCCTCAAACAATATAGATTTTTTTTTAAACTTACCATCAAATTCTGCAGGTCCTACACCCACAATGATGATTGACATCGGCAGACATGAGGCCTGTAGGAGCAGAGAGCAGCAATACATATGACAAGATATAAAAAGCCTCTTTAACAGGACTGAGCTATACCTTTGTCTCCGTCAGTGGTAAACAAAGCCTTTACAGATCGTGTCATACAATATGTGGCTTCTGCCAACATTTACATTGCATACAGTATGTGTAAATGGATGTGTGAATCTTTGATATGTATGTGTGTGTGTTTTCCACAGCACCTCCTGCAGGGCTGCGTGGGTGGGAAAATTGTGGCGAATAATATTAGAGAAGAGAAAGAATCAACAACACAGGCCTCACTCACTGGCAGCTTACAAATGACACAATTGTGTGATTGCGGGCATGTATAAGTGTGCGGTCAGTGTATCTGAGTAATGTACTGACCTCAGGCTGCAGAGCAGTGGATGAGCTTATCAACAGATATCATTCCATTTTTCTCACCCCACAGTACAGGTCATTTGTATGTCTCCACAGTCACCTCATTTCCCCCTACAGCCCCATCTCCTCAGCCTGCTCCCCCATCTCCTCTCCCTCTCTGCTGTTAAAGGTCTGAGATGGATCTAAGCTTTCAGAAAAATGTCTGTTGACTGTTCATTTACTTAGCATTCCACGCTGGCTTCCCTCTGGTGTATGCTAGAGCTTGACAGTGATTGAGAGGACGGACGGAGGGTGAATAACATAATGCCAAAAGTGCGATTGGTACATGGTTTTATATTTACGCATAAAACTTAGTTTTATAGTTATGGTATTGACTACAAATGTTTTCCAAGCTGCATTCTTTCTCTGAGGTGATGTTGTTATTGTGGTTGCCAACTTTCACACAATTCAAGCCGATTTCTAAGCAGCTGCTCAAACACACATTTATAGAACCGACGTGAAAATATAAAATAAGTAGATGGAAAACAACAGAAGACTTTCACTATGATCCATTCCATTGTCACCAGCCCACACACTTCTCTTGCAATGACAGTTTAACTTGACAGTTAAACGGTCTCCTGCAACCGGTATAATTAAAACATCATATATGGTCTACATTTTTAAGGTGTTGACTTCTTGCATAAGTCTCTTTATGCATTGTTTTGTACATTTTGTGAGGCTAATTTGTAAGTCTACGCTTCATTATTGTCACCGCTGAACCCATTCACAGATACAATTTCCTCATATTTAAAAGACTTAGAAAGAAAAAAACATTTGACTTTCTTTTTCCTCAGGCTCTGGGAGTGAAAGTATATGAAATGCCCTTACGTTGACAATCGACTCCTTGGTCTGGGCCATGTCTGAGATGACACCGTCTGTGATGATGAGGAGCACAAAGTACTGTGAGCCGTCTTTCACTGATGCTGCATACCTGTGCACAAAAACAAAACACCTTTACTGTTCCTGGGATTCATTATTTAGGCATAATAAGCATCACAATCACATAAATCATTCTACATCATTTGACAATATTTTTTCTCACTGAATAAATGTCACTTTCCTCCCACTGGAGGCTCTTAAGGTGAATATGACTTCTTTCAGTGCATTTATTTTTATGTCACTTCTGCGAATCCTCAGCTTATACAACTTTAATTTTCTCCTGTGATGTTGAGTGTGACCTTTCACTCCCATGTGTGTCATGAACTAACTTACTGATATTTACACACTGAGATGATTTCATTTTCTTCAGTTTCTGTCACACAGAGCTAACCTGGGGGGTCACATCTGTGTGTGTGTGTGTGTGTGTGTGTGTGTGTGTGTGTGTGTGTGTGTGTCCTTTTCACTGAACATAACTCAGAATCTCTCACTGGTGGATCACAACATCACAGATAAAGATGGAGAAAAAAAGCTGAAAGTAAGAGAGTGGGGGAGAAGTGAAGTGCAGTTCAGGGTGAACTTGTTTATACTATAGTATTAAAAAACACTGATTTGTTTAAATTGTAAGAAAACATATTTGTTAGAGGTTTGGTAAAAATAGGGCTGATTAGTCAGTAAACGAGGAAAGGGGTGTTTAGAGGTGTGACACTGCAAGCTGTGTAAAAAGTAAACTACTGCTTGTGTATTAATGCATGTTTCATCAGTTTCCACCAGAGTTCTTTTTTTCGTGTAATTAAGGTTTCACTAAATTATGCTGCAAACATGTGATGCAACCTGATGAGCGACTTCACTCGGGCACGTCTCTTTAATTACACACTCACATGAATAGTTTCTTAATTCCTTATTTTTCACGCTCTCTTTTTTTTTTTGGAGAACTCTGACGAGATTCTGTGTCCCGTCTGGCTTTTCTGCCGCATAAATTACACTCTCCTCCAAAACACAGACACAAACATGCAATCAACTACCAAGTACTTTGTCTGTTTGTGCCCCTTTTTTCCCTTCCTTCACTTTGTTAGCTACCTGGCAACACTGGCTGCTCAAAGCTTATTAGAGGAAATGCAAGAGCACATGTCGTGCGACATGTGCTCTGTGTTCCTTCATACATTTGAAGCTTGTTATATAACGAGTGAAAAAAAAGTGTATAAAAACAGTGCTCATGTGGTAAAATGAAGAACAAAAAATATAGACTCAAACATGAGATACTTTGGATCACGTGTATGTGTGATACCTGGCCACGTGGTTGATGACAGGGGAGAAGTTGGTGGGGCCATAGAGCTGAACAGACTTCAGACTCTGATAGTAGGCCTCCATCACACCATCAATACCTGTACAGTACGGGTTCTGAGGATTCCCATTCTGCATTGAGCAAACGAGGAGGTGACAAAATTAAATGACCTCATTCAACAGCTTCAGTATGATTACTATAAACAAACTAACAGCACAAATCATGAAACAGTTCCACCAATTCCAGCCTTTGAAACTTGTCTTTTTCTCACCAAGGCAAACTCATGAGAGACTCGTCCGTCAGGTGGTAGCTTGGCTCCGAAGCCCAGTGCGGGGAACATCTTATCACTGTCATAGTCCTGGATGATCTCGCCCACTGCCTTCAGGGCCATGGCATAGGCATTCAGCTGGTAGGGATTCATGTAGTGGAGCGAGGTGGGCTGAGCTGGGTTACCTGCATGTGACGATGGGGAACAAACCCACAATCACAGTCAGACCTGATTTTGCACATCAGTGCATATAGTTGTTTGTACATTAAAAACCAATGCCACCTTCTTCCATCACAATATCACAGATGAAGATGAACTGCTAATTAACTGATTGTAGTAGTAATTAGTCTCAATATAATCTAACTTAACTCTTGTCATGTCACTGTGAAGACCGTGTTTTCATTAACTGCAGCACTAACCACAATTGAGGCTTCAATGAGAGCCAGGAGAGACCAAGTGCACCGCAACCTGAAACACATTTTTTACATGGACTTCCTGAGCTCTCATTTGATTTAACAGGTTTTGGCTGTAGCGCCACTGCATGTCCTGCTGCAACCGAGCTCTGGGGGAGATGAATAACACAGTCCTTTATCACGGCCATCATAGCGTGTTAGTGCACTCAGCTTTAGCTGCCAGGTGTGATAGAGAGGGCTATTAGGAAACACTTGATTCCCCATCTGCATATATTTGAATAAACGCTCCCTAGGTATCTAGCGCTTTTGGTGCCACAGTATGTGCGTCTCTACGAGTGTGTGCGCGCGTGTGTTGGAGTCTTACCATTGGAAGCTGTGAAATCGATGGCCACGGTGAAGTTGATTTGGGTCCTTGGAAGAAAAAAAGACAAGAGATTATCTATCAATCAACAATCCTCTCTCTCTCTCACACACACACACACACACACACACACATACACACTCATGCTGACTGAGAAGAAACAGGCAGAAAAATGGAAGAGCAGACATAATCAGGTTAAAGTGATCAGTGTTTGAGAGTGAAAACATGGTTCTTCTTGCCCTTTATCTGTGACAGTAATGAGGAGGCAGCGAGTTACCAGGCTTTCACACCAAGCACACAGGCACAGCGCTGCTCACAGAGACAGTCGGGTTAACAACTGCACAAGTGGAAGCTGCTGCCATGATGTTTGTCCAAACATCAGGGAATCAACTAATTTTATGATCTGGCACAAAAAAAATATCATGGCCATCCATCAAAAAGTATTTTGACAATAAAAGCCATCCTTACCGACATGCTGCTAAAGTGGCTAAAAGGTCGGAGGTCACAATCCAAGAGAATGTGACTGTCTGATAAGATAGTATATCATCTCTCTTTGGGTAATGGCTAATGAAGTTTAGCTCTAGCTACAGATAATTGTCTGCTCTATTCTGATGATACAAGAGAGAAACCCATTATTCATGTCACTTTTAAATCCATTTACAAGCTGGAACTTCCTTATTGGATTTGACCTAACTTGCTCTGCCTCACACAAACTTTGCAGCTTCTGAACAGAAATAAAAACAACAGAAAGCGGGAAAGATGAAAGATTAAAAAAAATAGCATGACCGGAGAGAGCTGAAACAAGGTAGAAAAACATCACACAGCGCGGCGCCCAGCGTGAGAGAGTGACACGTCTCTCTCCATCAAAACATTTCCCATCTTGTTCACCTGCAGGAGCAGGATGTGGTTAAGCGCTTTGTCGGTCTGTCGCAGCTTTTTCACGCCAATCTCTACTCGCTGCCACAAACGCACAATCACACACAAACGGCCTCCTGTCTCACTACACATCCTCTGTATTCAGGTGGTGTCAAACAGCCAGTGGCTCATCATCTCTGTCACCTCAGCAGGCCATGTGGAGTGTAGGCAACGCACTTTCCAAATGAAACAGAAGAAGAGCTGGCAGAGGTAGAGACGAGGTCCGGAAAAATTCAAGTGATGTTTGATGACCGGGGATCATGTTCCAGAAAGCAGGTTTAATATAGTCAGCAATTAAACTGAACTCTGACCTGACTTTACCAGGGTTTACTGGTTCCAGGACTACTGATCAGACTCACTCTGCGCCATGGCAACATGTAAATTAATAAATTAATGCAAAAGAGGTACAGTATGTATGATTTTTAACTGTAACATCTGCATTAGAATTATGTTGCGATGACTGGCTTTATGGTTTGGGGGCATTAATATATCAGTGACGTCCAGTTTGGACATAATGGACTGATTCATGATTACTGAAGTGGTTTTTCCTCCTCCCTTATAACCACACAGGCAAAATCTTTACAAAGATACTTCTGGAGCTGTATAACATCCATCTTTCTTTATGTTTTAGCCCAACAGTGATGTAAAAAGTGTGGTTAATAGTTTAGCTATTAGTTTGATTCCCCAAACATTCAGAGCAAAAGCCAGTAAAGTAGCATTTCCGAGCGCAGACAGGAGGAGCAGAGGGGAGTGAATCTGAGTGAATTCTGGTTCTCCACACAGGCACAAACAAGCTCCAGCCTTGTCCCCTGAATTATACATATGTCCTCTTTCTCTTCCATCCAACCTCTCTCTGTCACAGACACACACACACAGTCTGACAGAGAGACTTCGATTGCACAAGTTTGAAGGGCCAGCGAGAAAAACAAGGTGAATGGGAGGACGGAAAATGAAAAATGATAAGAGGTGGAGATTGGAGGGAGGGGGAAAGCGATCCAGGATTAAATACGCTGGCACAGGAAAACAACAATGTCAGCATTACGTCAACAAGCGTTCAGAGTAATCTACAATTGAAAGGCTGTCAAGCAAATGACTAGAAAAGCAGGAGCTGGCAGCAGCCTCAGAACAGAGGATATGAGCCAAACACTTTTCAAAAGTGAGTTGCAGCTGCAGATTCACTATTAATGATCGACATTATCAAACCAGTGCGATTATGCAGTATGAGTGTGACTATTCTGTAAAATACACAGACAGAGGCACGATATGTCGTGTCAGTGTCAGAGTTCCATGTTTTACAAAGTCAAAACCGCCCTTGCTGTCTGACATCATCATTTTGGCTCTTAATGGATAGAATATTAATAAACCAGACTAGAACACAGCACAGCCTCCAAAAAGGTCAACGACATCCTCTGCATTAATCAGTCAAGTGTTTGAGAGAAGAGGCATTTCAGTGACTATTCCCCGCTGATGTGTCTCTGGATGTCATGTGCATTGGCCTTTTAGGAAAATGCTGTACATCAGTGATTTTTCCCATCACACACGCAGCGTGTGTGTGTGTTACATTGCTTAATTTACACAGTGAAGTTGATTGACACTGTGTCCAACCCTGTTTTTCCCTCTAAAACCATAAACATAATGACATTTGGCAACAGAAGTTGCAATGCTTGTTTCCAGGGCATGGTCATGTTTCTTGGTAAAGACTTTCCATGAATGAAAACGAAAATGATACAAAACTACCTGAGCAGCTACAACAACGTTTGTTTTTATTTTTTATTGTAAACAAGTACAAACTGGAAAGGCAACAAAACTGTTCTGGCAGGGATGATAAGGGATTTCCACAGGCAGTGGTCTGAACCACAGCATCACATCACTGGGTTTCAGCTGGGGGTAGAGAGACGTGAGCATAGCCTTTCTTAAAGACCAAACCTTATCGTTCTGGGTCCTACAGATAGCGGGAAACATCTCCAGCGCTCTGAGGGCTGTTGCCAGCTTTATCAGGCCATGGTTTTCTCTTCTTAATTGGCCAAAAGTTCACCTGTACTTCCACACACATGCTCTATAAAAGTCCATTTCAATTGTTTACCTGGATATGACATAGAAAAAACAAACCAACAAACCAACATAAAATTATAGGGGGAAATTATACTATTGTGGTTAATATACAGTGTAATGTTTACTTCCACTTTTTTGGTCTTGATGCTTTAAATTAAAAATGATTCTGATTAGGACTATGAAGGGTTTTAGTGAGATGACTGTGCCTCTCCAGTCAATAATGCTCAGCCAAGTCCCTGACCTTATTTAATTTGGAAAATACCTGCTCAGTTTCTGTTTCACTTTAATTCACTGCACTATCTTCCTCCCTTTGTCTCTATGCCCGTCCCTTCAACAACGTTTGTTTTTATTTTTTGTTCTTATTAAAGGGGAATCCTCCACAGCTGACTCAGCATGAGATGAAGGGGGTGAGGGTGCGGAGGAGGACCCACTCTGCACTCACATACTGTAAGTCCTGCAAACCGAACAGGCTCTTATAGCTTTAAAGCATTGCATCTCTTTCATATTCCTAATGGCTCATACCTGCAGCAAGATAATTTTTCCTACTAGGGGAGAAAACATCAGCTAAGTGCTGTTAAGCCCAATTTTACCATTAAATAAATTTAGGTTATACAGACAAAAAAGACAGGGCATATAGTCACCAAGTACATGAGCTTGTTTATGTAGAATAAAAACAGCACTGAAATGAAGGAGAAAAGTAAGTTAAAAATAAAAAAATATGCATAATTTCTCTGTTGTCTTAAATATTGCATTAGTTGTATACTATGTTTACGTTTTAAAGACAGGACAGACTGCGTTCAGTAGTCCTTTATATAAATGCAACAGTGTGTCTATATTCACTTTCATTTAAAAGCTCTTGGTAAGGATATTTATAGTATTGAAACTAGATAGCTGCATGTATTTTGTTATGTCTACCAACATGTCACCTAAATTCTCCAAACTTTGGGGCTAATTGTCACCTCTAGCCATTTCTTTCTCCATATTAAAAATATTAAATTAAAAATCAAAATATTTATATATTAAAATATTTTAATATTGAAAATCAAAACGCCCTACCCCAACCTACCTTCAGTGTTTTCATCTACAACTGACAATGTTCTTTTTGAGAAAAAGAAAATGTTCACAAGTCACCTTGCTAGATACCAGAAGGGAACTTATGCATGGGTGCACCGAGTGGCCTAAAAACAGCATCAGAGGTTGTGTGAAATGACCTTTCTGATGATATGAAAACATATGCTACTGGTTGGACAGTTTCCATGTGACGTGAGGAGATGAGGAGAGATGGAGAGTCTTTTCAAAATAAAAGACACTGTCCCCTCAGCACTCTGGTTATTATTCACAAAGAAGGGGAAGGGAGGATAACCACTCACACCTGCATCAAGTCAAGTTAGTCTGAACACTGATGCTGAAAAAACCAAGATGCTTGTTCATCTGTAACATATATAACGCAACAACTGAAAGGGTTCCTTTAAAAGATTTATATTCTGAGTCTCTGCGCTCCAATATAATGACAACCTCTCAGAGTGATTTCAATACAAGCAGAGTTCCCCTCCTGCTTCTATTCTGGTTTCAATACTCAATTCACAAACCAAAACAATAGAGAAAAATATCTGTCACCATGACTGACAGGTCTGTCTTCAATGGCACAGCTCAAGATGAAAGATATAGCCAACATTTTTTTTGTTGGTGAATAGAGACCTCTTTATTGAAATCCATGGGTGGTGATAATGCTTTATCAGACGCAGAGAAAAGAAAGAGCCCAGCGATGCTCCGGATTGAGATAGAGCCCTCTTGAATCAGTCATTTATGCTAATGCATCAAGCAGATCGTGCTCCTAATTAGGTCCAAATGAACAATTAGCTGATTGGGTTGAAGCTACAAAAAGAGCCGTCAATCAGCAGACAAGAGAGCGGCAGGGAGGAGGGCTGTGAATAGATACAAAGAAATGAGACAAGATGACTGGCAAATCACAAAACACCGGTGTCTGATAGAACTGCATCGTGCAAGGGATTCTGGGAGAAAATTGCACGAGCGAGAAAGCACCTTAGAGGTTTTGTGTTTGCATGTAGGAGAATGGGAGTGTGCTTCAAAGTGTGAATGTGAGTTTTCAGAGTCTTGTTTGGAGACTTGATGATGTGATTTCTCCATTAGCAGCATCAAGGCAAGTAAATATATGCTGGGACATGAGGGTATTTCATTCGCAGCTCTCTACATTCAGACAACTCTATGCACAACTATCTTTGTGCAAACTGATCACACTTGTCTGCAACATGCACCAGTATACAAACACGATAAAAGCCTCCCTGTAGCACATTACACTTCTGTGTCATGTCTTTCCCCTTAAACATGTTCTTAAATAAATGTAAATACAGATTCCCCTTGTTGTTAAGAAAACAAATGTGCTTTTTACTAGTATCTATACTACCAATTTTGATTTTTTTATTTTATTTACTTAGATTTTGATTTTTTATTATACATACAATATGCAGTCAAAACGTGCTTGCAGTACAATGAGTGTGTACTGAGGGTTTGGGACACAAGGTGTCTGGGACATAATCCAGAGGTAATGGCTTGCGTCAGAGGGTTTATGGTCATGAGGCATGAATCTTTGTTTACAGTAAATTCACGCTTTGGGCAATGCAGGGATACATGCTGAGTGTGCAACAGACACACTAGTGTTGCATGTGAATGTTTTATTGAGTTGTTCTGTTACATGTTTTCTTCCACGTTCAACTCTTGTGTATAACTCTCCTCTAAATGAAATTACCACATTGAGAGAAAGCTGTTACTCGCGTGAGCCGTTTTTTTCCTCTCGTGTGTGTGTCTACTTAATGACACACTGCTTGATGGCCACCACAGCACTGTAGCCAAATCTAAATTGCAGCCATTAAGAGACAAGTAAATCCAACAAATCGTTTCATCAATGTTCAATAAAAAAGCCTTCAAAGGCCAAATCCTTTAAAGCATTAATAATGCAGGGAGAAGAGAGCACACGATCAAAGCACAAACAGTACAAGTAAAAGTGTTGTCTTTGCTCATCCTCTTACTGGTTCAGTAATTTCTTGTCGTTTTTTGAACACTCCTCTTTTGAAATAAAAAGGAGAGATTCAAATGAGAACAAAATTACCCCTGCTTATAAATTTTCCACTTACAAACAAGGCAAAAATGTAAAATTTTGAAAATGGCATTCATTCTCTTTAAAAGCCGCCTGACTTTCCATAACACCTACAGAACACAGCACAGCCACAAGGGCAGTAGGAACACAGGAATGCAAGGACAAAGATGGAGATTTCGCTCTCTCTTTCTCACAAACACACACACAAGCACTCACAAACACACACACCTTTTCTCCCTTGACAGTCTCCCTCTGTGTGAGTCTAATGAAGGCAGAGTGTGTAGGCGAGCATTCACGTCATGCCTGGTTGCACACGGTCAACCCTCCTGAGCAACATACGTACACAAGCACATGCAAATAGACAATAACCTGCAAGTGCACAAAATGACACGTGCAGTGAGCAAGTGCTGAACCAATACAAGATTCCACCCAAGGCTAAATGCCCCACCCACCACCACCCACACACACATACACACTGCAGTGTCTGACCACAGCGTACTTAAGGTCTGTCTCTGTATCCACTTTTTACAGTATGTCTCCGACATGCAAATGTACCTTTCCATCTGATTTACTCAGACTGAGGGATCATTATCTTTGGCATGTAGCGGCGCCTGAGTCATGATGGGAATATAATCGAGAGAGGGACTGGCAAGCACTGCATGCCACGTCTCATTATAAAACTACAACTCATATCTTAGCATGGAGTAGATGGATAAGAGGTGGCTGCCTTACCCTCCTTTGATGTAGTCCAGAAAGGTGACTTCAATGTCCACCAGGAATGACAGCAGTGTTACCTGTAAATAAGAGGGCCACATTCAGCTCTGGACAAATTCATATACAACCAGGTCAAGGACGAAGCAGCATTAAAATGAGTTTATTCTACTGCTTTTTCACTATATGTTAGAACAGTAGTAGTGACTTACCGTTCCAGAGTTCACATATTTTTTCTTCTTTCCTTTCTTCTTTGGATTTACAACCTAAAAAAAAAGATTCTCTCTTGTCATCAATCAATTCAATCCTTCATTACAAAACTATCAAACAATACCTTGTCATTGTGTTTAAATGTACACAAAAGTGGCCATGTTGGGGCGTGACAGTCAATTAACATTAGTGTATTACAAGAGATTAAATAAAATGCAATAATCCTCTAATTGCAAGGAATAGCAAGGACAAGTGGCAGCTAAAATAGACTGTATATTGTATGTACTGTATATGTACTGTGATGTGGGGACCTGAAACTTTATGGTCTAATTAAACTGTGCCAAGGTTAAACAGAGTGAAAGGAGCCTCCAGGGAAACAACATACAAATGTGGGGATTTATGCTTCTCTCCTTGGTTCACATTGCAATAGGTACAGGCAAGGACACTATTTCCTCTTGAGGTGGGGTACGGCAAATGAAATGTGGTTTTAACACAAACACGGTTGATGGCTTCAGGAATGCAAAGCCAATCTCCGTAGAAGTGAGAGCCTTAGGTTCGGAAAACCCGGAGTCACGAAAAAGTCTTTTGAATGTCTGCATCTTTGCATTTCTCTGCATGTGCTGTTCCACACACATCAATGTCCTCTGCACCATTGTGCATGTGGGGCACAACTGAGCGTTATTAGACAAACAGGCTTTTTTTTAAAATGGCAGTCCCCTGTGTGCTTTCCTCTCAGTGTGGTGCTCTGTTAATCAAGAAGTGTTGACTCTTCCTGAGAGAAGATTAACTATCATAACAGTCAGTGTTTGTGTGTGTGAGTGCACATGAAAGGGAGATAAGAAAAGATGTACAAAAACATAACACATTAAATTACATGGGTCATATCTGAAACATCATGTACATTAGAAATGGTTTTCCATGTTTTTGCAAGATATGTTCAAAAGCTACTTCACCAAAATTACGGAAAACATTTTTCCAACTTAGTCGGTAAATTTCTCTTGATGCCTGCCATCACACATTAAAGTGCTGACTAAATGTCAGCAACATGACATTGGTATGGATTTGAACTGAAAACAGTAATACATTATTCTTACACACATAACTCACCTCATAGACATTAAACTGGCTCTGCCCTCTGGATAGCTCTCTATAGCTGGTGCTGAACTCTCCAATGAAGTCATGACTAAAGGCAGACAGAACAAAACAATTAGCTCAAAAATTGCGCAACAAACTCCAATTCATTATTAGAATAATTAGGATACAGACGACAATGTAGTGACAATCCAGACGTGTGAGAAAAAAAACTCAAAACACAAAAAGCAAACTGGAAAAATGTCGCTATTTTCTCTCGTAATAAGTTCACATTGTGCATTCTGAGTTTTTTGTAAAAGGAAAGTGAACTACTTATTTCAAAGTGTGAGTGCCAAGTGTGAGTGTGTATTATAACAACAGGAGTGAAAGAAAGAAAGACAGCAGACATTTTAACATACATGAATATTATTAAGAGAATAGAAACTCTCAGACACCCCAAACAGCTTGTTAAGAATTGTTGACATTTCTTAGCGCCGCTGAAGACACGTACACAAAATGTCAGTGTTCTCCAAATCAGATTGCAAAGAGTAAAGAACGGAGAAATGACTCCCTGTTAAACTACAGCTTGACAACTGTCACTCCTCTTTCTTTCTTTGGCTGTCAGCAGCCAGAATCCAGACTCTTCATTAAGCAGTCACTCTGTGACTGCACCCAGCTTGCTTACCTACTGAAAACATACAGTAGACTAATGTTACATATATGTGACTTGGATAAATTGGGCTTGGTGCACAATGGGAAATTGACAGATCTTGACTTGAATTGTGGAAAAAAAACAAAAAAAACATGGGAGACCAAAGACATAATAAAGATTTAACCAGTTATTCTTATTTTAAGTGTAAGAACACACAATGGAGTCAACTCGCATAGTGTTGAAACAAAACAATTTCAGTGGCATTTCTCGCCCAAAAAAAGTTTGATCAGTTGTGATCTTTTAGCAAAACCGACAAGGTGGCAGTTCGCTACTATCAGCTACTTGCATATGTTCTGGAGATTAATCATTTCTTTGAAGAATGGAAGCATCTGCTACAAGCTAATGTTACTGTTATTAAAGTTATACTTGTTCTACTTGGGGACATTTTTATACTTTCACTGAGCTGCCATGCGGTTCTATATGAATAATAAAAAGTTAGCACCATCACAATTATGTCCATAAACTGCTCACAATACAGAGTAAGTCGATGGCTGGTTTGGCTCAGATCAACTACAAATCAGGACACTCCACATGTGAATCTGACCACACATCTGTCCAATTATTGTCTATTGTATAGGTAAACTCCTTTCTCAGGAGTAGTGTCTAGGGCTGCAACTAATGATTATTTTGTAGTCGTCCGGTCGGACGTTACAGTATAATAGTAAAGACGCATATTTTTTCAAATGGGGTTTAACCGGAGGTTTCAGTCACTGAAAATGACGTAAACGTTACTTTGAAAAACTCCGGGTGTTCCTCAGACACGTGAAAAGATGAAACACAGTTTTAGCACCGTGACATGACGGTCGTCGTCGGCTTTGGATATCCTGGTACGTGTAAACGAAATTAACATCATCTTTTAAGAAAGGGGCCTTAAAGTAGCCTAGCTATTGTTAGTTTAGTGCACGTGACGTGTTTATTTTCCCGACAATACTCCCAGACTTTAGACATTCGCGAGCTCACGCTAACATCACTATGCGACTCTGCTTCAGCCATCGTTGCTACTGCATCGACTTTGCTTTTGCGATTGAACTTCTTCAGTGTTTAGTTCAATATGGACGCAGGTGGTGCAGGCTATTGCCCCTTACTTTTCCGGTGGCGCATTGCAACTTTATTTGCATGTATTCTAATGAATTGAATGGCGTTCATCACGTTGCTTAAAAAAATATACGACTAGACGACGACAAAATTTCTTGTCGACGATATTTAATAGTCGACGTCGTCGACGAATCGTTGCAGCCCTAGTAGTGTCTCTTTGTTCCTCTGATGTTGAGCTTGACAGAGCTTGCACAATTAATATATTTGTTGTTTATCATTACATTAACAGAACAGGAGCATAGACTACACAAATCTGTTCAGTCTGTAATTCAGGCCTTGTCCTTATTCGGTATCAGCGTATTATGATAGATAATGGTATACATATTATGTATTTCAATAATATCGGTCAAGCTCAGGAATTACCTGCCATCTCTGTCCCAGTCATACACCTCAACCTTGATTGTTCTGTTGGGAGAGACAAAAGATACAAATAAAGTTTAAAGTTAAAATTTAGACGAAAAAAAGATACTGGAGAAAAGTAACAACAAACACAATTAACAACGTGAGACATCCAAACTTCAATATTCAATGTACTTTTTGATTCTTCTCATTGTTATCACAAAGCCCTCAGACTAAGCAGATCTTGTATTTACTTTGGGTGTTTTTCTTTCATCATCTCCAAATAAATCTATTTCACTATGCCATGATAGTTTTCAAGGAAATGGGAAAAGAAATAGAATAGTCTGCAAGAGACTGATACGCTTCCACTCTAGCTATCAATATCTTCCCCAAATGGGTCATTTCTCTCTGACTGCAGCAGGAGAGCGATGCATCAAGGTGAGAGGGAATCAAGAGACGACCAAATTAAAACAGAGAGAGCAAAAGACACTCAGTTTGAGAGCATGGAGACGGGGGCACACAAGGATGGAGATAAGATCATGTAAAAAAAGAGACATAAAAAAGTCAAGTGTGACAGTGTGACTGCCTCAGTCAAGTACATAATAGGAAGTAGAGACAGTCTCATCTATTACCTCGTAATAGTCTGTAACCCGAGAGTAGTACTTTATACAGTTGTGTTACTTTTAAAATAAGTTTTCTAAAACAACTTCTATCGGATTTAAAACCGGTGCCAAAACTGCCTTTTATCGCCCTCCTCGTCTTTCAGGATGAGAGAGGAGGAAATATAACCCATAGTTAATGGGTCTCAGAGCTGCTTAGAAAGTCAGATCCACATTAGAGGAAAGCAGGCAATAACACACGGAGTGGGATCTGTCTGGCTGATGTGAAAGAATAGTGATAGGCACTCAGGGGATGAGTGTGTTTCCTAGTTGGTTTAACACATTCCCCTCAAGAGAATCCAGAGTGTGCAGAGATTTTAAAAAATGAATGTCTGACGGTGTATATGGGTGTGTGTTTGAGGGTTTGGCAGGGAAGTGTCCATCTCACTTGTTAAGCTTATGGCTGCATTGTGTACTGTGTAAGTGTGTGTGAGTGAGTGAGTGAGTGATAGAGAGAGAGAGAGAAAAGGAGTCAGAGGGGGAGAAAGTGTGAGGGAGCAAACAAAGGTCCATCAGAGGACCTATGAGCACAGGGACACAGTTGTCTGTTGTTTGCCAGCATGAGCTCATCCTTATCTCTCTTCTCAGGCGGCAGGGATGCACACACAATGTTAGAGCGCGCGCGTGTGTGTGCGTGTGTGCGTGTGTGTGTGTGTGTGTGTGTACTGTACTGGCAGTCTGCTGTGGGTTTCCACAGTTCCCACTGTTGATTAGACTCAACCCCCCTAACAGCTTTATTGGACCAAACTTCAGATCAATGCTGCTCTCTGTCAGCTAAGCCAAACTAAACCCCATTGTCTGCTTCACTGTGTCTTTTTCACTACATGACTGCTATTGACAAAGGAGCCGGACAGACGCACGCGCGCGTGCTACTGTACATGTCCTCAACCTGACACAAGTGAAGAGAAGACCTACAGCAGATTCTATATAACGGTAGGATATACAACCTTCTCAGTATGTACAATCTCTAGATCATCACGACAACTCTAGATCATCTTGGGAATAAAACTAAAATAAACAAATCCCACATTCAATTTGATAATAAATTATCCCAAGGATCATGACTCCGGATGCAGACACGTACCAGTAAACCTCTTACTCTATGTCAAAGACTATATCATTTGAGCCATTTACTCTTATTGGTCTCTCTAAAATACAAAAGCAGGCCATACTGCATCATATCACTTGCAACATGGTAGCTTGCTGTTTGCCAGGTGATGCATGCTATACCTGTCTGTACTCACATTTCACTAAAGAGATTATAAACTAGGTCCAAGAGATTATGTGTCATTTGGCAGGCTGAGATTGTAACATGTAAAGCGGGCAGGCCAGATACCTGGGATTAATCTGTATTCTGTCAAATATAACTAAATATAAATGTGTTGATGATGATTATGTGTTCCAGTAACCACTTTAATGTTGGAGATATTACAGATTTCAATCTTGAAAATGTCATTTGTGGACAGCTTGAATCAGATAAATATGGCTTATAAAACAAATAAATGTATTTAATATGAAATATTTGAGATTGTAATAGTTGTATCATATTGTATAATATTGTTTTGCTTTCTAATAGATCTCACCCACAGTCTGCAGTGCTGTGCATGAGGTAGCTTGAGGAGACAATTAGACACAGAGGAACAGCCATCATATGCCTGGAGTTGCCCATATTGCCTTGAATAACACCCGGAATATCTCTAATACTAAAAAAAAATCCTTTTGTAAATGTTTGTCTTAATTTATATACTTTACTTTTGCTTTCATGATATCAAGTGTCTAAAATAGCAATCAGACTTACCTGTCGTAATCTCCATTACAGAGAGCCCGAACAGGAATCTTAAAGGCCTGCCACACTGGGTTTAATGTGTTTTTCACCACCTCAGTCTTGTGGCAGATGGTAAAACTGCAATAAGAAACAAAGCAATGCAGAAAGAGTGAGAAATGTAAAAAAAATGAGAGAGATAAGTGGAGGGAGAGCAGAGGAAACAGAGCAGGGAGATGTATGTAGTG
The DNA here is from genome assembly GCA_016785345.1 of Trinectes maculatus. Taxonomy (NCBI): domain Eukaryota; kingdom Metazoa; phylum Chordata; class Actinopteri; order Pleuronectiformes; family Achiridae; genus Trinectes; species Trinectes maculatus. The sequence continues at coordinate 33,614 of JAFBJQ010000387.1, read as the reverse complement.
GTGAAATACAGGTAGGAAAGAAAACGCCAACATGACCTTACACGAATTTTCAACTCATTGGAGGTAACGGTGGAGGTCTGTGGAAGCTACAGCCAACACACAGACACACACATACACACACACACAGCAAATAGGTAATTTCATTAGTCTCTCGGCTAGCAGGTGGACTTGGTATCTTCCTCCCTCAGGGCCACAAGGTCTTATCTTACTTGTCACACACCGCAGGATGGAAAAGAGCCCACAGAGCTGGATTGAACACACACACACACACACAAACACACACACACACACAATTTGACATCATAGCAATGCACGTGGTCAATGCCTCCTGCTTCCAGGCAGACACACATGTGTGCGCACAAACCTCTCCATACACACCCCCCACATGCTTTAACAGACAGTCCAGCTTTTGTTCTGAGGCAAATCAATGAAAGCAATTTCCTTTGGATGCAGAGAAAGATTAAGCCAAACATGAAAGAAGAGAAGGAGAGTGGTAAGGGGTGAAGGGGAGGGAAAGAGGAGAGGACTCACGTGCCGTCTTCATTGCTCCTGTAGAAGACCAGGAATGGGTCGGACTTGCCGAAAAAATCTTTTTTGTCCAGCTTGTTCCCGCAGAACTGCATCATCACTGACTCCTAATGAGAACAAGCATACCATTATTATCTCACGTTCCATGGTTTGTCATTAGATTACCTTTTGGTCCCCAAGGACCATGTATCCCTCCATCTCGAAGGCCAGACAGAGATGTTTGCTGACATATACTGAGGCCAGACTTAGGACATCAGACACCAAAATAAAAATTGTTGTAAATCAGTGGAGAAAAAACATGTATATTGTTTTACAGGCTGCATCAAAAGTGAATCATCTTTAAACAATTGTCTGGGAGTGTCAAGTAAATCATCTAAACTTTAACAAAATCTGGGTTTGGTTGGTCTTCGTACTTCTCGGTATCAAAGACACATCGGGACACAGCTTGGAAACGTTCAGGAGTGTGTATCCATCCTTACCCTGCAGTTGTTCAGCTCCTCTGCTTTCACAATAACAGTCCCACATTTCTTCCCAGGAATCCCCCTACAGACGACACAGTACACAACATACCAAAAGGTTAGGAGCCCATAATCGCATCCATAGTACACTTGGCGGGATCATTTTGTTTACATGTGTGTTTCCTTTTGACGTTTCTGCTCTCCTTTGCAGTTTGGGTCAAAGGTTTGGTTGACAATTTGGAATAATCGCAGGTAATCTCACATTTCCTGGCCGTCAAAACAGTGTGTACTCCAGAGGCAAAAGGAGCATTAAGCACTGGAACAAGACTGGAACCAAGTGACTTCATCATGGCAGGACGTGATGCTGTGTGTAAAAAAATCATCTGTATCTCCAGATCTAGTCCTGATACCCACTGCATGTAAACATATTGTGTCTGTCTTGTTTTTTAATTCACTAAAGTTCAATACCAACAATGGGGTGTTAAGGCCACATGAGATGTCAGGAGATAAGAGGAGAACGCAATCAGTTTTGTGATGTTTTTTTTTAATATTGTGGTTGATTAAACACAACAGGGATTATGCAGGGAAGATTTCTACAGTTTATTTTACTTCTTATTTTAGTCTAATAACAATGGTGTAACAATTTTAGATATTGAAGGAGGTGAGTGATGACAAAGCGGTGACTTGGCAAAAATATTTCCACCATAAATGAGTCATCGTGTGGCACTGACTACGGCAGTGACATTCTCATATAATTCTTTCAGTATGTTTTCTAGTATGACATTTCTCTGTTCTGCCAACATGAACATAAAACCTGCTATCTATCTATAGACAGAAAGTTCCAGTTGTTCATTAGTTTATCATCTGTTTGTGATCAATGCAGAAAATCCAGAGAACAGTGGCACATGTGAGACAAGACCTACTGGAAAAATCCCATCAATGCTCAAGTCATCAAACTACCTCAGTGGTTCCCAAACTGTGGTACGCGTACCCCCAGGGGTACGCAACGTGACGTAGGGGGTACACGAAAAAATGCATAAAAACATGCTGTCAGGCACACCCTTCGCATTAAAGCTGTGGTGAGTTCTAGAAATAGAGAAATGATTCCTTTTTTCAAAAGTGAACTGGTGTTGCTCACTGAAAATGTTGGTAGAAATTGGTCTATTTGGTGAGAAATAAAATAATATAGAAATAATTGATTAAGTGATTTCTGATGTGTTATATGTTGTGTGTGTGGTGATGGTGGTGGTGGGGCTTACAGACAGGTTTTTTGTGTGTGTGCGGGAGTAGGGGGTACATGGCTGGAGGTTAGATGTCTGAGGGGGTACGTGGCTGTGAAAAGTTTGGGAACCACTGAACTACCTCATGGAAAACTTAACTAATTCAGACTTTTCCCTCATACAAAAGGCACACTGTTGAGAGTGGGGTGTGTGTTTGGTCAGTTTGGTTATGCTGTTTATGTTTGGTTTTGTTGGTTTGGCTATATGACTACACTTTTTTATAGGGGACTGTTGCAGCTAAGGAAAATGTGGAAATGTGAATATGATGTGCATATGTGGGAGTTTCTCGGAATAAACATTCTGGTATTGAAGGTGACATCACACACACACACACACACACACACACACACACACACACACACACACACACACGCACACGCACACACACACACACACACACACACACACACACACACACGTTATAAACAGAGCAGACACAGATCAACATTATCACTGACTGTATTATGCAATCTTACTAGTAACCACAAAATGCCAGTCAAAGACTGACTGTCCTTTTAGCTCTGTGGCTTTCCACCGAATCCTGAGGGAAATGTCTTTGGCTCTGTAGCTTCGACATGCTCGACTACTTTAGCATGTAGATGCAAAATTTGTCAGCTGTTTGCTGCTGGGAAAGACGTCCACGGTGTTTTTCATCACTTGCTGTGGCTGGAAATGAGGCTAGTGGAAGCAGCAAGACTAAAGCCAACTGGTAAAGTTGTGGACTGTTAAGTGAAAGAGTGAAATTAAAGAGGTTAAAACAAAATAATTCTTCATGCGCATATATGAAACTTTCTTATTATGCAATCATTTCATTCATTATGAATCCCAAAAACCCTATAAGTCCTTCAATATACCGATGCAGTATATCTTCTCTCAGTTTAGTTCTTAGACCAGAATAAGAAGTTAAAAGAAGCTCCCCATTTGCAGGAGAGCAGGACAACATCATTTAACTTAACTGAGAGGACTAGCAATCTGACAAAGAGTCCTGTGGTCTGATGAGCCCCACTCTGAGAAAACCACCCATCAGAAATCGACTCAGGCAGTCACTTAAACAGCCCAGAATTGGGGTCGAGGACCTCTGCATGAATGTAATTCAAGGCTCCTTTTACTCCAGCATGTAGGAGCACAGGGAAAACTGCTTCTGAAATGACAGACTTATCAAAATGAAATAGATCCTGGGACTGATGTCTTGTGCTGAAGATCTGAGAAAGAGCTTTTTTCTCTAACGACCAAAAGTAAATCCCTTTTATCAGAAATCTGAAGTTTGGAAAATTGCTGCAGAAAGAGAGACATGACGTTTTCTCTTCTTTTCGCTTCTTTTTTCCAGGTTCAAAGGGAAGGCAAGTTCAAATCATTTAGTTTAAAGAGATAATAAGAAGAAGACCGACTAAGAAACATTAGGCCTGTGACAGAGGCCTAATGTGTCGACCGACCTTCTTCAACAACCTAACCTGCATATATAATCCATGTCTCCTATGAAAAGGATCCACAACAACCATATACACTTGTGACTAGACAAGCAGAAAACTGTCCCTTTGATTTTTTTAAAATGTGTCACACTTAGTGTGGGGTTTCAAAAGAAAAAAAACACACCACTGTTATCTAAAACCACTCATATAAACTATATTAAACCCTGACCCATGAAAATTCCTATTAGATTTCACTGATCTCAAGACCAACTTCAGAAATCCCTCTCCAAATAGCACTGACGTCATCAGGGATAGTATCATGAGAGAGGGATAGGGCAAACGATTCAATACAGCAGGGGTCTCAAACTCGCGGCCCGCGGGCCAGCTTCGGCGTCCAGTCTGAATTTTGTGTTAAAAAAATAAAGACATTTGATAATATTGGAATGTTTTTGTAAGAGCTTTTCTTGTGAAAAACCTGATGCGGCCCAGCCTCACCCAGACTCTACCTCCAGCGGCCCCCGGGTAAATTGAGTTTGAGACCCCTGCAATACAGTGATACTGTTATACCCAATCCAGCACATAGGAATGACACTAGCACCAAGTAATAATACAGTTTAATAAAAAGGCATCACTGATCCACAGGCCTTTCATCTCACCTACTAGTAGTAGAATCTAATATTAATACAACCCTGTTTTAAAAGGAGCTCTGCATGTTCTATTGCACTGTGGGTGGTGTTACATGATAAAACATTTGCACAAGTGTGCCCTTCGGTCATTAACATCCTCTCCTACAAAAACAACCAAAGGATCCCAACCCAAAAATGAGAAATATGCAAATGTGAACCTAAGGGATTAGTGGAGAATAATATTTTGCAATATACTGCGAGTGTCAAAACCGTAATGAAGAACTTGCTTCACGCGAGGATATTCAGAGATTATAACGCTCTGTGGAACCAGGTAAACACTTGTGAAATATAGTCCTAATAAAACAATAGGGTCTTGTTTCTTCATTTGAATGTAGAATACAGAAAAACAAACTTTGATTATTCAGCAAAAACTGTAGTGAGACATGTAGGTCCTGCATGTGGCTGTCCACTTAGACCCCTGACACACCCTGTGGGGTGTATTGCTGTGTAGTGAACAACTGGACCAGACTCATTAAAGTATGCATACGTAGTCAATGCAAAATGTTATGAACAATTTTAACATACAAAACTTGATGATCACATAAGATATTAATAATACTCATGTATTGTTACACATTGACTTAGCTAACAATGTATGAAGTTGTTCAAATTAGCACTGTGTTTTACTGACTAACTGGACTGGGACGACAGCAGGTTTGAAAAACAAGGTGAAAATAGTGGTGAGCATGTAACATAGAATATGTATGACTCTTCTGTGAGGATTTCGAGGACGACTCACTGCCACCTGGGTAAAAATGGCAAATTGGCTTTCAAGCTTAATTTCTCCTGTTCTATTCTTAACGCGGGTTTGGTGTCTAAGCTCCTAATTTGCCATAGCTGGTGAGCAAAAGCAATTACAACTTTTGACGTGCATGGTGAACTCTCTCTCACTGTCTCCTTTCTATTTTTTCCCAATCATGTCAACACGCTCAGACAACATAAGGAGAAATGTTAAAGTCATGCATACATGCACAGAAGCACCCAGAGTCTGTGTCGCTATGACAACTCTGCCTGGCCCCTGCGGTGAGATATCGAATAGGATTCTTCTGCTCATTATTTCCTCAAATGCTTGCTCTTGCTTCTCTATCTTTCAAACAGAGAGGTCATAATTCTAACTCAGGTTTAAGGGATCAGCCTTAAAATCATACTGTGATGGCAACAGCGAGGATACAGGACGAACTATGCATTTCTAAAATTTTCCTTACACACAAATGAAAAAAAAAATCAAACACAATAAGCTGTGAACACAAGAATGAACAAAAAGCTCAAAGATTAATGACAACAAATGAGAATAATAAGATAATTACCAATGCTGCTGTGTTGAGTGGGAGACACAGCTCTCTCTGCATCATGTCCGTTGAGTCAGAGAGGTAGAGCAGCCCTCATTACCCGACACAGGCCATGCACTATATGACAGACAGAGCTGCTCTCACACATGCACTGCAAACCATACACTCTTTTTTGGAGATTGCTCAAAAGAGGAACATGTGTGAGCGCACATGTCTGAATTGGGTGAAGTGGACATCTATCTGATTCTTCTTTACCTGCTCCATTGGTTGAGCTGCCATGCAAACAGTTAATTGCCTATAACCACATGATACTATGTTGAATGCAAATGCTATGTGATGACATCAAGAATATGTTCACTGGTAAACTGGGGTTCCACTACTGTGTTAATTGCACCTCACAATCCAGCCATGTATTGGAATGAGTCTTGATATTACTCTTGATATTACTCTATTAGGAGAGACATAATTTTGGAGGTGAAAAAATAGGCATTAAACTGTTTTTCTGTGTAGCCATCATTGTGAAGTGAATTATTGTAATGTGTGCTTTGAACAAAAACAGAGGTGTTGCAAATGCTTGAGATCTGAGAATCTGATACATCCTCACTCTCGTCCGTGAGTAAAAGACTCTCCTCTTCTTCACTAATTCATGACACAGAAAAGCACTGTAGATGAGAGGTGCTTCGGGATCATCTCAGGCTCCCTTCCTGTGTGTGTGCGTGTGTCTGGGGGGGATAGGGGGGCACTGTGAATCCTCTAATCAAGGCACATGGACTTGCAATCAGTGTCTGGGAAGAAACTGGTGATTATGTCTGGGCCACTTCTGGTTTGCAGCACTCATTCCTATGCATGCGTGCACACACACACGCACGCACGCATGCACGGTGTATTTCTTTATGTTTCTAACACTGTTTCATATTTGATGTAATACAATATTTTGGTCAGCTAGGAACATTAAAAAAATACAGGACACTGTGTTTTGCTTCCTTCTCTCACCCTCTCTCTCTCTCTTTCACACACACACACACACACACACACGCACGCACGCACACACACACACACACACACACACACACACACACACACACACACACACACACACCTGAGTGCCCACTGCAGTTTGATTGAACAGTGTAATTACCTGTAATTTGCAGTAATTAAAATTGTTAAAGATCCCCCATGATGTGTCAGGCTACAGGTGTGTGTCTGACAAAGTGTAACACACACATACACATACATACACAAGCTCAACATGAGTGCAACAGCTGGCTTTTGCTTTACCTTAGTTTCTTATTACTGCTGACAGCTCGTCCATGTCTGCACCAAATCATTCATGACTTAGAAAAAAACATGAACAAATGGTCCAAGTGACACACTGTGGCTCTACTAAAGTCAAAAGAGGATTTAGGATTTAGAGCAGGGGTGTCAAACGTACGGCCCGCGGGCCGAAACCGGCCCGCCGGGGGGTCCAGTCCGGCCCTTGGGATAAATCTGCAATATGAAAAAATACACAAAAATCAAAAAATCACGAAGTATATTTTTTTATATTTTAAAATAAATATGCTGTTAAGAATTCTCCAAGTCAGAAATGAGTTTGTATTCATGCCTTTGTTTTAAAGTAAGAGTTTTATTTTGTAGGCATACATAGAATCTATGTAATTACTGAGTTTACTCGTCTGGCCCCCTTATGATCAGATTAGGCCGTATGAGGCCCCCAGGCCAAAATGAGTTTGACACCCCTGATTTAGAGCTTTAGCTCTACTCACATATATGAGGTGTGACTGTACTAAGCACCTGAAGATACTCACACAACCTACACTCTGTTTAACCATGACAGCAGAGATTCTGTATTTCTGCACCAATTGAGTATAATTATAATGTCATCATAGGAAAGAGATATTACACAGTGCTTATAGTGTAAGCTTACAGTGTGCTTACAGTCTATACACAGTATAGACTAATAGACTTGTATTTAGTGTCATTATCAATCATCTTATTTGATTACTATCTAAATCCATCAAATAGGGACAGGTGACAGCTCATTAGAAACTAGTCCAAAGTTAGAAAATAAACATACTTGGACTTAAAAACAACAGATTACATTTTTTATGAGATCTAATTCAAGCATTTGAAGAATTAAATATGTATTGTTGCTTTTATCAATTTACTTTTACAATGCCCCAGAGGAGCAACAATGGTTTTCCCAGGTCACTTTCAGTGCGTGTGTGTGTGTGTGTGCTTTTAAGATGAAAGCTTTCAGGGTATACATCATTTTGCACTTTGTAGCTTTCAATGGTGGACAGTTAAGTATATTCAAACACATACAGGCACAAATAGGTGCTCTCTCTCTCTTTCTTTCTTTTCCACTGACTGCGAAAAGTGCCACTGCAATCTCCATGGTGATGGCAATTGTTGCTCAAGTGGATGATGCCGTGGCTTTAAAACTAAGTGATAATTAAGTAATAATTAGTAATAGTATGCACATGATTTTTGTTATTTTGACCGACAGCAGCCATGTAATCTGCATCACAGCTCATGGTACATACAAAGGAAATACAAACAAATCTAACTTGATCTGTTCAAAATAATGATTTACTGATAGGACATGCATTCCTCACCATTAAAATATAAAATGTTTAGTTCAAATCCTGAAAGCTTCGACCTCTCATGACTATATAGTAAATGTTAACTGTAGATGAGTGTGATGACAAATGAGCCACTGTGACATACACACCATGTTTTCATGCACATCAGTAATGACAAATTATATAGGAAGAGAAGCAGTGGTTATTGATCGTAACGTGCTGCTCTGTAATGTATCATGTTACTGTGTGTTATTTCAGCCAGAAAATATATTTGTGCATTTTGAAAATAAATGGTGGATAACTATGGTAATAAATAAAAAGTCTGTCGGCTTATTTTAGTTACAATGTACTGTTTCTTTTTCAACGTTTTACAACCCTTTGTAAACCTGCACATACAGCAGATGGTACAACAGCAGCCACACAAAAGAGGTGAAGATAAGCTGTCTGACATCTTTTCAACATTTACATCCATCAAACTGTAACAGTTTCTCAGGCGACTCGCAGGATTTCATTGTTTTCACACTGCTTCTTAACAAGTCACCTTGTTACCAAGTCAGCAGGATTTAGGGTGGCAGTGTCACAGACAAAGCCACTGTTATTTATATGACAAATCCTGTACAGCACATTACAATTAGTTCAATTTCCTTTGCACAGACACGGTATTCTACACAATATAGGGAAAAGGCTTCTACCATGTGTCAGAGAGGCTTTATAAATGATGGGCCCATGGAAAATACAGAGAACCAACTTTATGAAACAAATGCTCGTGAACAGTAAGTTCATATAATCAATTCCCAATGAAATGCCTAGATTATATAGTCTGGAAGGTAAAACATTCCTGACAGTAAATTGACATTGTAGTAGCAATGAGAAAACACAATACTCACCCCAAAGATTTTTCCAAGCGACTTCCCAGAGAGCCAACCACCTCTCCCAGAGTACAGCAGGCCTGGCCCAAAAAATCCTGCAGAGTCAACAAGAGAGACGTGACGCCATTAACACAAAACATGCAGAGATCTGTCTTTCTGAGACGAGGCATAGCGCACAAAACAAACACATAAAATCCAATCAGAAGAAACAAAACAGATATGAAATGTCTCACTGCCATAAAACCTGAGTGCAGCCATACAGACCCAAACCCTTTCAAACACCTCTGAATTCCCCCTTGACACATAATCCTGGTAAAGTAGATTGAGCTTTCCTCTCACCAGACCTCACACCTGACCCACTCAACTCCCAGGCCACTTTCCTGCTAAATTAAACCACCATCACGTCATAAAACGTACACCTGATGCGAACAGAAAGGTAGAGGGGTGGATAGAAAAGAAGGACGATCAGTTTATCCAGTGCAAATTATAAACATTTCCATAGAAAAGCAAAGTCTAATGTTAGTTGTTATAGAAACATACCAACTTCATCCTTCTTTCCCCACAGGGCACACTGTTGGGGAACATTTTTCATTATTGGACTATGTCTCTAATGTCTCACTGGAGCACCTCCGAGCAGCACTACCAATAATGGATTCTCTTTTCTGTGTTGATTAGCCTCTTCTGCTATTCTGGCTCTGCCTCCATCCATCCACTCAGCAGTATTTATGGCTTTTTCTCTAGCTTGTCTGGCTCACAGCCGATGCGTGCATTCAGTCACATTACATTGCCACAAACTGTTCTGCTATAGCTGCTGAAATAGCACATAAAATGGTTTTAAAAAGTGGTGATATTTGCCCCCATCTCTGATGTAGAGGCTGTGCAGTGAACTTATATTATCTCCTAGCAACTGTGGCTATTGTCAGCATGAGGTCCATTGGAACTTAGGCTGTGTGCAACTAATGACTAAATATATCACAGCATGGGCTGGGAACGAGTCACAGTGAAAAAGATACTGTAGTTGTGTGGATGTAGGTCCATTCGAACAATTGCATCGGTTCTGATGTAACAACAATTCAAGCTTAACTAGCCATTAGGCAGAGATGTTACATGTTACAGTTTGTGATGTTGATGCTTTATGGAAAAAAAGGCTAAGAACAAAGAATTCAACATTAATGATCACTTAAGTCTACTATGTAAAAGAAACACAACATATCACTTATTCAATACCAAATCAACTGTAATACAGGGGAAATCTCAATTCTTAGAAATGCTATTGACATGTCTACCCACAGTTTGTGTTTGTTGGAGTTTGTTATCAGTGTCACCTCGTGTTGGTACTCTTCAGGACACCAGCTTGGACAGAGGCTGGACCCGTTGGACAGGTATGCAGCATCAGATTACTGGGCATGTTTTTAGTGAAGGTTATTTGAATGGAAAATATTGCTGTTTTGGAAATACTAATAGTATAGGATGATATCTGAAACTTGAGTAATGCGGCATGACATGTGACTGGAGATTACCAGCATCAAGAAAAGATTTTTTTTCAGACCACTAACAATCCCATTTGTGACAATGTACAGATCCTTTACAAAGGTTGGCAATTTCTGACAACATGTTGTCAGATGTGGAAAAGAACTGCCACTAGAAAGAATGTAACTCATAAAATACCTTTTAATTAACTTTGCAGCCTGCTTAAATAAATGTCATCACCTGCAATTAGTTCATCTCTGTTTTACCATCCCCTCAATATTCTATGCTCATTCTCAGCCAGTTCCTGACATCCCTGCAGCCTTTAGCCCCCATGCAAAAACACCATCTAATGGATTTCCCTCCTGAGAGCTGCACCGGTGCTGCTTAGATAGTACGCTGCCTCCGAGCCAACACGCCTGTCTCTTCTTGTAGGGGATTATTGATTTCAAGATGGTGAGGAAAGGGGGGGAGGAAAGACTGAGGGAGGGAAAGAAATATGATATGGGGAGATGAAGGGAAAGTGAAAGAAAGGTATGGCAGTATGACAGAAAAAAATATGACAGAATGTCACCGTGAGAGGAAAAGACTGGAAGTAAGGGAAGTACAAGAGATAGACACTGTATCCAAGGGAGACAGCAATGTGACATTAGATATTCCAAAAAAATGTATATTCTAAAAATCTATAAACTGACCTAAAAATAAAGATCATAATGGACTATTGCTGTTTAGGCTGTTTCCACACAAATCTAATTTATAAGTGATAGGAACATTATTGTTGTACTGCTGCCGTTGTATTTCAGCATGTTTAACATGCATTGTTATAGCCAATGTCAATCTGTCAAAAGACTGGATCAGCCCAGATAGTGATCATTAGGATCATCTCTACCTATAATATTTATTGTCCTGAGGTCAAAAAATGGCTCTCTGACAAAATATCCAGGCTCTCTGGTTATTTATTTTTGGATTCAGAAGAAACAGCAGTTGCGCATTTTGTTTGACCTGCTCAGTTCCACCTTAATTACTTCACGTCTCACAATCCCTGTCTCCTTTTGTTCTTAACAAATAGGTTCTCTGTTGTTTATTGCACGACAGAGGAAAGTCATGTGACGATGACTCTCAACCACTGATAAGAGCTTTATTGTGTTGCCTCGGAGCAGCAGCTGTCAGCTTAGAGGCAGACAGAGCCACAAAAGTCATGTGATTATAGCTTATAATTGGGTTTTTGTCTGCTCACACAGAAACATGTATACTGTAAATATTCTTCTCCAAGCAGTGGAAAAGCAATGTTGTAATATATACTGACCTTTACAGACAATGAAGGAATTACGTAAATATCAGGATGATAATGTGTGAATAGAAAAGACAGCTAGGTAACACTGATATTCACTCTGTGTTGTTGCTGTTGCACTGGATTTTATTGACTTCCTTATTTTGCACTATGATAGGCCACATCATTGTCTATGTCAGGATTGGCTAAATAACTGGCTGTGTCTATCTTGGGGAAATGGATTAAAAATTACCAAACATTACATTACAAACATTAAAAAGAGTTTCAGATCATTCCATGGAAAAGTTTTACGGGGGTGCAAGCTGCAGCTCTCTCTTTGAACAATTACCAGAATCCAGCAGACAGGACAGCTATTATGTTTTGTCAGCAAAGATATCTTTCTGTTGGTTGTAATTACTGTAAAGCTAATCACTGCTATCAGTGGAAAAGATCTGTGTGTGTTCAATTTCCAAATAAATTACAGGCCATTCCAGGAATGGGCTATTACAGTCGATGATAAACACACTTGATGTAATGGTCAGATTACTGTTATGTTGCTGAAATGAGGCTAATGGGAGGTAATGAAAAGGACAGCAACCATGCTCACACAAGCACACGATGCATTTAACTGAAGTACACACAGAGGCACACATCCAAACAGAAAACAGTAAAGATTTGGTTACTCACATGTTTAGACAGGTTGGCACTCTTGGAGTCAACATCATACCTATGGAAACAAAAGGCAAAGAAGGAGAGAGCAAGAGAGTAATTGCATGACGGTAGCTCAGCTGGCAACACAACAGGGATAACAGACAGGGTAAATCAGTAATGGGGCCAAACAGCTTGTTAGCGACGATCTCACTAGAGGCTCGGGGTGGTTCGCTTTGCAGCATCACAGGCTCACAGGCATCCTCCATTAAACTGACACTAAATGGACTAATTGACAGTCACACATATGATTGTGAGAGAGAGGTAAACAGAAACAGAAAAAATATTTGCAAATAAGTAAATATATAAAGATGGCTTTGCCCCCCACCCCATCTTTGCTCATTAGTGTAAGCTACCGAGCTATTTTTTGATGCATGTTTGAAAATTATTCAAACTTTTATTCATTTATTACACCCGCAGGCCTCACACAATCACAATACTTTGCAGAGAAAAAAGAAGTTCACAAAAATGGTTCCTTCGGTGTAGAGGCCACTCTATGGAATGAGGGATAATCAGACAAGCCATCCACTCAGCAATTTCAGCTCATTTTACAGCTCAGGTCATTTCACAGGACACTAAAAATGCATGACACCTTTCTCGGGCGATATATTGGAAGAAAAAAATGTTGGCAAATTTTGTTAATTCATAAGTTAGTGTCTGTGGATGTATAAGCAGCACGATGAGAAAACTGGACTATAAATTAATTTGAATTTTAAAGCAAAAATGAATATTTCTATTAATTAAATTAATGTATTATATTAGTCATTAAAAGCGGTCATTAAAATGGAGGAATGCACATAAACATTCACACACACACACAATATGGTACATGCACAACTTTCACCCGGATTCAGACAAATATCACACTTCTGCAGTGAGACGGCAATACAAATGCTGTGACAGTGCAACCGACATTCTCAACAACTACCGTATTTTCCGGATTATAAGTCGCTCCGGAGTACAAGTCGCACCAGCCACAAAATGCATAATAAAGAAGAAAAATACATATATAAGTCGCACTGGAGTATAAGTCGCATTTTTGGGGTAAGTTTATTTGATAAAATCCAACACCAAGAACAGACATGTCATCTTGAAAGGCAATTTAAAATAAAAATAGAATATAGGCAACAACAGGCTGAACAATTGTACGGTATGCTAACGTTAAATGACACATAAACAACGAACTAAGAACGGTATGTTCACATAACATATTAAGAGTTATTCAGATAACTATAGCATAAATAACATGCTAACACGTTTACCAAACCATCCGTGTCACTGCAAATCACTAAATCCAATGAGATCGTCATCCTCGGTGCCACTTTCAAACAACTCCACTAACTCAGGAGGTAGAAGATGCAGCGCTTCCTCTTCTACGTCGCTAATGTTTTATCAATTCAATTATCAACACGGGCCTAGAGCGCCTTCTTGCGGTTTAGTGTGAAAATAACATGTGACAGGATATAATAATGTGTTAATAATTTCACACATAAGTCGCACTGGAGTATAAGTCGCACCCCCGGCGAAACTATGAAAAAAACTGCGACTTATAGTCCGGAAAATACGGTAGTACATATGTGCATACCCTCAATTGGGCTACTACAAGAGGAGACAACATGTCCGTTGACCTACTGGCACGTGTCTGTACTTACATTTATTGCCACAGTAATAGTCTTCCAATGTTCATCTTTTATGCAGAAACACACACTCGCATACATGCAGACACACTAACTTCTCTTCTCAGAGTCCAATTTTCAGGTCCCAGATGATCTGTCTGGGTGACTCCCTGGTTCATATATTGTAATATAATTACCTCTCATCTAATAAAATAAAGCCACTGAAATCCCTTCTGTAATTCAATGATAAATGTGATCTTAGAGCAAATTGCGAAAGGAATACTGTCACCTACAGGCGGTCTGGTGCCTTATTATTGGCGGTGCACATCTCTGAGATGTACTCATGAAGCTTATAGGACATAGTTGCAGGATAGTACCATATAACATACTGTACAGTGTTACAGATATCATTAGTTCATGACATCGATGCAGAAATTGAAATGTAAATGAAAGATAGTTTGGTGGAGTGGTGCAACGACACCGGTATCTGTACTTTCCCAGGCAATAACTTATATAACTAATTAAATGTAAAGCAGGTTTAGCTTTTTATTCAATGACTGACTTTGGGCCACTGATTCGCGAAACTGATCCCAATGCCACATACTGGCAATAAAAACAACACTCAGCCAATAAAAACATTGCTTTTATAACTAATATCATCTGATAAAATCGTAGACACCTAGACAAATGAAAACATCCCAGTTAATCAATGCTTCGTAGTCACTGCCTGACAATGTCAAGGTCAAGGTCAAACACTTGACAATCAAGTTAAGCACGTTTGTGAAATTGTTTGACAAAAGGCCAAATACTAGGTGGTGTGACTGAATGAATTAATGGAAGTGAGCTCTTGAACTGTTGAATCTACACAACCTTCTTTTTGTTTACGTAAACTGAGAGAAGGTTACATGGGTTTGTTGGTTTATGTGACTGAAATGTAAATAACCAAAGGATTTAATAAAAGCGACATAACTGTTGGACATAATATCAGAGAAGTCAAAAGAGGCTTCTAACAGTGAGTAAATGAAAGATCAACTCCAGCACCTAAAATGCCATTCGACATTTACAATGTTGAGTGACCGGACAAGTTCTTATCTCAAATATTAATATGGGAATAACACACAGGCACACACACACACACACACACACACACATACACATACACACACACACACACACACAGGAACACACACAAAGGGGCAGACAAGACTTACAAGTCAAATCGCAGGTTCTGCCGCTCCTCAAAGAAGTAATCCAAAATGAACTTTCGCACAAAGTCTGGGTTTAGCGTGTTGTCAATCACCTCTGTTCTCCCAAACTAGGCAAAAGCAACACATGAGACAGACAATAAGCTTTGGAGAAACAGTAAAAGAAAACATTCTCGTAATATATGTATGCTTTTCTATCATGGGGGACCATTGTGTCTGTTTACTTTAAATTACATTTACACCTGGCATCTAAATGCATTTTGTACTGCGACTCTATGATGATCCCTTGGAGACGCATCAGAGGGGCGGCTGGTTACAGCAGATTATCTACAGCTTCAAAGTAATGAATGCAGAGTAGCTGAAGTATCCAGTCAATGGGGGTCAGGTAGGTCCCAGTTTGGCATTTAACTCAGCTTGTTAATAATGCATGCAGATGATGGGCTACTCAGAAATATGAATAACTGGGAATGATTGGGGCTGCAAGATTTGCCCCCTCATTTCCATACATGAATATTCGTTATTGTACAGCACACTGATGATTGTAGTTCAGACTAATGCGAGTTCACACACGCTCAGAGCGAAGTTTCATTTGTTAGTTTATCTGGGGTTCCTCATCATAATTAGTGGAGATGAATGAATAAAACTGGCCTCAATAGGATAATACAGTTACCATCTATATTAAATATACTGAGTACTTAATTGTGTCAAAAGCAGTAACTAAACATGAATTTTAGGATCTGTGCTACCTTTAGCTATTCTAGCAGTATTATTTCTCTTGATTGAAATGCTGGTTTTTCAGGTGATGCACCACATTAGCTCAGACAGAAACTGCAGTGGCGTTCATTGTTCTCCTAACTTTTTCCCAAAGGCCACCATGTGTTGTTAAAAAAAAAATACAGTATATATTTTTCCAATGTCTAAAATGTTTAATTTTTGTATAATTTAAACTTAATGACTGAATTATATTTTCAGTCACAGATTCAAGTCAGCCCCTGCAGATTATGCAGCCAGAGTCGCCTCATGTCTCATGGTCATATTTACAAAACAAGACAAAGCTTCCAGTTTGTTTTTGTCAACCGATTCTGGTGTATTGTCTGTCCCTACCTGCCAGGTAGGTAACGTTAGCAACCAGCTGTCTGCAGACAATCAGACTGGCACTTTGTTGAAAATACAAACAGGGCTTATGAAAGACCTTTCCGTTTTATTTTTAAGGTGACTGATAATAAACTGGATCTTTTTTCTGCTTTGCTAATGGAACAAGCACCGTGAACTAGAAAATTTGCAACAGCAAAAATGATTTGGAGAAAACATAATTATGACTCCATTACACGATTTACATATTGTTGAAATGTTAATTAACACACAAGTAGCATTCAAAAGGACAAAGATACATATCCTATACCCAAATATCTGATTTTACAATACAATATCCAGTTGATTAAAACTTTTTTTTTTTTTTATGTTTGTGTTCAGACTCTCACTGCGCTTTTTTGCCATTTCAGGGGAAGATCATGATCCAATTTAATACAGGAAAACCGGCTTTATATACTTTATACAGTATATACATAATCTGTAGTGTAAACACACTTACTTCTCTCCATTCCTTGTTGCCCATGGCTTGTGTGTAGAGAACACAGACTGTGAAAACAGAGTGATATGCCATTTATCACATTTGGTAACTGACTGAAAGCCAAATGTCATGGTATTTCATGAATCTATTACAACATGACTCCTATGGCAAAAATGAATGAATTAGAAATAACAAAACAACATCAAAGTACCTAATAACTCATGAAAGTCAGTTTCACAAGACACTTTCCTTCAGATGGTCAAAGAAAACATTATGCAATTTCACCAAAATAGGACAGTTATCCCAAAGAAAATTACAGAGCTCATGTATCATAAATCTTTGATCTTGTTTCCGGATAAATGAAGTAAAGATACATAAACAGACATAAGCATTAATCACAAATTTCTTTTGGGAAACAGAAGGTAATATTTTAGAGAACGGATGCATGTAAATCAACAATAATAACTTTTTATACTTCACTATCTTCCAGTTCACAATTTGAAGGACTGAGTTTCTTTTCACTTGTACCAGAGACTTTGTCCATTTGGACCACTGCACTTTAGATCTGAAGGTATTGTTTGTACCAGAAATAGACATATATGCATTTCCTGCATCTTAGATGCTTTACTCAATCTCCTTCACTCCAACGCTCTTTTGCACTGTCAGGCCATTTCATATCAGAAGACTCAAGTGCCCATGCCAAGTGCAACTCAGCATAAAAGCGGGCCTAAATGTATGGCTGAAGCCTGAGCTTCCTCCACCTTGTCGTCCTCCTAATCACTGTCATCCTCATCATCGTGTTCGTCACTGTCATCATGGCATGCTTGAGTCATTTTTATCCTACACTACTGTATATGTACTGACATACAATGTTTTGCAAAGACCGCGCATGCGTGTGTGTGTGTGTGGGTAAGTAAGAGAGTGTCAGTCAGACTGAGTACCAAATGTCATCCTGATGTCATAATCCCAAATTCAGACATCGATTGACAATGATCTCATCCTTTATTTCAGTGCAGTAACACTTCCTATCATACACCGACCACGTACACACTGACACCGAGTATTTACAAACGCTCCTTAATATGTGAGCCACTGCTATGAGATTTTCTAATATGTCACATGTAGAAGCTCTGTGCAGGATCATACATTAGGGAATATGATGCCACAGTACCCCAAAAGTACAATTCCTTATGTTAATCTCAAATAAAGTTTTCAAATAGAGTTTTCACATATCTGAGGAAGAAAAACAGAAACAGAAGAAAAGTCTGGGTCTCTTGGCTTACAGAGGGGTGGGATTGCTCGTTTCTGATTCTTGGAAGAATAAGCACTTTTCCCAGAATGTCACTGCTTTCAAATATACTGCTGCGGCACTAACAGAATTATTATTATAAAGACTTTAACGCTGAGGAGAAAAGAGGAGAACTGCAACCCCTTCTCTCAATCAATGGGGAAAAGATTCTTAGTCAGCCTCACAAGTATTATACAGACCCACCTAGAGCAAAGCCTACACATTCTATAAAATAAAAAAAGACTTAAACACTAAAGGAGTGACTCACAACTACAAGTACCTACGACTAAAGTAACAACCTTCCTGAAGTCGCTAATTCATTTCTTACTTTTTATACTATTAATTCCCTTTATTTTCTGTCATTATACCTTTTATTTCCGCCTTAATTGCCACATACTCTTCTTTTTTCTTTATGTGACATTACTTGGCTTCCAGCCTTCCTCCTTAGGCCTCCTTAATGAATGTTCTCCCCATTGTGAGGATGTGAAATGACTATAATGCTCTCTCAATTAAGAATCATAAACTGATATACACGCAAATGTGTTCAACATGGGTGAGCTTACTTGGGTCTGATTTGGAGAAGGTGTCCCGGTCCAGCAGGTTTCTGTGGAGACAGAAAAGGGGGGAAATCATGAGAAACACTTTTCAAACAAATAAAAGTGCATTTTTACACAGTGTCAGCATCTCACTAGTGTGAAAACACAAAAAAACTGTTGACTATTGCCATGATACTAGTGTAATGGTTGATTTTATTTTTAGTAATGTTTAACTAATGTGTTTCTCTAATTGCTGACAACAGCACATGTGCAAAGTAAACAGTGTAGTTTAGACGTGTCCATGCCCATGGCACTGAAAACCTAGATGACCTAAACCAAACAAACCTAAGCACTTTAATTCCGTCAGTGTCACAAAAATACAGTCGAAGAAATTATTGTGTTTACGTGAACCTCCACAAACAGTGTGTGACTACTTTCGTCATAAAACGACAATATCTTCAGGATGGACTATTCCCACTCTTATTATTTATGATTCAGATTTTTATGGCTTCTCATTTCATGCCTGAAGAACCAGACCAGTTATACAAGGTGCAGTCCTCAATCTCGGCAAACTATCTCAGATGGACATTAATAAAAGCATGGAGAATTAAGGCTCCCCAAAATGAGGAAGGCTGGAGGAAATTAAATGGGCTGATAGGAAAGTGGCATGAAACCTTATCGTTAATTCCAAATCGTGAATAATGAGGTGAAAGAGAGGAGAGGAGAGGTGAGGAGAGGAGAGGAGAGGAGAGGAGAGGAGAGGAGCGGTTTTCAAAGTCCCTTTATTAAACACTTCAAATTACAACGGGAAAAGTCTCATATTCAGCAAAAAGTCTCATATTCAGCAAAAAGTCTCAAAAAAGCAAAACAAACAAACCAAATAATTTCCTTATCAAAAACTGAGAATTAGTTCCCCATCCCTCCCCACAGAACACAAAACATCCCCAACAGTCCACATGTGCCTGAAGGTCTCCAAATTATCCATTAACTGATAATATGAGTATTCCACATTCAGTTGGGCTTTCAGTAGTCCTCTCAGAACCTACACAGGCTCTACACTGCAGGCATTATTAACTTGGTTCTTATGAGTGAGCCAAATGGCTAACTTAGCTGAACTAGTTATAAAATTAACTAGAGTTTGACTAGAGATTGACCGAGCGCCAAAACCGAAAGAAAACGACCCGCCTCGCTCACATGGTAATTAAATTCCCGGACTACACAATGACGGAACACATCCTGCAGCACGCCTGGAGACAACGCACAGTGAAGTAGAGCTGCAACGAATACTCGAGTAATTCGAGTAATTCGAGTACAAAAAATCCTCGAATATTTTTTTTTGCCTCGAGTATTCGTTTAATCATCAATTTCGTTTAAGTAGTCACTTGCGTTCCGCCCCCGGGGTCGTGTTCTACACGGACTGTAAACAGTGACGCACGCAACGCTCGAGTCAAAAAGTTGGCGCTATGGAGGACAACGAAGAGACCGCCCGAAAACGGCAAAAAATGTCTAAAGTGTGGGATCACTTCAAACTGAAAAAAACAGAGAACCTCGTGCAGTGTGTGTACTGCAAAATTGAACTGGCATACCACAACAGCACTTCATCGATGCTTCAACATCTCAACAGAAAGCATCCGTTTGTCAACAAGACCAGCTCATCCGAAGCCAGCACAAGGTAAATGCCGGTCTTCCACTCAACAGTAGCTTAACATTAGCCGATTTAACGTGATAACTGAGAAACACAGCAGCGCTGGTTTGAACGTAAGCTCTGCATTTGTTGTAGTCTATAATAATGCAAGTCTCGATGACGGCTCGTCCAAATGTGTATTATTATTATTTGATAATAATAAAAAGCAGCGCACGAGAATAGCATTTTAATAATTTAAAATGCCGTACATAAACGCATATTAGGCTATTGCTTAAAGCAGATATGTAATCAGTTTGATTTAAAGTGAGCTGGGCTAGATGGCAGTATGGCTATATGCATTATGTTGATTTTTTTTCTTTCTGTTTGTGTTTCCCAGTACATCATCTCAGCAGCGGAAGAAGCTGCAGTGCTGACCGAGAGCATTTTAAACATGCTAATAACAGACATGCGCCCACTCTCAATGGTGGAAGACAAAGGCTTTCGAAACATGATTTCCATGTTTATTTTTGTTATTTATTCTTTATTGAAATGTTCATGTGTTATGGACATGGTTAAGCCCAAAACTTCATAAGTTGTATTTTGTTATTTATTTTCATTAACATGTTCAAGTGTTATTACTAAAATGGACAAAGCCCAAGACTTTATAAGTTGTATTATTGTTAATAATACAAAAAAGAGTAATTATATTTTCAGAAATAAAAGCCAATTGTTCGGTTTTACCAGGCCTGTTGTTTCTGTCACACATTATGCAATAGTATTGTTGTTTAAAAATCCCCCCAAAAACATCCGATTACTCGATTAATCGCTGAAATATTCGGTAGAATACTCGACTTCAAAAAGAATCGATAGCTGCAGCCCTACAGTGAAGATGGGTGAGAAGCAGATTTACTTATAATGACTACTCGCTGGAGCTGCAGAGGAAACGTGCCAAGGTCAGATTTATTGTGAAACAGCTGAAAGAGAAAAACGTTAAAGCGAAGTGCATGTACCCAGCCCGGCTGAGGATGGTGCTGGGATCCGAGGAAAAAACTTTCCAGATGGTGATGGACGCAGTGCCGGTGCTTAAGGATTTCAACATCCAGGTCCGAGTTGACGAGCGGGATAAAGTAGAGCGAAATCTGGCCAGGCACAGGTGGGAGACACAGGTCACTAACCAGTTAACCCGACGGAGTGGGTCTGCCGCACAATGTGACATTATCCCAGAGGGTTCCCGCCACCCTCTGCCCAGTTCTATACGGGGACTGGCCACCACAAAAGACAGGCCAGTTGACGACTTGGAAGCCAAGTTGTTGTGAATGATTTCTGATGTTCTCTATTGGAAATTGTACATAGTTTCTGGTCTTTTTTGTGTTACTTCCTTGACAACTGATAGAACTTTTACAACAGGTGATGGTGCACTTGACATTGAGTGTAATATGGATGGTTTGACTGTAGTTAGCTACAACATAAAAGGTCTGGGAAATCCAATTAAAAGAAAGAAAATACTTAACCGACTCAAAGCTTTACAATGTTCAGCCGCAAGAAACACATCTCTCTGAGGCAGAACACCTGAAATTAAAGAGGGACTGGGTGGAACAAATATACAGTGCATCTCATGGAGGACGGAGGAAAAGGGGGGTCGCTATCCTATTTAGAAGGAATGTTTTTTTTAATTGTGAAAAATGATGATAGGTAGGATTGGGGAAAATAGATTTACATTTTTGAACCTGTATGCACCAAATGAGGATTGCCCCATTTTTTTAAAGAAATTAGCCTCCGCATCAGCCGCTCCCCCGGCTGCGGGCACAGCATCGGCCGCTCCCCCGGCCGCGGGCACAGCACCGGCTGCCTCCATGGACGCCGCATAAGTCGCTTCCCCAGTGCGAGCAGCGCCACTCGCCGCCTGCTGTTTATGTGGACAAGCAAATCGCCACACTCAAAACATTGCATGTGTCCCGAGCTCGCATACACCATGTAAGAGCCTTCGCTGTGTTTTACTCTGAACGACACTTCCAGCATCTGTGTGGGCAAGTTCAGGAACATGAACACCTGCCGTCTCAGAGACTGTACATGTTTTAGTTTTGAATCTTTACATCCCAGACTCATGATTTTGAAGCCACTAGCAAATCTGCCAAACCTGCAGAGCTGGTTCTCTAATAGCTCGTTGGGAATGAACGGCGGAACACCGGATACAGTGATCCGTGTAGAGGGTACTGACAGCGGGGATACCTGTACAAACATGTCCCTTACAAACACTCCGCTCTCCATCAGCCAGTGAACAAGCTGCTCATTTTCAGAAAAACAACCACCGCCTTGTTCATTCTGGACGCAAAAGAGAGCTGGTCACATCCTACCTCCTTACTGACAGCCAGAAGAACCTCCTCCACTGTATTGTCACTCTCCGGCGGGACGATCCTCACTCCCTACCGGAGAGACGGCGGTAGCATCTCGGAGGACGCCATTCCTCCCGGGAAATGCTCAACAAAACCCTGATTCACACTGACAGTAATCCAACCCAAAAAGTATATATTCTTACCTGATCAATAGAGGAATGAGGAATAGAACAAGTGAAGATACAGATGAAACCCAAGAAAGGGACAGAAACTAGTTCAAATATCCGCGCTACTCACACATCTGCCACCACTCACAAGAGGAGAGGAGAGGAGGAGGAGAGGAGAGGAGAGGAGAGGAGAGGAGAGGAGAGGAGAGATCACAAACTTGTCAAAGAGGTTAAATCGCTCACTTGCATTAAAGCTATAATAAGAATTCAAATCTACTCTCAAATCCACTTTTTATCCAGCTAATGTGCCTTGGATGCAGGACAGGCTTCAGAATAGATATAATATTCTCAGTCATCCTTTCAATCCCGGGGATTGAAGGAGACTTTGAAAGGCTGTCAGACAAAGCCCTGGAACCAGTAGTAGCTGCTTTTCATCTCCATCACTCGCTTCCTGAATGTACTTGTCTCTTCTTCTTCCAGCCATTTCATCCAAACTAGCAGTGGAATTTCTTCTGTCACTATCTCATGTCTTTGAACAAACAGACCTCCGCTTATCCACTTGGTTCTCCCTGCCACTCTGCTGCACCACTAGGATCAAATCACTCATATCGACTGCTTGATACAAAGATTTGCTGTCACTTTAATGTGACTTGAGGTATTTAAAGCAGTTTTATGTGTTTGAGTTTCCTCCCATAATCAAGAGACACACAGGTCAGGCTCACTGGACACTCCAAAATGCACATAGGTATGTGTCTGTTTACCCACTGTGTTGTCCAACCAACGCAACAAAAAATACTGATTGACACTATATTCCAGCTAAGCGGTTTCATTTCATATTCCTGTATACAAAGAGTAGCCTTACCCATTCTAGTTATGAACAGTTTAAAAAAATATCTCCCTCTAAGAAAGAATTTCAGGATCAGTGACTGACTGCTGCTCGGAGCACATCACACATGGTGGCACTCCAAATGGACTCCTGGGCTCCCCCTGCATGTGTGTGTATGTGTGTGTGTGAAAGACACATTTTCAGGATTTCCACTCCAGAGGATAATGTGAATGAGTCACCGCTCCCTTTTGTTGTCTCTCGCTCTCTTCCTTCTTTTTACCCAGAGGCAGGCAGCTGAAAGCTAAAGGCTGCCATCCGAGTCACAGAGAAGTCTGCAGCAGAAAAGGTATGCACCAAAATAGAGTTAATATTTTTAGCGGCAAGTTTCCCCCAAAACACTATGATCTTCTAATTTCAGTGTGTAATTCTAATTCATACTTTTTTTGTTATATAAACATCAGGCAGAACAAAACATCTCACATCTCACACAAAAACAACTTCTCCCTCTAATTCACTTGCTGCCTAATCACTTTATGATAGTTAAGCTCGTCCTCTCTTTTAATGTGCTACCACTTCAAACTGAAGCACACTCCAAATAATCAAACTTAACCCTGTAGTCACCCACTGATTAAAAACAAAAAATAAAACCTTCATTCACAAATACAAGCTGGTGGACAGTGATCACAATAAAGATGATGGCTTCACTGGAATGGTCCAATAATAAATTAACCTCCACTCAACAACATTCCGCTAATCAGCACGACAAAAGCCACAAAGCTACAGCAAATACATGAATTTATATTTGCGCAGTGAGAAACCATACGTTCATTCATAGGCAATGAAGTGCATTGGATGATACAGAGACTCGCTATCGTTGAACAGTGCGGTGGATATGGATATGTTGATTGTCTAATGCACTCTAGTCTAACCATGTTGGTTAATTTGGTTTTGTAGCAGTACAGATGCTTGTCAGTTCCTAATGAGCTGCTGGCAGACAAGAGGCTGTCGTACGGGAATAATCAAGTGCCAATTTGAACACTGAAACAGGATTTGCCTGCTATGATCATTCCTACTCCTCCTGCTGGCCATTACCAGATCACTCGCCGTGATATATTTAGTGCAAATAATGGGGAACAAAAACTGGTCTTATGACATAATTTTGTTTTATTATCTACTCAGTTGATTTTTTAATAGCCAGAGAAGATTGCAGCATTAAAAAAAACAAAAACTTTATGTTTGTGTGGGCACATGAACTATAAATCTATTTAGAGCTGATGCAAATAGTTGGTAAATGTATTAAACAGCCAAAGGCTGATATTGAAAATGTGATGGTTCCAGTTAAGACGCAAGTATTAAATAGCAGATACCACAAAGTAAGTACTGTAAGTACTGAGATAAAGATAAAACTGTACAATAGATGTGTGGTAATCAGATGCTGATATGTTTTTGATAGTTGCAATAAATCAATAAATCAATAAATCCATGCATACCCCTGTGCATTATTCTTACTCCCAGGCTGAAACTCTCCACCAGCATCACTGACACACCAAGTAACCAGGCAGCAATAACAGTGCAGATCTCAGACTGCTTTCAAACTGTGCTTCCTCCTCTCTGGGGGCATCCTGCATATACCGGGGCAGTCCCCTGTCATCCCGTTCATGCCTCTGATGCATCACCTCTGACAGCTGCCAGTCACTGCCACACAATGTGAAATATGACACCAGATGGCCTGGAAACAGACACACACAAACGGGCACTCACACAGGAGTGAAATATAAGGACAAAAGGACACAGAAAGTCCACAAAATGTCAGAAGGACATGACAAAGCTCAAATTATTGGAAACAACATGGTGGAGTCTTCAGTGTGGGTCAGTGGGCTACCTCTGTCTTTATCTGTCCCACACACATACACAAACACACACACCAGTGTCAACAAGTAAGGCCAAATTATAACAGCAGTATGAGGACCGTTACCATGGCAACTACTGACAGCCAATTGAGGCCACTTGACTGACAGTCGCTGTGTGTGTGCTGTGTATCTAGCAGGGGTCAATGAGCATGCCTTCAGTTGTGTGGTGTGTTTTTTTTTTTGACATTTACCTATCTACCGCTGACCACTGTTTTCTTCTTCTCCTTAATCATCCTCTCCACTCCTCCTTTACCCATCTCTCTCCTCTGTTTGATCCTTCTCATGTTTGGTTCATCCCTCTCTCAATTTTCCTCTCCTTTCATATCACTCCTTTGTATTAAAGAATATGTCTACGCTGCCTTTTGGACTGGTTGGAGAGGCTGTGTCCCTGACAGCATGTTACCTAGACGACACGACAGAAAACCACCACCACTGCCGCCACCACCCCCAGGACCCTCACATCCTCACCTTCACTACAGAAATAAATTGGGTTTTTAGCCCAGTGGAGGAGAGGAGAGATGGAGAGATGAGGAAAAAAACAGACCGTAAAAAATGGATTAAATAAATGGAAACAAGACTGTAGAAGAAAAAGCATGACATTGAGAAAGACAACTGAGAGAAAGACACAGTAAAGGTGCTGAGTGACAGCGAGTTGCACACTGAAGACGAGGGCTAATTAGCAAACCCAAACTTTAAGACAGCGGCAAGAGGACGGATTGAGTGTGTGTGCGTGTGTGTGTGTGTGTAGCAGCTCTATTTCTGTCAATATGGACAGAGGAGAGGCAGAGCTATTCTAAAATACAATTCTTCATACATTGCTATGTGCTGCACTTAAATAGTTATTCTTAATACTATGCCAGTGATTTCCAGCTGATTTGGCGTGTAGCTTTCATAATAGCAGTGTCTATTTGGAGGCCACCTTGATAACTTCTGTAAGAGTTTAATGAGGAGTGATTTCATTGCTAAATGGTGTCATTTCAATAATTGCATGAGGCCAGAGGCAATTGAATTACACAGTATTCCACTAAGGAAGCATGAAAGATTGATGCAAACGTGTGCAGCATCCCAGCACTGAGCAGAAAAAGACTGCTGACGCAGCAGGATCAATAAATATTGATCCATCAGTATTAAGAATCTACTCTACTACTCTACTTTCCAACTTGTTCTCTTTCTTTGACGTCATTATTCTGTTCTGCATTGTTCAATTTCCTTTCCCTTGATCTTTGCTACAATCATGCAAAAGGGGGGTTTTCTCACTCAGAGACCAGAGTATTAAATCTTATTCTCTCCTCTGTCTTTCCTCTTCCACCTGTCCTCACTCTCTGCCCCTCTCTCTCTGTACGTCTGTCTCCATTTTGACCGTGACCTGAATAGGCTCTCTGAAGACCGAACCATCTCAGTGAACTAGATACAGTTGCACGCACATGGATACACACAAAGACAAATGGAGCGTCCTGTGTATGCTCAAATAACTGCCCACCACATATTATTAAATAAGAGTGAGTGGAATAATAAATTAGAAAATGTGTCAATGTGGGACTGGAAACAGCAATACAAGTACAAGAAGTCTGCACCCTGAAATGTAATTCACTGAGGCAATCCCTTAAACAATTTACTTCGAAACAAACAGACAAAACTTACAAACAGTTTTCATATGCTTTATTAAAGTGTTTTTCTTATTAATATTATTGCCTCCTGAGTATGTGAGCCTGTTGTGATTTCCTGTAAATACGAATCACACCAACTATGTCAAATGTGAAAATCCCAGATACAAGACACACACACACAGACACACACACACAGACACACGTGCCCAGTGCTTCTCTTCATGTTTTTTATTTCCTCTTCTTTTTTACTCATACATTCCATTTTGTTCATTTGTGACAGAGCATAAAGAAAATCTACCAACCCCCCACCCCTAGTCTCTCACACACTCCCCTACACATGCTGAAGGGGAGCATCAGCAGCTTGGATTTGCTCTCCGCTTCTCTAAGAGAGCTGCCCTAATTCTTCTTGACAAGGGCTGGAAAAGCCAAGAGAACGTCTCAGTACACACACAGACACACTAAAATGTGTCCTACCAGTATCCATTCACACGCAGACATGTGCAACAAAGCACACATCAGTCGTGGGCAACACACAGCCAAACATCTGTGCCAGTGGCGTTTTACCTTAATTGCCTTTGTCACCACTTTCAGTGTAGTCTAGTCCACTAGCCAGTGGATGACTGTAAGTGCTCAGTACTAACAATACTTGTTAGACTGCTTTACACACAGAATGTGAGGGTGTAATAATGGCTAAAAAATAAGCAACAATAAATAGTCATAAGCAACAATGGCAACATCAACACAAGACAAATGGGACATGCTCAGATGTTTCTCAACTAGTCATAATATGCGGACGGTTGGTTTGCGATTGTGTCTGCACGCTTCTCTCTCAGTGAATAACTGTTACAGACTGACAGAGAGTGTGAGTGTAAACACTTGTGTGTATAACTGTTGTGATGAGGCTACTCTGACCTACCGTAGGCGAAAAAAGGGCAAGAAGATGAGAGACGCAGGGAGGGAGGGAGGACAATGGCGTATTTTTGTTTTCCTCTCTGACTCCCCTCATACTGTATAAACCTCCAATATCTCTCTTTTTCTGCAATATATGTGTGATGTAGCCTCTGGACAACGTTATCAACAGGGTGCCGAGTGTGAAAGACATGCTTGGAAGAACGAGGCCAGGGGCTTCTAGACACAGAGGGACGCACCATCCCTGGCTGTAAATAAGGCTGTGCGTTGATTTACTTTATGTCAAGCAATGTTACTTACAAATCTATGATGCAATGATCATCTGAGAGCTCAACATGTAGCTTTACCTCTTTCTTTTGTAAAATGACAGAGGAAAAATATACATATATCAGATTTACCCATCCAGATATTACAATCAAAATGTCATAAAATGAAAGCGGGTGGCAGAAAATACAGGAAATGGTTTGATTTATTTAATAATTTACTGTATTTGCTTATATCCCACAGGATGAAATCTACATCAGTATGAAAATTAAATGCCAGCATGTCAAATGTGACTATTGTATGCGTGTGTCTAGTGCTGAAAATGTTATCAGCTGTCTGACAAGTGGCACAGCACCGCAACTATCTGCCAGTGTGAGGATATGCACAATTTAAATGGCTCTACGCGCATGAGCACATACTGTGAGTATTATGTATATGTATATGCACATCTGTATGCTTCAGGCAATGTACAGTCCTCCAGTTCAACTTCTCACCAGGGCTTTTGGTTGTACATTGATGAATTAATTTGCTATTAGGGCTTGGGCACATCGTGTAATGGACCATTAAGCTTAGCTTTTAATGCCTTTTTGACCCAGGAGTCAACCTTTCTCTGCTTATTTATTCTAAATATAACCTCCACCTCACAACAAAACTACAAATTCAATAATTCTGCAAAGACTGCTACATTTTTTATGTGAAGAAAATACTTATCAGTTATGAAATTGTGAGTATCTCCATCTAGAAGGTGGATTCAGTCATTTGTTTTCAGGCTACTTTACTGCTCTACTGTTGTCTACAGGCTAATTATCATCACCATCAAGTACCACCTATTTATTGTCAATCTCTTTTATGTTTACGTTTGTTATGTTCATCCTGAATAAAACTGTAGTTTATGTGCTGTTATAGTTTCCTTCTTTGTTTCTAGATGAAGGTTAGAGTGTTATTAAAGATATTCACAGTATGCAGTAATCTTATGTGTCCAACACTCTGCTGATAATGACCTTACTTAACAGCGTTTACCAAAAGTGAATGCGCCTACTAAGAGAATGAACAAAAGTAGCAGAATAAATTATTCTAAGTACATGCCATTAGGTATAAACGAAGATATGCATGATTTTATGCACCTTGCAAGTGATGCAGAGCCGACACACCAGCCTCCACAAGTTGTTTGCATCGTTGTCAGCATTTCGACTTGTGCACTGGTGTGTCTTTGACAAAGAGTGCAGCACACACACATTAATGGAGCTTCGGAAATATTACTGTCATCTCAACAATGTCATTATTGTGTACTTTGAAGTGTTAATCGGAAACAAAGCAACACAGTTAAGGTGTTTCTTAGAACTGTGCTTGGATTGTGGTGAGGCTGTCATCTAACAACATTCCTTTGTCAAACAACAGCGTGCAATAACCCACAAACAAAACTCAGACTCCGGAACAAGAATCAACGGATAAAATGGGCAATGGTGTCATGGCAGATCTCATACTCTGACGGTTACTCTGGTTGTGTGGGCAACCGGAGGGATAAATAGCTCTGACTGACAAGGGAACAATGACAGCCATGCTGCACTGTATATCAACTATTCAGCTGCAGCTCAGGGTAACTTGCTGATGTGAAGCGTATTTGTACACATGTGTGTCTGTGTGCATTAGCATGCGAGTGCATGTGTCTTGGTGTGTCCTTGAATCCATGTTTTATCGTCTGCATTTTAAAATAACTGCACAGCTGCCTAACCTTGAAAGTAAGGCCAGTGGCTATAGCTATTACCCTGCTACTTATTTTTTCTGCATGTAGTAGTCGAAGATGGGTACACAAGTTATTGTTGTGTGTGTGTGTACAGGCCTTCACCTTTGCCAATGAAGTTCTTGCTCTTCATTAGATCAACGTGTGGCCTTTGGGACAAAATGATGTACCGTGTGTAAGACACACATTACAGTGCACATGCACTTGTGGTAACTTGGGGTTACCACAACGGAGGTGAGCATGTCAATGGTAATTTCCTCTGAGTGCATAAATCTTTACAGAGCTGAGGAGAAGAAGGCCACACCTGGTTATAGAACAGCACTGTGGTCTCTTGCACACAAAGTTTCACAGATGCACAAAAGCCAACAACACACTTAGCAGCAGAGTGTGAGACAGACAAGACAATGGCATCAATTAATGGCAGCTCAGACTGGGTGCCCCCTCCCCCCAAATATAGCTTTGTCTCACTGATTGCCAGCACCGCTGTGTTGTCATCCAAAATCATTTGCGCTCCCTGCTGTTTTGAACCACGTGTAAACAGAGAAAAAGTTATCGGCTGTCGTATCGCTGTGAACACTCGCGACACAGCTTTTGTGCTTTTGCCTGGCATTGAACCGGCGCACAGCAGGCTTCCCTCTCTTCCCTGTCTTCCCTTCAAAGTGATGGTTGTCAGCGGTGTCTTCAATAAGAGAACCATTATGTGAGCTCCACGGGACCAAAAAGGTCAATGCAATCACTTCCACAGACGGAGTGGGAGTGAGCAACCTGAAGATAGATAGCAGCTTGGTCATGACTCGTGATGTTAAAGATCAGGGTTGCAGGGTAAGTGGTTCACCACTTACGCTCAAAACTTAAGGCTGAGTGATGGAAGATTTTCCACTCTTGTTCTATGAGACAAAGGGCAATAGCAGAACTCAAAATGGGAATCGGTAAAATCAATGGTGCAAGGTCCACAGTGGGGATAGGATCAATCCAGATCACATGGTCTTGCAAAAGTCACAACATCAGGGTAAATAGGTAATCAGCTTAACCTTATCTATGTAAAAATACCTGGATACTAAATACCTGCCTTGTGCAGTCACTAATAAATGACAAGGTCGAAGATACCACTGTCACACACAGTAAAAGAGGATAATTGTTTTTTTTAGGGATTATTTTAAAAGGATTAACAGGTAGTTATTCAGAATTGCAGCAAAGCGCCTGCACTAAATAAAGGTCAGACTTTTTCTTTAATCTCGACTCAATAGTCCAAAGTCTGTGTCTGTATTTTTCAAAAGATCCAGCCTTACACAACCTATATTTATCCAACCTACTTTTCTTGGCTTTGGTCCAATAACCTTAAGCGTCCTCCCTACATTTTCTCCCAATGCTGAGATTCCACAAAATCACCGTTCTCATGTCAAAGGTCTCCCATTTTACAGTAACAGTGTTTTTATTGATAGTACAATGCTCAGTTCCCTGCCCCAAAGCCAATGCGGAGACAGAAATCCCATGCTAGTGATGGGAAAATCAACATGCTTAATTTTTATTAGTGAAAAATTGACTTGGAGGGCTACATGCAGGAATCCATGGTGAAGATACAGGTTAAGAAACAATATGTCTTTTCACAATCCTGAAAAGGGCCCTTCTAGTTTATCCAACATCTTCTCTGCACGAAGATCAGCTATATCCTTCTTTAAACTCGTCCGAATGTTTTTCAGTTTGATTGTAACACGGCCAAGGCCTCAACAAAAGCACCAACATTCAGGCCTCATCATTCACCATCATTATTAAAACGACACACTCGCAAACAACACTCCCCTGTCATACACTTGATTTGCACTTCACTTTGCTTTTTCCACACTTAAAGGAATACAGCTCCGTTTGAGAGCTTCAAAAACGCCACAACTCTTCCAACCCACGCTGAGCACTGGCCTCAGGACACTTTAGCACTTAAGAAATTTCTAAAAACGTGCAAGAGTGACAGAGTGCAGATACACTCATCTAAAAGAAATGCAGGAATACCACAAAGAAACAGTGTGAAATGACAGCAACATGCACAGAGACAACATGTTTCTGAACAGGAAAACGCATTTCAAATAGACAGATGTGTTTTTATGTGGAACAGACACCCATACATCCTCCCATACAAAAACCCAAGCAGCTCTAAAGTCATTAAACAACCCCAACTGTGCTTGTTGTGAGGGCAACACAATAAGTATACATATAGAAAGACAGATCATCTATGATAAAACATTAATAAATCAGGCCACAATATAATGTGTCATATTTTGTGGTTACATGGTTTTTATCACTGCTGCTTTACTGTTAGTTAATTGGTTGATTACATGCATCTGGCCTCCCATGTGTAAAACGTTCACTGACTACATGTGTTTTCAAAGCCAGGTTTCTATTCCAAATGCATCCAACATAACATATGGAGTCGGAGTACCTGAAGCAGCTGGTAGTGTAAGGTCAAATGCAAATGTTAAACTGATGTAACAGGTTCATCCGTGTGCGTTTGGCCATTGTCTATTCAGCATTACTGCAACACGAGCACTCACAGAATCAAAATAACAGAGGCAGTCATGAGATGACACGATTTATTCTCAAATGAGAAGTTTCCAGGTTCAAAGTGTCAGAATGTGCCTGCCAACACATACCAGCTACCACGCTGCCAAATGAGCCCATTCAAATTAAACAAAGGGCAGGTTTTCCACCTGGAGACAGGATACAATGGGCCTCTTGAAAACCATGATGAGCATTTGGTGACCTTGCCTGCCTAATGCCCACTGATTCAAACAGAGGCCTCTATGTTCTCTGAGTGGGAAGCCTCCCTTCACTGATTTACTACTTTTTGTCCTCTGGTAAACAACATATTATAAGACACATAGCAATGTACTCGCAAAACACATCCACAAACACTCAGTATCCCAAAAGCACTGGACTCACATCCTTGTGTGTAACAGGTTTTTGAAATGATAAGAGAAGGGATACCTCAAGCTGCAGAACCACTCATGGTTTGAAGCTGATCTGATGACATACTTTTTGAGTTCAGCCCATTAGGATCACAGCAGTTGCATGTGCCTGCCTTCAGGCTTCAACAAATATGACCTTGTTTTCATATTTGGCCTTGTTTCATATTTCCAAACCGACCTGTCCTGAAATCAGTCAATGTAACATAACGTTATGTTATGCGTCCACTGATCTCGATTCTGTAATGCAGTCAGGACACACCAGAGCCAGACTGAGGCAGTGGGTATGTGTGAGTTCTTCTGTGGTACTAATGAAAAATATAAATAACCATATTTCACTTAAAATATGCTTACTAATACTGACTTTGCTTTCTTGAGTTCATGGAGCGAGAGAGAGAGAAATAAAAACTATTAAAGTCTCAAATCATCAAAAACAGACATTTCATTTTTGCCTAGCTCCACCTACATGTTGTGATAACACATCCAGGAAAGGAACTAAATAGATTTTTTCCATTTAC
>JAFBJQ010000386.1:130673-222451 GCA_016785345.1 Trinectes maculatus | reverse complement strand
ATACATATATACATATATACATATTAGTTTGTTTTAATGTGTTATCACACTCAGAAATAGTACAAATAATCAACTGTAGTTAAAAAACAAACAGTGGAATCTATTTCTAGAGCAAAAAGTATTGTAAAGTTTTGAGTCATCATGGCAGATATAACAGCAGAACATCTTTGTGTAATATTTAGTCTGATAGATTTCCAGTGTTCTTCAGAAAGTTCTTCCAAAATGTTTGGCCCTTGTAGGTTGCTTTGCTTTCAGAGTTGTGTCCAGTTCATCCCAAACCAGCTCGATGGGCTTTAAGTCTGGAGACTGTGCTGGCTGTGTCATGTTTTCCAGATTATTATCCAGATGAGGTAGTTCTGGTATGGCTTCCTGTGGTTGAAGGTAAAGAATGTAAATGATGAAAATGTCCAATTTGAAAATAACTGTATTATACTGTAACATTTTTCTGACTTATGTTTTAAATGGTGTGTGTGTGTGTTTATCTGTTATAGGGTGGTGAATGACAACTCCTGGGTGTGCAAGAAGGTACCTGTTTTGTGGAATGACCCGGTTCCTGTTTCAGCATCTTCATTGAGATGTGGTATGCACACAAACAGCCAAGTGATGTGCTGTGCATTCTTGGTCCACTGCAAAAGCTGTGAGCTAGTGGATTGATTTCTAGAGAAATTCAGTGCAAACCTCTGTGTGATTCCTCTGCAGCCTCACTTTGTGCCATTGATTTGGAGTGGCATTTTACATCTGGGTGGGTGTGGTGCTGGAGGAACACACTTTTTTTATGCACAGATTAGAAGTTAATGTTCTGTTGTGTTAGTGAATCAGAAATGTAACTGTTTGTAGATGATACCCACCTGATGGTGGGCTGTGTTTTATTCATGGAGAATAAATTAGTGAATCATGTGAAGTAATGTGGTCTCTGACCTTGACTGTTAATTGTAGTTGTAAGTAATCAGTTTAAGGCATGAGTCATTTGTTGAGTGTCAGACCTTCACATGGCTGTTGAATAGAGGCCATTCTCATTTGTCCTGTTTCTGTCATGCATCACGTAAATGTTGTTGACAGAATGTCATAGTGTGTGTATTTTTCAATAATTGTGTTTTTTTTCTCTCCTTTTCCCCAAAGGTCACTGTCATTCTTAATGTGTATAGTTATGTTTTCTGTTTAAAGTGAAACAAAAATAAAAAACATATATATGAACAGGATACAACTGCACTTCCACTAAAAACCAAAACACTTAAAACATTCACGATGACTCAGATGAGCTTGCTTATTAAAAACAACCTGCAACGTAGAAAAGAAAAGCGCCCACACTCCTCT
Source organism: Trinectes maculatus (assembly GCA_016785345.1). Taxonomy (NCBI): domain Eukaryota; kingdom Metazoa; phylum Chordata; class Actinopteri; order Pleuronectiformes; family Achiridae; genus Trinectes; species Trinectes maculatus. The sequence goes on along the minus strand of JAFBJQ010000386.1, from coordinate 221,137 downwards.
TAATGAACTTAATGAGCTAGTGTGTTCTAATATGAGGCAGTGCGCTTTGGCCAGGTGATGCTAACTGACTGGTACCACTGGCCCATCTGGAGGTGATTCAATAAAACCAATCAGTCAAACACAAGACCAGGCACAGTGGAAAGAATACAGGCGCGACAATTAACAGGGTCTTTAGTATCTGCTCGCTTACAGAAAACTCATATATTAGGGGAGTGGTTCAAGGGGAAACGTCACTTTTCTCCATTGAGACAGGGCGCTGCACTTGTGCAGTCAATTGCTGGACTGATGGTTACACGATTGGTTGATAATGTGCAGCCCTTTGCAGTTAAGGCGAGGTCCCCTGGTTTACTGGGGCCCCTTGAGGGACCACACAGCTGGTCTGCCATAATTGCTGTGCAAGTCTTCCCAGTGACCCGGGTGGACGTCATGCTGTGTGCCTGGTCCATCCCAGGTGTGACGCGCTGACGTGGCGAAACATCAAATAGCATTGGCCTCGACACTTGGAGACTCGCACCTGGACGTTCATTCATTCACTCGCTCTCTCTCATCACATTCCCACTGTTGATGTCATTTCCCCCTCTGACTTTCTTTTTCTCCCACCGTCTTTCCCTCTTTCTGCTGCTCTATTTTTATCACAAGTCCTCCTTTGAAGTCCAAGTCTGGAGTCTGAATATGGTTTTGCTTCCACTTTGTGGTAAAGTTGTGCAACAGCACAGGAGCACAGGCTTAAGTCACAGCTCTATGCACACGGGAGCACTTTGCAATCTTACAGTTACATTTAGATTAGTTCATTTACATGTAATGATGGCCAATACATTATGTTCAAATTTAATTTTACTCCATGCTTCTTTTTTACCGATGAATCAACAATCAAGCCCTTCAACTCCGGCCTCTCAGGCCCCAGAGCCCCTGTGTGAACTGTTTCTTCAACAATAAACACTTGTGTGCTTGTGTGGTTACTCATAATGTATGTTATTGTAAATTCTAGCTCGTTTTTTTTTGGGGGGGGGGGGGTTGTCACGGTAATAAACCACTCGTGAAAAGATGTTAATACCTCAGCCATTTATTTCTCAAACATAAAAAAGAAAGGACTTCTCCAAGGTAAGAAAAATAACAATTGCAATTTAAAATCAAGTGCACTTCGACAATGTCTCCTCCTTCCTACAGCGTGAAGTGAGATACACAAACGCAAAAGCGTATCGAAAGAATCAATCGTTACTGTAAGGCTTTGGGTGGGATGCTGTGTCTTTACTGTTGTGATGGCAGCAATGGGGACAGATGTACATACATACATTTCATCAAAGATCCCAATCTTATGGCGTAACATATGCAGGGGAACACAAACGCAACCAGTAAGACGTTGACTGTGCGGTGGAATCCAGGAGGAGTCGGGCAGTGAGCTCATTTGTGCTAAAACTCCTCTTTTAAGCCGTTTCACAGAATGGTAGCGAGAAAACAATGACAGCTCTGGAGTCAGCACTTTACCTGGGCCAAACAGTATTTGAAAGTAATTTCCGGTGTTTGTTTGAATGCTCTCTGGAGAACCAGATAGATGGGCTTTATTGCATCATGGACAATTCAGATAAGCTCAGCCAGATGGGTTTCCATGATGTAAGACATCAACTGTCGGTTACACAGGATTTACATGTCTCAGGATTTTGTCTACTTCGGCACAGATGGCTGAGTTAGGCCACACAGGACTGCACATTTCAACTAAATCACAGGATATTATTTGTAAGTCGATCTCATGTACTCTTCTACCTCTGAATCATAACTGAATGATTTCAAAGCACCTCTCTTTCCCGTTAACTCAGGCACTGTGCGTAAATTCCAGTTACAGTCTGGCCCAGGTCTGGCTTCTACAATGGACGACTTCTCCTAAAACAGCACGCATGATGACACAGTTAGTCGGAGAAGTAGGTCACAATCGCTTTCACAAAAGTTTTCTGTACAAAAAAATAGCCTTCTTTGTTATCAAAGCAAACCTGTAACCAACCTATGTCCTTGCAACAGGACAAAGCTCATTCAAAATTAAACTTAACAACACTTTTCACCCAAAGTTTCAACTCTTACATTACACTATCTGTATACTGTAATAGGCAAATCAAGACAGTAAAATGCAACAATCCACAGTTACTTTAGTGCGAGTTACATACTCAGTATATATAACAATATACATCAATGGCATTTCACATTGGACATTCTTGATTATACATAGATGTACTGTTCCTGGAATATATCCCACAAAATTATGCTGGTTCTTTGTTCAACAAAAAAAAAAAAATCGCCTTATGCTGACAATACATTTCATATTTATAAATAGCAAAATTGCCATTACAGTGTCATGGACAACATGGAGTTGGATTGTATCTATTTATAATGTCATGAGTTCAACTCACCTTAACAATTAAGCAATTCAGAAAGAAACTTGTGCAAACGACGAGATTTGTTGGACAGCAGGTGGCAGTGTTTATCTGTTACTCAATGCATAAAAGGCCAGCGGCGTAACCATCATAGAAGCTTTCTTTCCTGCACACATTCTTTCATGCATCCTTGTTTCCCCCACCCCAAAAGTCATTTTGGAGATGTTTGGCAGAAAACGTCTACCACAGCTAATCTGGCAAACACATCGCACCCCGTCTCGGGAGCCAAAACTGTCAATGACTGAACAAATAAGCAGGTTGGTGCAGGCAGTTGATGCTACAAAGTACATACTTCAACCTGGACCGATCAAGATGGAGAGTTTGATCCCACTGTTTTATCCCAAAGGATGACAAACGGTGAAGTTAGCAGTTGCTTTTTGTAAAATCAAAGCAAAGTATTGTAGAGCAGGTGGGAACGTTCACAATGAGTGAAACCCCAGGTCATTTGTATGACAACAAAGCCAAGTATACACATGTATCAGCAGTTTTTTTTACAACACAGTAAGTCACTTGGCACAATCCTGGCGTGGAATGTAGCTGTGTGAGAGCACAGAGGTAAGTGTTACTCAGTCTGTGCATCCTATTCTGTATTATATAGTCTATTTAATGGGGCCCACTTCAGCGTTGTGTGGCTTGGGGCTCGGCATGATGTGATGGAAACATACAGTGTGACGCATGCAGTGAGTTACACTTGAAAACGGTCTCAGATTTGACATACATTTGACATGAGCGTTTGGAACTTTACAGATCTGAAACATTTTCAAGTGTGCGAGGTGGATGACGAATTCAGAGCGGTCAAGAGCCAGAAAGTTGCTACATCCCCCACGGGACACATCCCAACTGTACTCATGTATTTACATCCACTGTTGACTTCAAAGTCAACCGTGGCTGTAGATATGTAAATGTACGTTTTTATATCTTGATTACATACACGTTTTTCCAATCTTATGTAGCTCTGCCATTAAAAGTACAGCTTCACAATAGGAAGGCAACAAACAATCAGTTGAACTGACCGTTCAGTCTATTAACGTCAGAAAATTGTGAAAATGAGAAGAATAAATCCCCAGAGCAAAAGGAGAAACAGCTTCTTAAAATATCTGCTGAATGACAATGAACAGCTGATGGATTAATCATCAACTACCGACAACTGATTTGTAGTATAAGTAGTATAAGTCAACATCTGATCGACGTGTATGCACCTGTGGGCTATGCAACCTATAACGCTAACAGATTGATGAGGGTTTTGCATTTGAAAAAAACTGCATTGAAAGTGTTCAGGAAAGTCAGGAAGGACTACAAACATTTAGAAACAGAATGTGACGAGATGACAGCGTGAATACTTTCTTGGTAGCGATTACTTGTATGCATTAAAGTCATATGCAAGGCAACTCATGTGCATCTTATTCTGCCACCTGCAACTCGCTGTGTCATCACAAATACATCAGCACTATCATGGAAACTTTAAACTGTGCAAAACATTGGAAAACACGATGAGCTCATGCCTCAGTAGCCCAACTCAACTCTCATCAGCGAGTTTTGCACAGAACAGTTTACATGCACATCATATTTGAATACCAATGTACATGTAATTAACTGTGAAACAGAAAAAAATGGATTTATCTACTCCGATGTCATACACATACACATTTTATATGATATATTAAGACTAAGGACAGTACTGACAACACCTACACATTATAAACACATTGCTCATACATTCATATATGTCAACACTTACAATATGTATATACAGTATACATGTATATATTCATATGTATACAGATATATATTAAAGCAGGAATAAATAGTGCCATTAATGAGTTGAGACACCCTACTTTCTCTTTTCCTCTCTCGTCAGACAAATATCCTCCTGGACTCTTGCCTAAATGTCCCAGGCTGGTAGATAATACAGCTACTAATGTGTGAAACATAGTGACTAAACCACTGAAGCTCTGTTCTGACTTGTTTTAGTGCAAACATGAAAAAAAAAAAAAAAAACAACCATCATGTACTACTTCGGGTCTCTCCAACAACTCTATACTAACGTGGCGCATGATCTAAAAAGCACCGCGTCCCTGTCCTCCATGGCACTGGGTCTAGTTTACAGTAGTACATTAAATACAGTGTCTTTCAAAATGTACTGTTTAACTACCAACTACTACTAACAACTGCAGCTCCAAGAATCCATGTGTAGATGTGATTGCATTCTATATATCTGATGGAGTATTGACATATATTGCAATGGTTTAGTAAAGACAAACAGAAAAAGGCTTTGGCCGTGTGTGTGCATGGAGTCAGGCAAAATAAACAACTGCTTGACACACACACACTTAGTGGTGAGAGCCATTGTGTATGGACCTCTGACAAACTGTGTTGATGAAACAGTGGTATCGGATACTGGCCGAATAGCTGTGTCAGGGGACTGGCAGTGGAACTTTCTGGTGAAAGTGGGTGGCAACCTCCAACACTGGACAGTTGAAAATTAATGACCTCGAATTGGTAAGGTAAACGGGAGCACTCAGCATTTAACCTTCTACTGCCATGTTGTGTGTGTGTGTGTGTGTGTGTGTGTGGTGTGGTCGTGTTATGGACATTCTGTGGACAGTGTTAACTAATCGTATTAGGCTGAAAACTGCCCTGCCCTCAAGTAACACAAGGGTCTGCACCGTGAAACACAATCCATTGTTTAGTGAGCACGGTGCTTCAGAGTGCATTCTCCTGGTGTCAGAACAACTGACTGAGAAGAATCGTCTACACGTCCCGCTCAAGACAAGGGAGGTACTGTATATGATTTGCCAAGCTGTTGACCTCTTATACTATATGTAGAAACATGGCAGAAGAATGTAAATGTTTGGTCAGTAGTAACAAAGGTTTGATGAAGAGTGCAAATTCATGTATTGCACATATTTTCAAACCTTTCAAACTAGAGGCCAGAGAGCTGAAATACAACATAGCTCCACAGATTTGGATGAAAATGAGTGGGAATTTTTCTTTGTGCATTAAATGTCTGCCCCGACAGGAAAAATACTTTTAGGATTACGGTGGGCAAACAAAACCTGGAGGGACTTTTTGTCGTTTTTTTCTGGAATGTTTGGAATATTTCTCCATCGCTTCACATTTCACATAACTTAGAACTCATTTTAATTTTTTCTGTAACTTGTGAGGCCACTGACTTCCAATTCAAAACTTTATTGGAAACTTACAGAGAACTACTGCTGGCGGAGTACATTCCCGGCAGTGAAAAACTATGGAATGATTGTGCTATTATCTTTTGTATTCAACTATTTAGGGACATTTTATAAATCAGGGCACAGATTTCATCATCTTACTTGTTGGAAATGGAGGAATGCTTTAAGTAGCTTAAAAATGAATAAAACCCAGAGCTTTTGGGTTAGATCACTGAAGTGTCTGCAAACACATCGGTTTGGTGTAGAGGTAACATGACAGTTTGTCTGCTTGAAGCATTGGTGGGATTGGCGGAGGACTGCACCCTACTGAGCAGCAGAGAGATGTGGACAAAAGAAGGAAAAAACATTGTGTGCATGTTTGTGTTTGCATGATGAATAATTATCTACACAGATCAACGCATGTACGTGTGTGATTCAGAATACCCCTGGTGTGTCAGATAGGTGCTGGTTTAGTCTGGGTAGGGCCAGTCTCCAAGAGCAGCTGGAGCCTGCGAAAGGCATGATGGGAGGAGACAGGCCGCAGGGTCTCTTACTATCATTTCGTCTTAGTCGTCGGTAGTTTTCCTACCTCACCGTTCAGTTTGCCCTCCTTTGCCAGCTTCTCATTTAATTGGCACAGTTGACGGAGGAAGCCATCGTTAGGACCGATCTCTCTCTTATGCCTCACAGTGGCCACTGCCAGCCGGGCATCCATTTTATGGCGCAGCATGAGGTAAGCAACGACCATGGTGGGAGAGCGACTGTAGCCTTCTCTGCAGTGAACGTACACCTTCCCTGTGGGACACAGATGCAGAAGAGACGATCACTATGAATATGCAAAGCCGGATTCGATATAAAATAGAATCACACAGACGTTTCAGTCAAACAGCTGGACGCTAGTTTGTAGCAAATTAATGACACATGATGAAATAGAGAATTTGTTGAGGACTATTTTCAGCTGAACATACATTTGTGCTTCAAAAAGTATTTAGTGATGAGGAAGGTACTGAATACACAACAGTAGTTGATACTTTGTGTGACTCATTCATAATGTTTGTGGAAAACAACGACACAAAGGTCCATAAGGCTTTTAGCTGTACATGACATACTGTATCTATCGAAATGATCTCTTCAATGTTGGGTTTGTTGATCAGAAGAAATATAGAGAATATCACTGACTTTCTGCTGAGTTAACAAATCAGTGCTTTAAATATACATTCATAAATGCACATTTCCATGTGTTATCATTGGCTCACGTTATCAACCTGAGTCACTTTAATCCAGGCAGATTGCTACTTTATGGTGGCACGTTTAGGCTGTGGCAAAGGCTGAAAGGGGAAAGAAAAACAGGGAAAGAAAAAAGACAGAAAGAAAGAAAGGAAAAACAAAAGAGAGCAAGAGTGGTTGTTGGAACATATGCTTCCCCCAAAGTTGCTTAGCGAAGCATCTTCCGTGCCAGAAGATGCAAATATAAAGCCTGACCTCTGCTGCAGACTCGCCAAAGTCAATCATCTTGACTGCAGCCGCGTCCTACGAGGATTCTTCATCCCGCATATAGGAAAGTACTTGTACTCAGTCCCATATTTGTACTTCCAACCTTGTTTGCGTGTTTCCTCTACCTCTCATTACACCATGAGAGATTTAACTTGGCAACCTTCACAGAGCAGATGATGTACTGGGCTCAGGTCACATCTGCAGATTCTGCACTTAATTCGAAACCCAACACCATTCCGTGTCCCTCTCCTAGTATTATTCCCAGCATCTCTCCCTTCTCCCTCTACCCCCCTCCACGCTCTACCCAGAGCTGTGCTCTGCCAAAGAAACAACCTCTTCAATACCTAATCACCCTGCCTGTCACAGATCAATGCTAATTCTACTGTATCTTCTTGTTAGACACAGCATCTATAGCTTCCTTACAAGTCATCAAAGTTTTCTTTTTTTCCCCCCTTTACTTTTCCTTATTTTATTTTTTTTTTTACTGAACATCTCAGCTTCCATCAGTTTTTATGTTTACAGCCCAGGGCAACATCATGGACATCATTTGAGCTACTCAGCACTCATGCTCACAAGGTCACCAATTTGATAAATATATAAAACAGGAATAGAAAAAAGAAAAGGTGATCAGAGAGGTGTAATGCAGCCAGGAGGAAACATACATTTTATTAGTGCAGAATTAACATGTAAACAATGTTTGCTGTTAGGTTCTACTTCTACTGCATGCAGATGTACGCATGCAGAAGGAGCTGGTAAACATGACTGCTTACATGCTGTTACTCCATGTCTTCATTACAGTAGATCGATGGAAACAACGCACTGATGTAGTTCATTAAAATCCTGGAATCGTGACCTTTTCAGAGTTTACAGCTGAGGGGTCAGAAAATGTCAAATATAATGTGGCACACTGCACAATGTCAAACTACAGCGGTACCACGTGGCAGGCGGGACGGAGACAGTAAAACTATCCCTATTTTGTCTTTCCTATAAGATTGATGGGGATTACACTTCCCTTTTTCTTTCCATTCTTAACACTTTGAACTAGTTTCCACTGAGAAAGTTTGCTCTTTTTTCATGTTTCCATAGTCTGAATAGTTTATCGAATATTTTGATCTCCGATTTCATTGCACTGAAATTAGTGTTTTATTCCCAAGTGTCATAGTATTTTTTTTTGGAGCACGACTCATCTTTTGAGCACTGGTGCTACAGGTGTGATATACATCAAACACTCGGGGACATGATCTGATAACGGAATATGGAGCAGGGCTCTGGAGTGTGTCGGATTTAGCCTGAGACGCTTAGGGCCATCACAATCATGTTCTGTCTTCAATTTAAGATCCTCGGCATTACGGCATTTAACACTGAAAGAGGCTTCAGATCTTGTATCCAGTCCAAATGTTTAAGAAATTATTGCCCAGTGCACATAAACTTGCCAATTCTGCACACATAAGCAAAAAAGGAAAGCACAGCAAACAATAGAAAGTATCAGGAGCTGAGATTTACTGCACACGCAGTTTTAATTCTGTATTTAAGATACACAGAGATACAGAGATAAACTCACCTTTGCCATTATTGTGCGCAAGAGCCTTGTCAATAAAATCAGCCCCCTCCTCAAAGAAGGCACTGAGGTTGAACTTCTCTGTGTCATTGCCCTGAATGCCGTGGTACGTGATGCCCGTGCCAGCGTAGAACTCCGCACTGGTGTTGACGTGCATGAAGGAAGTTCCCTCCGCCACGTTGAGGACGTGCGTCACTCCGAGTTTCTGCAGCCGCATTGCATTCTGGGCCACAAACCTGATCAGGTCCGTGGGCAGAGTAGAAAAACACAGAGTTGAATTTAGTCACTTCAGCAAGACACTGAAAAAAAAAACCTCAAAAAAAAAAACCTCTATACACGAGTACAAACTTCTACATGAAGTGTCTCTCTTGATGATAAAATAAAACTTTTTTGTTCCCCCTGCAACACCAAAGTGATGAGCACACAGCAGCTGAACAAGACATCTAGGACAAATAACACCTCTAATAATAACACCTGACAGACACTTTTCAGTGAGGAACGCAGCACGTCAGCACAATTTATTTTAAAGTGATACTTCAACAATAAAGGTTGCATTTTTAAGACAACACCGCATGCACTTTACAGAAGACTGTGCTGGTTGTATCACAGCATTTATCGATACAAAGCCAGATACTGTAAAATGGTGTAGAAGTAGAAGCACTTCTGCATAGAGTTCATTATACCTGGAGCTGACCTCAAGGGTCATTTGATGTCATATCAATACTTACCTGAGGTCACCAGAGGCAAACTCACACAGGCTTTTCCGCATCACATGTCACGTTGTGTTCTTTAAGAGTCACAGCACTGCATATTAGACCTACAGTAAACCATACACTGAGCATAACACACACCAGCGAAGGAATACAGGATTATTGCTGCCTGGCTCAATGCCTGTGTTCATTGTTATGATCCAGTCTGGCTGCTGCAGCCCATTGATCCTGAATAAGACGCCTCTTTTGTATATGTTACATTAAAGTTTATGGGACACTTAGTGTCACTAATTAACTAAGTAGAATTTATGAGAAAAAAAAGTATCTGCGATACTCTGGTTCCTCGATTTTAACTGAATTCATAAAACATGCACAAAATGCTAAGCGTATCAATGCCGTGAATACGTCGAATGTATCTTTACTGTATTTGCTTCACTCAGACGCATGAATCATAAAGCTCCATGTAAAACACTCTGTCTTGACATCGCTGTCTCCTTTTACTGCTATATCCGCTTACAGTCAATACGAAGCTAGTGAGGCGATGGCTAGGTGACCCTGCACAGCTCCCTAGAGGTGGTGGCTGCAAAACCCCTCTGCAAGAACTAATAAAACAAATCCTCTCTGCCTCCATTTTGCTTTACAGCCATATGGGGAGAGATGAAGCAACACACTTGTGCGTCAGCAGCAGAGCACTGCTCCATGCAACACAATCATATCTTTACTATTTTCATTTAGAATGTTGTTTACTTGCATTTAGACACAGTGTAAGCCTGTGTGCATAAATCATTGAATACACTAACATGTGCAGCATAAGCATTCACAGCCATGCATGTACAAACGTTGAAGGATATGCATCTGTGTGTAAAGGACAAGTGACTGTGTGGAAGTATCTATGCAGCAGAGTACATATACCCTACACATCCATGCAGCACAATGCAAGAGGAACACTGGATTAAAAAAACGCTCCCAGTCAATGGTGCTCTTCTTATTTACCTGGACTGTCCCTGCCTGCTTCCTCATTCTGAGCTCTGTAGTCCCGCAGCATTCATTATTAAAGAGCTGCATCACAAAGAGAGAAAGTGTTCCTCGTAGCAAAACAACCACACCTTAGGTTCAGAGTGCTGACTACCACTGATCTGAGAACACAGCAAATGTTTGAGTTTAGAAAATACTCTAACAATCCATTTAAGGATGTGAACTTTTACTTTTTACTTTCAACACAAATGCTGTGCAAGTCAAAATCACTGAGAGATATTTTAACCTTGTTTAGTAAACGGCGCTATTTAGCTATTTAGGCGCTATTTAGGCGCTATTTAGGCGCTATTTAGGCGCTATCCGCTACCATCAGCACCTACATGAAATCACACAGTAAATCTTTGGAAATCTCTATTAAGCTTAGTTAAGGTGCAAAAACTGATGTGTTCACAAAAGGAAATGTGATAAAATGCATTGGAGACACAAAAGAGTGGAAGACCAACACTGGATGGCCTACCAGCCTGTCAAACAATTTTTTGACTTGAACACTCTGGATATGTTGCATTCATATATGTTATATGTGCTGTGTAGTTTCACAAATCTGTCTATTTAGCTGGTTTCAGTAGCACTATCAGCTAAGTCATTAGGCTGTATTGAATATTTTATGCTATACTATCTATTATTTGTAGTCAATTTAAAGTATGATGTAAGACATTTTCCTGCAAATTGTTATATTTATTACACTGTTTAATTATGTCCTGAAGAATCAGTCATTTGCACATTTCCAGATTTTTTTCTGTGGGCTGTTAAAAATCATCATGCTGATTGGTCCATTTGTCTTCATCTTATTAGCCGGCCAACTACACCATTTAAGTTGTAACAAGGTGCAACTAATAAGATACATCAGCAAAAAGGCTGAGTGGGTCCCAGTGGTGGAAACAGCAGATGAGGCCCAGGCCCTAATCAACAATCAATATCATATCTCCACATTGATTGTTTTGCGCAGATACCTTTACTCTGTGTTTATTAAATATTAAAATAGTTCACTCGTGGCTTTTGTAATGTAGTAAATACAAACTATTGTCTTTAGTGCTTATCAAACACTGTTCTCTATAGTGACAATAATAATTCAGTACATCAGTGAAAAGAATTGCTTCAGCAGACCACAAAACCTTATCCTCATAAAAGTCACAGAGGAGCAAGGTCATTAGAGAGTCTGTTTCAAGCCTGTAGCACTGAAGTGATCAGCTTCAGCAAGGCACAGCACTGCCAGCACTTTGTTTGGAGACTTGGCTGCGTGGGCTGACATATTCAGATTGATTTTGTTGTAGCTCTGAGGTACAGTAATGTGCAAGTAATACCACCCCCCCCTTCTCTGTTGGCAGTGACTGGAGCCAAATGATGGACAGCACACAGACAGTTTCTCAGGGGCATCCCAGGATCAGTTCTTTACATGAATCTATAACAGTGAGATAAAAGCCTATATCGTTATACAACTCAGCAAGTATACTTTATAAAAGTGTATTTTCCACAAGGGTTCTTCATTTGGTACTGCGGCAAGTTTTGACACTTGAAACCTGAAAATAATTTGCGGCTGGTTTTTTTTTTTGTTTTTTTTAAACTGTGAGTGAAAAGAGGTTTGATGTGTACTAATTAGGTGATTCTATTAATAGCAGTGGAATATAATAATCGTAACCATTCATTAGTTTATAATCAGCTGAATTTAGAACTCATTGTGTTCTCTTTACCTTAGCCTATGTCCCAGCAATGACTCTGTTGAGGACCTCTATATAGGGGAACCACATATACATTGGTCCTTTAATCTGATGATAAAATATTTATTTTAGAGACCAAACAATTCATACATTTGTTGTGGAACATCACTGAACACTCAATGTCAATAATTAATATCTGACACTTTTCCATATTCAACACTAGCGACAATATTTAAAACAGACTCAAGTGCAAAACACTGACCTGATACAAAGTTTTATTACTGTCCTATTTATTTTTATTTGAAATGGTCGAATTTGACAATGTGAATGAGACTCATTTTGCAACTGACACAACCTTAAGACCATCGCAGTCTGACTGTACCAGAGGTGAGGACCGAGGAATGCTATGTATGTGTTTAGCTATTTGTCCTGCAGGCAGACTGTTCATCTCATAAACAAACAATCTATACATATCTGTGCAGGAGGTACCAGGAACTGGGCTTCGTGTAATACTGAGCAGTAAATTCTTTAAGAGTGGACATTTTCATTACAAAGCCAATAGCAACCAACAACCATGAATTTATGTTTCAGCTACTGCCATGTTTAATATAAATATACAGTGCATTCAACTGCACGTATACACATACATGCAGCTGTGTTTGTGTGCTCAGCACCTTTCACAGCTCCACAGACAGAGGTAGTGGAGCTTGAATTAAAACCACACAGCATTTCTCCAGAAATTGAATTAAACAGGACGAAAACATTGTCTTGTTCATTTGAGCTACAGCACTCCACCTTAAAAGTTTTGCAGTTTTGCTGTAGCCACACTTCATTGTAAACATGAAATTGTGCTTATTGTTAATTGTTATAAGACTGATCGCTTCTACACCTTTTCGGACAAAAATAATTGTTACGGCACCTACATTAGTTGCAACAAACTTTGCAAAACATTTACCTTATTGTTATTATTATTATTGTGTTTACGTGGAAAGCAAAATCGACTGAAATATGAGTTTACATATTGATTTGAATCTAAATGTCCTGCAGCCCTAACCAGAGAAGCAATGATCAGGAGATCAAATATGAAAAGTCAAACTGGGAACCTAAGAGTTGGAACGGATCTATAAAGCATCAGTAACTAAGGGGATTACAGTATTCCGCCTCTATTAACTCAGGCTACAGTGTTGTGTTCAGGTGCACGGCCACTGCCTGAAAGAGGCGTTCACTGACACGAGTTCAGGTTGGCCTCGCTTGTTTGAGGGCTGGTTACCAGAGCTCTTTTGTTCCGCCTGTTGTTAATGAGTGACAGCGGCTGGGAGCGGCTCGACACGGACCCGACGACGAACACTAATGACGGAGGGAGTCACGGAGTAAACCCACCTCCGCTCCGCATCGTCCTTCCCAGCCGACACCGCCTGTCCACTGTCCCCATACGCAGACATCAACCGACACACTAACACTCCGGTTATTTATTCATTGCTCTCATACTTATTATTAATCTTTCGTCACAGTGAAACACTGTGTCCACCTGTCTGTGTGGTACAGCCTGCTATCTGGAGGGCAACCGGTTATTTGTTGACAACAGGCTGCAGCTAGTGGAGAGTGGCGCCCGCCCTGCGCGCGCATGTGCGCGCGACACTGTCTCGGATAACCTGTACTACCTGGCGGCATCACGCCACCACCCCACAGTGTGTGTGTGTTTTGTTGTTTTGTGTGTCTGCGGGAGGACTCACGCGTTGCCGATGTATATCCGGGGGAAGACCTCGTTGAAGTGCTGTGTCGGGAGGCTGTAGAAGCCGCTGCCGTCGGACAGGAGCTCGTTCAATTGTCGGACGGTGACCTGGCAGCCTGGAGCCGGGACGTCAGCAGCCGCCGCCGCCGCCGCCGCCGCTGCCGGCTGCTGTTGTTGCTTAGCGGGACTCAAGTGTTTCTTCATGGCTCCACTGACCGGACACTAACGCTCGTGGACAGCCGCTCCTAGACTCGCGAGCCTCTTCCGACCATTCGGCCGCATTTCAACTCCGCATGTGAGCCGCGCGCCCGCAGACTTCACGCCTGAAAGACAAGGAGCGACCCGCTATATATTATCATCAGGGTCAAGTCTGACGGAGTCTAAACCAATGTATCCGGTCCAGACTTACACAATAAAAGACAGAGGCCACCTGCACGTTGATTATTTTTTTGAATCAAACGACAAGATGAACAATAACAACACAACAAGATTTCTCCAGAAAAACCTGGAGAGATACAGAAGTTTATACAGATGAAAAATGATACCCTAACATGATAAACGAGGTCATGAAGAAGAGAATTACATCACATAAATGGACATAGCTATCGTAGATATATATAAAAAGACAGATTATGAGGGTTCATGAGCTGTGAAGTGTGTCAGGATTAGGGTTGTGGTTTTTTTTTTCAGAAAAACATATTCCATATTGCCAGATTTAAGGGTAACATCAAGACCACACTATGTACTGGTTGGAAGACAGAAAGGTTAATGAAACCAAACTGCAGACATATAATTAATGAGCACATCATAGCCATTTAAAACATACACAAAAATACACTCATCGCCTATTTGGGATATAACTGACAGTAGAATACAGTGCATCGCTTTTATTTTAAAGACAAAAATGTCACGTCTGTAACTTCTGGTCTGTCTCTGTCTGTCTGGCGCTCACTTGACACCAGCAGACACACCCCACACGCGCACAGTCAGACACTCAGGAGACAGGAGGTGGACCACAGACTAAATTAGACCCACCTTGCCTTTTTTTTCGATTGGGTTTAGTAATAAATTATAGGCCTATTCATAAGTACGAACATCTCCATCCTTTACATGTAAGGTGAATGTGAATAAATTGTCGAGATTAATGATAAGAGTCACTCAAAGTCTATTGGTTGTCTAATGGGCCTACAAACTTCCCCATTAAAACTGGAATTGTTGTCAAGGGTTCCCTGGATTCACACTGTTACGTGGTTTCAACACAATTAATTTGTTAAATGATGACACTGTTTTTAATTTGATTCACCGGAGCATGTTAATAAAGTTCTGCATCTGCCATCTTTAGCTGGATATCTGTTGCCCAGCGTGAATTGTCAACTAGCCTGCCAGTTATGTTATCAGGAAACAGAGTTATGACAAGAAAACATCAATTAATATCATCATCATCATCAATGTTGCCTCTTACTTTATGATAGTAACAAGCTAAAATAAAAATCAGAAGAATCCTGTACTTGTGTTTTACCTAGTTGTTTTTCTCATTTATCGAATAAAAAAAATCCAGATATTCACAAAGGTTCAGGGTGTGGGATATTGCGGCATCTAGTGGTGAATATATATATTACAACAAGCCCTGTCTCACCTCAACATACAGGTTCCAGATGTGTAGGAGAAATTACTGTGGCCTTCAGGTAATGTAAAAAGTTAAAGACTCCCTCTGTAATGGCATACTATTTAATGATAATACAACTATGATTCACAAGATACAACCTATCCACCCATAGATCCTGTAAATCCTTCTCACTGCAGCCAAGCTCACACATATCAGGTTGGAAACATTGATTGACGCATATGACTCTTCTCACCACTAGATGTCAGCGCAACACTTAAGGATGCAATTTATTTTTGCCTAATGGCATTAATGTCCCTGTGCACTGATGTGGAAACACCAGCTTAGCTATTGTTTATGTCCGTTTCTTGTCACATCTGTACATTTCACAACATTTAAGTACATTGGCATACATTTTGGGTCAAAATGATTTCTTACAGTAATGTAGCCAATTTGAAGGACACGTCTTGCCTCGTGGAATATCATTTTATCATAGGTATGATGCAAAATTCAGAACCACAGAACTGCTGAGAGCCTGTACATATACATTTGGTGTAACTTGACTGGAATGCTCTTGACCCACATTACTTGAAGCCCCATGCCAGTCATCATTTTTTTGTGTTTCCATGGCAATATAAGAAGATACAGTGCAATACCATGGCAACAACAGATCTTGTGGAATAAAATGTGAGCTCCCTGTCGAGCACCTGTGTGTGCGTGCGTGCGTGTGTGTATCTATATGTGTGGGTGGGTGTCTGCACGTGTGTATCTGTTGCAATACAGACATGCATTCCTTATTGCAAATACATTGTGGGGAACTGATTCAGTTCTGCGATAAATACCAACAGCAACTAAAATAATCATTTGGTCATGTGACCTTTTACTAATTTTCCTACAAATGAATGACGATCCAGTCTTTGCAACAGGAGCGGGCTTTGCAGAATTATGAGTGACTGCATTTAAATAATAAAAACTCATGAGCACAATTGTAAGATAAAGATGTTTGCGTCACTGACTAACTTTACTACTGACACTAAAGCCTCATGTATTATTTACACTTTTTAGCAGCTGTACAATTTTGCATGACAGTCCACCTAATCAGGTCACTTTATTGCCAGTATAAAAGTAGAGATGTGCATAATGTGACATGAAGATGCAGAGAAGCTAATATAGGGGGAGATTCTGCATTAGGACCAAGAACATGTGCCATCTGGCTGAAAGAAATCAAGACTTAACATTGATATAGTTGCATATTTATTGGCAGTTTCCCCTTTCTCATTCTGCTACATGACCAGATAATGGGACGACCACCACCTGAGTCCCTCTGCAGATCAGCCATCAGTGACAGTGGCAGTGGAGTTACCCCCGCAGGCTTAAATTAGATTTGAGCATGACTATGTTCAGACTAATATCTGCTATTAGCTTTTTACAATTAAAAATACGCATGTGTCTGGGTGGCAGACTGGAGCACAAATATCCAAGTCCCACATATAAATCTGTAGATTTATATTTGAAACATTTGCTCAATATCACTGATTCTATTACTAATAACGTCAGTGGTATTGTACTAAAATGAAATTTATGCTCACGCTAATACTTTTTTTCTGCTAAGTCAGCATCATTATTAGGATTATTATTATTGTTGTTGTTGTTGTTGTTTCTCCACCTTTTCCATATGTTGTTATATTGCAGCCCTGTGCTAAAAAAAAATCAACACTGACTTCATAAGGGAAGAAGGGAAGTCATAAAGTATCCAACCTTTTTCTAGATTTACTATCTACTCTAAAAGAGGTGATTCATTCAAATCTAAAAAGAAAGTTCCTTTTTTCCAAAGCTTCCTCAGTGGAAGATATTTTACCCAGCGGCAGCCTTTTGCTTCATTATCCAGATGGTCTCTGAAAGTGCTGTACTCTGTCATTTAGAGCTGCCTCCATACATGCTCATGCTTTTGTAATGCATATCTGCACGTGGCGCCTTTTAGCACCGAGCTCTATTCATACCAGAATCAGTGCGTCTCAATCAATCTGAGCTCCTTTTATTCACAGTGACCAACGCTCAGTCCAGCCTTAGCCAGCGTGGCTTTTGTAACCAGTCGGTCAGAGGTTATTTGTCTTATGTCAGTAGATATATAACAATAGGTTTTTCTGCAAGAGGTGGGTAAACAACAATTGTGATGTGTGATTGATGTAACCATCTGCCTGCTGGCCACCTTGATTAAACCTGAGGGGAGGAGCACAGTGTGATCTGAATGCAAGTAACAAGTAAAGATCACAAAGAATTTAAACCTACACCTAAACCTCGAGGTCTGACAACAATACCGTCATCGCAGTGTGGAAAATACTGTGAAATTTCCTTGATGGGTTTGTGCCTTGCGTATAAAATGTGTGCGTAAACGTGCCTGTCTGACCCCTGTGTCTCTTCTGGGTGGTCACTGTGTGTCCATGTTAATCTCGCTGTTGAGAGGAGAGGTCATGACCTCTGGTATTTTTCTTTCAGGGGAGAAGGTCATTTTCAGTTTGAGCTGGTGTCTGATGTGACAGTATATTGCCGTTTATATGTAAATACAGATCTATCTATCTATCTATCTATCTATCTATCTATCTATCTATCTATCTATCTATCTATCTATCTATCTATCTATCTATCTATCTATCTATCTATCATATCATTAGTACACAAAGTACACATACTTAATTTTCCATATACATATGTTACATTTTTCAAATAGTTCTGTGTTATTAAGAACAGTATATGACACTGGTGACATTAACACTTGGCTCTCTTCTGTTTTCACTTAATTAGCCATCTACTCGTTTCGAAGACCGAGAAACCACATCACCCATCTCGACCAATTCCCCGCTAATCATATGAATTATTAACATTATAAATCAAGGCACTGGATGCATTATTTAGTAAGGCCCTTTATATTAAGCCTTCTTCACCTAACTCTTCCTCTTCCTCCATAATTCACTAAAATAAGGTTGGCGAGTGACGAGAAGGCTCTGCTGGGTGTTTAACCTGGTAACGTCTGGGACAACTGATAACATTCTCCTCCCATGTCCAACACAACAGAGACACAACACTGAGTAGCTCACATTTTCTCTAATGCAATTTACAGCCAGCGTGTTTGTGTTTCGCTCACAATGGCCTCGTTAAGGCCCCTTAAGGCTCAACGTTATTTCAACCACCGAGTGATAATGTGATAACCACAGCCACTGGGTGTCGACTGAGGTAATCTGCATTAGGACTGACTGATGTAATGACCCATAGGAAAAGAGACCCGAGGGCGTAAAGGCGAGTCAAGCTGTTGGAGCTGACAGGGTCTTGATCAGTCATCACTTGGAAGTTTGAAGGAAACCAAGAGGAACTATTAAACCTCACACAGCACACAGCACGATGCATCCTTATGTTCCCTTTCTGAATGTCTTATTTAATGTCACATTGGAAAAGCAGCACAGTATGTAATCCTTCCAGTTCATGTTACATCACAACAACTTGAATTCTTGTCGCAGTGCACACCATAATAATCTGATAATCTGGTTCCATAGGAACAAGTTAATCCACAACTATGTGACCTGTTTTTAAAAACAATACCGCGCAGGATCCACATCACCTGGCCGCTTACATATTTGCTGCATGTTTTCCACACTTTCTATACCTGCATTGTCCACTCAGTCTGAACTGAAATGGCATTGTTAGCCATTCAACAAAAGTGTGCTTTGGTTATATGTAAAGTTATATGAGCATTAAAAAAAACGTTTCTTAAAAAAGAAAAAAAATCTGCCTCTTATAGTTACAGATATTATATATCTTATATATCACAGAAAGGCTTCAAGTGGAGTCACAAAGAGGCTTGAACTCGCCAGGGAGTGAGTAGTGATTACAGTCTTCTGGTCGGTTTCTATCTTTAGACTCCTGCCAATAGTGAGCTGGGTGTTGTTGGCGAGACATATTGACCTGGCTGAGGGGAAGTAGATCAGCCAGTCGCTGCTGCTGATGGCGTCGTCTCGTTTATTTACCATTTAATAGTCACGTTTAGCAGTACCGGTGTGCTCGGTGTAATTAACTATCACTATCTCTGTGACGACTGAGGATCTTGTCACTGGATTAGTGTGAAGTTGAAATGTATTGCCATCACTGCAGGTCTGACAAGAAAGAAGAAAAAAATTAGGCCACCTGTCATGCTGTTCTGTTCTGCTGCATCATAAATCAGAGGAAAGCTCTGTGGTTTCCAGGAAATGATGGAACAGATAATTGCACTTAAAGATATATTATTCGCTTTTATACCAGGAAATAAAATTCACATTAGCTATTAACATAAAGAACCAAAACAAAAGTCATAAAACAAGCCGTATGAAGCCTTATGGTACAACATCCAGCTATAGGGATTATGAACATTATGAAACTTCTTAATGGCACTGGTCAGGGTCTGCTGACTGGACATAAACCTCTGTCTCTGGTGCTGAAGTTTGGTGTTTTGACCATAATCAAGACATCATTAAATTTTTCACCACAATGTAAAGTCACCTTATAAACAACATTAAATCATATGTTTTTGCCTAGTAATGGGGAGAAGACATTATGCTATGGATACTAAAACTTTGAAATACGTACCGTACATACAGTAATATTTTGTGGATTGGTTCTTTCAATGACAACGACTGCAGAATAAAATTTAAAGTGCTGAACTGTGAAGCAATATGTGACTGGATGCTATCTCTTTACAGCTCAACATGTGCTCTATACAGACATGCAATTTCCATACCGCACTCAAACATTACCACAGATTTGCATCTTTTAGAATATTAAACATGCTCATACAAACATATATCATAAATATTAATTCAGTACATTCGCACTGGGCAAAGAGAGTTCTGTACATTGATGTCTTTTGGACATGAGTGTACATCATCATGTGTAGTGGTTTTGCCTTTTCTGTTGATAAAGGGCCTCTCGTGCACTCGTGCACTTGACTGTGTGCCTGCGAGCCCTGTGCTATCTTTAGCTTCTGTTGAAGCTTTTACCACTGGCCTTCCCCTCCTCCTCCTCCTCCTCCCCCTCTTCCCACTCGTCCTCCTCCTCCATTCCCCTCAGCCCACTCACTGTTGGCTGCACGTGCAAACATGCACACTTATGCACACTTATGCATGCTTGCACACAACCGTCAAGCCCATGACTAACGTACGCATGCACACTGCACAACTGTTACTGGGCAGATTGGAGGAAGCAACCCACTTCTGGGATAACAGCATGAACAGCAGGAACAGCAAGTTTCTTTGGTGCAGAGTGCAGAAAGCCTGACTCGTGCATCCTGAGTGGCCCTGACTCTTGCCTGCAGGCAAGTTATGAGCCTCACAGGAGCCTCCCACCTATCATGCTAGCCAGTGTATTCAATTTAGTACTGTGGCCTTAGACAATTATCATTTATCAGAGTGCAATAACGCACTGCTTCTGCTTCAAACGACAGCCTGTTTTACATCACACACATTGTTTGTTATCGTGCTACAGTGATTAATGCTGTGAAATGCTTTCTCATTGTTGATGCCCTTTCAGAGCATAATGAGCTGCCTCAGAACTTGCTACTTTCATAGTTTCATATAAACACACACAGACACGCACTCGCACATATTCGTTTTCATACTACAGTAATCATCATCCATGGTACAAAGTCATCATCTGACCATGTACACATCTCTTGTCAGTGGGAGTCTGAAAATCACATTCACTGATCATGCACAGGTGATATCCATTCATTCATGTCAGTTTGACATTGTCTAATAACAGTCATTGTACACAACAGTATGACTTCTGGGTATCCCAGTACACATGTACAAATATTCGCCTTTCTTCCTTCCTGTCTCTCTTATCCTGTCTCTCTGCACTGCAGTGTCTAACAGTCCACCGTGTAACATAAGAAACACTCCCTCCGTCCTCCTGCATCACCTTCTGAGCCGTTGTCCCCATGACACATGCTGAGCCAGGAGCTTCACCCTGCAGCTGACAGTGATGGGGAGAGTGCGTCTTCACTTCTGGCACCAGAAACATTACATTTAAAGAAGCAGTAAAGAGATCAGAGAGACAGCATTTATTCTCCTCCTTAATAACAAATGTCAACTGTCTTTCCTCACTGACCTCCCGCTGGTTTTCCACCCAGCTGCTACATAGACACATATTCTATATCTCAGTATGTGTGCTTGAACAGATGAAGCACAGCTGGTGAATAATGAATGAAATGGCTGAGACTGCCTTAATAGAACGACTGTATATTCAAGCAGATTTGAGTGTAGTCTGAAATCATTGCTATTAAAACTGCAGCGCGTCCTTGACAGAATGACAGGTTGTTTAGCTGCATTTAACTGATGCCCAAGGCGTCTTTTCTTCCCGCTTCCTCCTTCAAGTTTCCATTCAGGTTTAATAAGTTCCTAATGTAAGAGGACCCGCGGAAGCTGTTTAAGTCAATCTCCTCTGCACGGTCACAGACCATTGGTGCTTTAAATGTGTGCCATGGGACATACTCCAAAAAGCGTTCACACAACGGCGTTCCATTTACAATCGTCGTTCTCCGATGTTAGTACCGCAACGGAACCAAAGGTATCAGGCATAAGAAGGGCACAATAGCAATATCACCATCCACCTCTCCACTGCCACCTTTAAGACCATGCTGGTCTTAAATGTGCTGCCCAGTGTCATTAGGAAAAAATGCAATCAAGTAAGAACAGACAGTACTAGTTTGACCCTTGACCCTACAATATGCTGAAACTTATGAAAGATATCAAACTGTATAATACTGATCACTTTTACTTAGAGAAATACTTGGAGGGGGGAAATAGTAGGTTTCTATGTTAAAAACAAAATGTAATAAAACTTTGTAAAGTCAAATGTAATGAAAAGTTTTGCACAAGGTCAGCATCCAACAGGGATTTGGACAGGGGTCATCCCTCAGTCCCCAGACCTTAAAGCCTCCGTATGTTTGCATTGAATGTAAACATAAGCCCAAAGATATTTTATTTACAAATAAGACCACATCAGATTGGAGACTGCTGATTGATTAATTCTATGTGAAAATAACCATATAACTATGAAAGGTGATTGACAGTACTTACTCTTCGTTTGTAGCTGGCGACGATCCTTCCTTCAAAGTTACTTGGTTGGTGAATCCTGCTTTGGACTGGTTCTGAGAAAAGAAAAGAAAAAAAAGTGAGCAGCACAAAAGTGCAGTTTTTCCTATTTTCAAAATGCCTTTGTTGGATCAGATACAACAAACTGAGGCAGAAATATATCCTGACTTAACGCCAACAAGACAACAGTTGCCATCCTAAACCAGCACTGTATCAAAAATGGTTCTGTTGTGGTAAAAATAAAGTGAAAATCATTTAATCGCTCTGAGTTTTGGTTTGTGAGCAAAAAAGACACAACATTTCATCTTGCATTTGTTTACATAATGTCTTAGTCATGTGACAGGGCATGGGTCTGCATATGCTTGGTGTGATCATCCATTAGCTCCCTTGTCTAGACAGGACTTAAGGCTATTTGTGACCCGGCGGTGGTGATCCCTGGCAGTGCTCCCAGTTTAAGGGCCGTCTAACAGGATTAAAGCAGCGCTGCTTGTCACCTATGCACAACACTTCATTGTTATTCTCAGCACACGATGGGAAACAGTCAAATGTTTCACCACACCAGCGCTCTCATTCTGTCAACACCGCCGTGACATTTATTCTGCACAGAATAAGAATTATAGTGAAATGAATATGCAGGAAGTAAACAGGCTCAGAGACACGTTAAGGAGGAATTTGGATATTTAGGGGAAATATGTTGTTAATGGAGCCCGCCCTCCCCCCACCCCCCCGAGGGCACAAACGTTAAATTGGTTTTGTATCTTTCTCGTACAGATTTGACATTCTGCCCCAATGTTGCATATTAGCATAAACAAATTTGTTTCGTAGCACGACAGCCATAAATCAAATCCGCAGTATTTGTATGAAACCAGTTTTAAGCCTTTTCGATCATGTACAGTCGAAAATTATTGTGAAACGGTGACACACAAACTCAATTCACCAACAAGACGACAGCCCAGGGACGACGAAACTTCTTATCTTGTCTTGATTGTGTTCTGTTTGTCATCACAAGTGAAAAAACCCTGTCGATAAACACATTTGATCACAGCTTTTGACTGAGCATAAACTTATTAAATATGAAAACTGATAATGACGCTACCGTGTGGCCTGAAGGTCAGAAAGGAGCTGACTGCTAATGTGTGACCTGCTCCCCTCAGGAGATGCGGGATGTATAACAATTCACTGCAACACAGGCAGATGAAACAAAAACCTTCCTGACACTATCAGATGGTGATTTTTTTTTTCATATAGGATCTGCTGTCTGCTTCAGGGGCCAACAGGAGCAACAGGACAGGGGCCCCACACTTAAAGCAGCTCTGATCCAGATCTATCAGGCAGGACATGGTGTCAACAAAAGCCTCAAAGACCTCAAAGCTGCTCTGTGTGATGGAGACTTCTTCTTCAGAACTGCTGATCAGTTAGCCCTGGTGCGACTGACCCGCGCTCAAAGCCCCTCTTTTTATCCAGACCGAGTACGAGTACGTAAAGTACTTACGTTTGTGTACGCGTCGGGACTCAGGTTTTACCGTCTGTAGGTTGTCTGGTGCTGTGGTGCTATGCTGGACCGCATTCTAATGAATAATTAGACTCACCTGTGGTTGAATTCTTGTTCATTCAAATGTTTGACTCTAAAATGTAGCTTTACTTGTAGGACTTTCATATATATATATATACATATATATATTAGCCCAACATACACATATATATATGGGCTAAGGTTAAGAGGACTGACCAGAGGTGTGAATGTTGTGCGCGTGAGGTGTCACACACACAAATAAAAGCTCTGTTCTTTATCCAGCACCTCACTGCATGTCTGTACCACAGCCGTCTGGGTTCCTGCTCAGAGAGGTTTGTCTGGTCTGAAACAGCACCAGTGGATTCTGGGATTAACGAGAGCTGGTAGTCAATGGGCACCCCGCTAGCACGCATGTGTCGGGGGGGGGGTTCTAGTTAATCCCAGCGTGGGATCAGGTGTAGGCCCTGGATGGGAGAGAGAGAGATGTATGAGTAGGAATAAATGCTGCCTGAGCTGTGATGTGATCCTCTTTATTCACAAATAACATTAAAATGATACTGGTGTCAAAGGAGACCCTGAAGAGGCGGTGATGTTCTCCATATGTGAGGGTGCAGGGTCACCGCTGAGGTAAACGCCATTCGATAGAAACACAGGAGCCCCACCCACTTTGACAATGTCCTTTTCACTGCTAAAATATATGGCCCAGTGTTTGTCCGGTCTTCTCTCATGGCCCAGAGGTGGGAGGAGGGGGGTTTGGGGGGTGTCACAGTCCCTTCCCATCCTTTCACTCCTGTGGGATCTAAATGAAGACCAAGTGGCAGCTTTACGACCCTGTGGAAATAAGACCTAAAGCAACTAATCCGACCCTCCAACCAAACCCGGCCCCTTCTGAACCCTCCAAAGACCCTCGCTCTGCGCCATGTTCAGTACAAACAACTGCGTCTCCTCTCTGGATCCGCAGCAATGCCAACAAGATCGGTTTCCTCCAAACGTCCCGATGGGGAGAAATTCGAGACGCTCTCATAGTAATGGAAATCGATCCCATCGAAAATAGACAGCGCAAAGGGAGAGCAAACGAAACCGAATCTGCAGAGAACTTAAAGATCAGATACAGACGGGGTTGGAGGTAAAGAAGTGGAAAAAGAAAAACACAGAAGACAGAGAGAACGAGGTGGTGATCTCCGGATTCCAGTATTGATCCGAGCTCCTTTTTCTAATCTCCCTGCCCCCTCAGTAACCTCCGCTGGATTGGACATCTAGTCACAAAAAGCAATTTGACCCCCACCGCTGCCCTCACAGGTCACCCTTTGGTGACTGCTGACTTCAGGTTGCCATGGCGATAGAAAATTATGTCTAGTGCTGTGTTAAGAAGCTTGGATTTGTGCCCAGTGCCCCACTGCTTTTCATCATGGGGGGGGGGGGGGGTATAAAGAGACCACGGCAGAATGTTATTGCACTGGTATTTATCTGAATTACTGTCCCAACAAACTGTTAGATTTGGTTGGAGTGACCAAACCATCCAATATACTCGGAAACAGAAAAAAAAGTCATTGATTCATTTATGACTCAACACAATGTTGAAGGGAACCAAAAGGTTGTTTGGACAATTAGTTTTAGCAGTAATTTATATTTATATACATTTTATTTTTAAGAGAACAGGAGGAAAGCATTAGGGTCATTTGTCTTTTGGTTGACTGATGGGAATCTGTCTTTCTGAAGCCCGGGAGGGAGCCTGTCTCTGGTTTATGCCACACAGATCCAGGGATACACCTGTCTGTGTGCTATTCCCCCTGTCTAAACTCTGTGGCAGGATCCCCATGGCTTTCCTCTCTAGGGTATTGCTTGTCAGCCACCATTACAGCCACAGAGACAGGGAAAGAAGAGTAGCGGGGGCTGTGTACAGTGAACGTCAGAAACATGAAATAAATAAGAAAAGTGAAAAGATACAAAGATATGCAAAACATAAAAAATGCACACAGCTCCCTGACTGTGGGTCGAGTGTGCAGTATGCTGTTGGCACGGCAGTGTCCTTCCTTGTCTGCAACACCTTGTATTCCACGAAACGCACCTCGGTTGCACAATGTTTATGTTTTTTTCATCGGCTGATTGATGCCTCCTCAAGCCCACGCTGCGTCTCAGCTGTTGCAAACCGCACATCGGGATGCTAATTTATGCAGGGACCAGCTGCTGTGTCAAGATGATTCTGCAAAAGATATCCTTGAAAGTTTTTAATGAGCTCACCGCGGTGAATAATGGGGACGGCGAGGTCACAGAAGTCAAGGCCCGCTTGCTGGTGTGCGCTCGCGTGCGTGAGCGAGGGTGCAGGTGGCCATTAAATTGTCACGAGACACATGTGTGTCATACATGTGAGGAGTGGTGTTACTGACGCACATGTGGTGGTCCAAAGTAGAAGCAACAGTGTATCAGAGGCACAGATCACCTGCTGATGCTGATGGTGTCCTCAGGTGGTCCAGTCCAACCTAATCACACATCAGACCTAAACCGCCCAACCTCTCAACCATCTCACCAAAGATGATGCAATTACACTGTCAAATAAATCCAATAAATGGATTGTTTTTGTCAGTGTGGGGGAGGGACAGCCTCGTTTGCTGAATCAGCAATAAATAGGGTCAAAGTGCCAAAACTTCAATTTTTAGATGGTCATCTTAAAATCCAATGACTGCATGTTTCTGATCATATAAATACTGATACCTGCAATAACAGATTTTATTTTGCCGTGTTATTACTCCTTTTGAATTTGATGATTTTGACACAATGGTAACACATCGAACAGATGCTGATAATATCCACTTTGTTTAGGCTATTTAGCAACGCAACTTTTACGATTACATATGAAAATGTAATATGCAAAATTAGGTATCAGAAAGCCAAAACAATAAAATCAAAATCAAAAAGGAAAGAAACAGTAAGACAAAACAGCTGACGTATAATAGTACACAACTGACTTCTTCACTTCTTCACTTGATCCTTTGTATAAAAAAATACTGATATTAGCAGCTTCCAGACCTAAACCTTACTCTGTATGATCTTTATAAAATTCAGGTGATAATAATATTATATTGTGTTTCTTGTGCCCAGGACTGAACTAACTGAGAAAGCTAATGAACTCAGTTCAATTATGTTCTGTACAGTGTTTTGATTTATTTAAGTCTTGTACAATTTGTACAAACACTATCGTTATAGTAAATGAAACTTAACATCTGTGGTCATGAAGGGAATGCGGATAGAATTGCTGTTGCTTGGCAATAATCCTTAATCATTTGGCGCTCCATCGCACCCGAATCAATACATTTCAGATCATTTGCAGAAAAAAAAGGTCCCTGTCCAGTGCCAACACTAAATATTCTGGGAAGCATCCATATGTTGTTGAAGAGAAACAGTTATCGAGTGGGGTGAAGTCAGTGCAAGCCTGTGAAAGACCCTTTAAACTGATCCTTCTGTACTAAATACCTGCAGTGTGGATTTTAATGTGCACATGTATTAGTCCTACACATCACAGGCAAACGTCTTTTTAAAAAAAAAATTAAATGTGTAGAAAAGAATTTCTGAGGTTTTTCTTGAAATCGCTATCTTAGGTTTTCACAGGACGGCTGCATGGCCGCACCACACACAATATGTCAACACCACTTCACTTATTATGAGCAAATCCACCTCTCCTGACCCTCAGGCCGTGTGTAACTGTTGCTTTGTTGGCACTCATAGCACTCTCGTTAAAAGGGACCATTAAGCTTGGAAGTGTCTCAACGGAGGATCAATCTTTGAAGGTGTGTTGTCCCCAGTGGGAGCCGAGAGTTCATCTCTTTCTGTTTCTGTTGTGCTTCACCATCTTCTTCCTCCTCAGGATCATCTCGTACAGTTTCTCCAGGCCCGGCTGCAGGCCCTGACCGTTCACCGCGCTGCAGCTCTGCACGTGATGCAGCGTGTACATGCTCAGGTCGTGCACGGAGAGCAGCTTCTCCACCTCGCTGACACACAGGGCTGAATCCAGGTCTTGCTTGTTGGCCAGGATTAGCACAGGGACCCCCTGGTTCTCGGAGGTGCGGGTGATCTTATGGAGCTCCACTTTGGCCTCTTCCATCCGCTCAAGCTCGGTGGAGTCCACCACAAATACGATCCCGTCTGTTCGCCTGGTGTAAGACTTCCAGAGAGGGCGCAGCTTCTCCTGCCCTCCCACATCCCACACCTGGAAGTTAATAGCCCGCGACACTCCCACCGCCACCTTGATCTTCTCCGTGTTGAAGCCCTTGGTGGGGATCGTCTTCACAAACTCCTTCAGTTTGAGCCTGTAGAGCAGAGAGGTCTTGCCGGCCGAGTCAAGGCCGATAACCACCACATGCAGCGACTGGAAGTTTGGCAGGAACGGCGTGTTGGGAGCGATATCAGTCAGCTGGTTGCCCATGACTACAGCCAGCAATTTACACCTACTTAAGTGAGGTGACAGATTCCTGGCTTAATCAGTTTTTTTTTCTTTTCAGGAGACTGGCATTTGCTCTCGGCCCTCAGACGTAGATGGGATCAGATGGTGTGGAGACCTTATCAAAACACAAACACACACAGAGGGTTAACAATCACTATGAATACAATGGTTATTCGAGGAGAGCCGGTTGGTGCTATTTCACAGAGTCACACAGAGGAGCCACTGGCGATTATCAGTGGAAGCAGATCTCAAAGCACTTGATTCCATTTCATCTAATCAGCGCCGCGGCTCCTGTTGTGTTCACAGCTGAGATTTAATACTTCACTGACCCACGGTTCATTTCACCCACACTTCAGTCACTTCAGACGTCCCACTGATTATTCAAAGAGGAATTGTTTTTCAGCAGCGCATCACAGAGACAAACAGTCGGTTTGGTGTCTGAGGTGATGGAGTTTCTTATTTGCTGAGGCTAATCCTCTTAAGACTGCAAACCCCGGAAGGCTTCTTCTCACACGGGCCAGATTGATTTCAGTGCACTGGATGGATGGATCATACAGTTTGTATTTACTGGCTCACTCTGCCAGCTGTCTATAGGGACTGCTGCAGCAACACTAATCCTGTTGTTGTTGTTGACATCCTGATACCCATCATGCACCACTGTCACTGCCATGTTTACATCTGACCCTTAAAATGACTATTTACACACAGGTCAAATGTCATTCATTTGAACAAGTCACTTTAATTTTCCCATTCACAACATCTAATAATCGAATTGTTCTTTGCCATGTTTTTATTATTTTATTTTTTTGCAAATTAGTTACGTAACCAGAAGTTATTCTACCGATAAAGCCTTCGAGGGATTAAGTGTTACTAAAATAAAAATAATAATAAAATAAGAATCCCTGCACTTTCCTTCAAGAATGGAAATTACAATAACAAACCGTCCTTCTTCATGAGTATAAAACATGATTCTTACCGTCTACATCACCCTGCGTCCATGCTCCACTGCTCCTGTTTGTTCCGTCGGTCGCTCTCAACAAGCAGCACTGACACGATCCGGACGCTCAGGAGGGCACGGCGGCTCGAGCCGGGGTGACGTCACGGCCACATGGTTGGCTGAACCGCGCCCCCTGGCGACCAACTGCACACATCACATCGCGTTCAATTCACATACAGTATATAGTGGATTCATATAAATGTCAGAAATACACTAAATAAATAAATAACCAAATCAAAGTGCCACTGAGGCACCTGAGGAGTGAATCTTACACAAAGAAAAGAAGACAACTAATCAACTAATTGTATTCTTTAAAACAAACGTTTAACCAGTTACATATTTCACTACTGACCACGACAAAGAAATAAACAGTAAATAGCTCCAACACCAACTTAGTAACAAGACTAGTGATGAAAGTAAGATTGAAATGTGGATGAAATGACTGCAGTATATATGCAGCCAGGATTTCTATATTAATATTTACAATAATCCATTCTTACCTGTTTTGTGCAATGTGTAAGCACAATGTGTGCGATTCCTCTCTTGTCACAGTTGAAAAGACTTTTAACAGGACACTGGCTCCACCCTATGTCAGCTGTGAAAAACTGAAAAGCCCCAAATATATTTTTATATATTAGTTCTTGTCACCTCGGTGTATATCAATATATATTGTCACCAAGTTACAAGAAATATTTCTACACTTACCTCGGTAATGAGCTTTGGAGAAAATGTTTAATTCAGTTTTATCGCCATGTGTTATTTGCATGGAAACGAGGTGAGAGAGAAACTGTCTTACTTACAGCAGGGTTTAATAAAGTGCTGATGACAAGCGATGTGATTGTCAACAAGATGTTTGCAAGGGTTGTGTTTTTACAAAATTTACAATAATTAATTTTACACAAAAATACATTTTTTTACACTTCACATCTCAAGCACGAGTGCAAAATACATTCATGCATAGGAACTGAACAATCAATATTTTTAAAAACTGACTTCATATTGATCGATTAAAGTCGTTAGGTCAACTAAAACACATAAAAAGCGATAAAATGCATTTGCAATGTCATTATCATTCACACATTCACATCCCATATGAAGGAAATAAGGCTCAGAATCTTCATTATTTCACACCAACACCTGGGTTTGACCTCAGCGTCTCACAGGGTGTGGGACTGTTGAGTTGTTGCCACAGTCAATGTACTCAAAGGAGTTGTGAGACAGCTGCTCCGTGTGGGAGAAGTAGGAAATATTCAATGTCATCCTAGGGTGAAAGAAAATAGAAAAACAACATGAGTGGCAGCTGGAGCCAGAATCTGCTTAGTCATGCTTTTGTGTTTTAAAGTTGCACTGATCAGTATTAAAAACTTTTTAATATGATGATGATGTTGGATTGTTGTGCCTGTCTGAGCAGTTGTTCCTGTTTCAGACCAGAACATGTAGTTACCAAGTTTGACCACAAGATAGAAACAAATAAGGTAAACGACAACGATACAACGGCTACAGGAAACAGAGAATGGTGACAATAAAAAAAAAAGCTCTGGAGATTCAGAATTACAGTATCACAATATTTCTGCAGGAAATGCACTTTTCTAGTTGATTATAAAAAATCACAACTGCAGATATTCAATTACAACAAATTTAAAATTGATTATTTAAATAGAGAAAGCGTCAATGCTGGTGACGTGATTCAACATCCGCTAGCAATAGCCGCCGGTGCTTGTTGACACTTAGCTTAAAACTACGGTTGTAGTTTGTCCGTGTTGTCGGGGGAAATGGCTCCATCTAACACATACAAACTTATGAGCTGTACACGATACATGAAATGGACGTTAGAGGCCTCACAGCTGCTGTTTAACCCCGATGGAGCTTTCGTTTCTGTGCCGAGAGACCGAACCGGAAAAGCATCTACATACTATCAACATACTCTCTGTTTCCTGTATTGGTATTCGTTGACAGCAGCTTTACCCTAACATGTAGTTACCACTTCAGACCACAGGATGGCAGCAAACAGTAAAGCCAGCGTAAACGACAATGGGTAAAACAGGAAACAGAAAATGTTGATTATAAAATAAAAGCTCCGGAGACTCTCTGTTTCCTGTTGTATTGTATTCGTTTACGGCAACTTTACATAGTAAATTATTATACATAATAACGTTTTCCAGCTTTCTTTATCATTATTATGATATAAAATTATTTACAGCATTATCATTGGCAACACACACACATGTTTTAATAAATCACAGATCTTTTTTGAGTTTTTTACTGAAGGAAATAGTACATTAACACATTTTGTATTTGAGGAACTCCGATTGTTTAACTGGAGATGTAAATTCTTCTGAAGACTTCATTTCTTCAATTAGCAGGACTGAAATATGCTTTGTCCTTCCATTGCTGTGACTAAAATATGATGCCCTCTCTCTTAGAATACATCTTCTGCAAGATTTAGGAAATAAACTCTTGTGCTGACCTTTTTGGCCCAATGCATTATGCAGGCATGAGACTTGGTATTTAACAATGTGATTGGACCAGCCCAGTGTCAATCGGGCCGCTGATCTACTGGTTTCATGAGCCGGTCAGACCAATATATACATTTTTAAAAAAGTGTTGAGGCTGTCTGCCCAAAGAGCACGTCGGCCCACCGGGACAATGTACATCTGCCCATTGGCCAGTCCATCCCTGATTCACTGGGTGCACAGAAATCCATGTGAATGCTAATGTGCCGACTGCTGTGTTAATAAAGATCTGGAGACATATTCGCCAAGACAATCACAGTACCATCTGTAAGAGTACTTCCTGATGTGCACTGCACAAACTGAAGCCTTTACCACCCTGTGGTTCTGCGGTATGCTAAACACAAAATCTCACTCTGACAATGACACTTACTGCATTTCCAGAAATAGTGTGTGAATCTTGATAGAGCTCGACTTGCAGTAAGCACTGAAAAACAGTTGATGTGTGGACATGTGCTGAATTAGTACACATAAACAATAATGATGGACATTATTTTACACTCTGAGAACTGCAAGGTGTTTTTTTTCCAAACTTACTTCAAGCCTTTATCCACAATAGGCAGGCCAATTACAGTCGTGTACTACAAAGGATGTAGAATCTTTTTAGAATTATAAAAGATTTTTTTTTCTGTGATAAAGTGATGTGGATACTCACACACAAACTCACCGATTTCTGTGAGCGGGACTGGATGGCGGTCATGTTGGATATCTTAGTCTTACCCACAACTATGTCGGTGACCAGACTCTGAATGTTGAACTCGATGATTTGAACTGGGACAAAGTTCTCGTTGGTGATGTTGATGAGGTTCTAGAGAAGAAAACGCACAGCTCATCAGGTGCAACCAGCATAAACTGTCACATCATTAAAACGTCACAGAGAACTTTGACCTTCACATAACTACACATAACTGCTAACTACAGGCAGGAATGTGTAATCAGGACAGGAAACTCATTGTACAGTTTAATATGTACAATAAAATTACAGTGGCTCAGGATTAGCAACAGCAGTAGAAAACATACACATTAACAGAATTTATGGAAAATGTATATTATATATAAAATGTAAAAATTGGACAGTACCTGGGGCAAATTCAAGTCCATATGAATCAATTTGTGTCATAATTTACAGTATGACAATGATATGATAAACCAATCCTTGCACTTGCACTTGCACATCTTTGCACTTGCTGCCTGATAGTGATGCTGATTCAACAAAGACAAAGCAAGCATACGTTCACATATACCTGGCTGCATTCTGGAGTGTCCCTCTTACTTACTGTGACCTCCATGTCAACTCTGTCCGGGCTGAAGTAGACCATGACTGAGAGCACAGACACAGGCGTCAGGGTGATGCTTCGGGGATAGAGGAAGAAGAGGATGAGACAGCAAAGGAGGATGCACACTGCCATGGAGATGCACACGTACAGCTTTCTGAAATTCAACAAAACACACGAAACTGTTCATCATAAATAAATAACATTAAAGAAGAACATGATACTGTGCATGTGCAAAAAACAGGAATATTAGAAATCAGTTGTTTTCAGCATAATAGAAACTGATATAAATTATATATATTTTAAATTAAAGTAAATAAAGAGTTGTTATTTGTAGAGCTGTTTCTGTGAAACAGGAAGTACAATAATTCCATTTTTGCACAGCTCCATACACACACATGCATATGTTCCTTACGTGCGTCTGGGTTTCAGCCTTACATCGTTACATGGTATGACAGCTACTAGCTGGTCTTCATGGCCTGTCAACACATAAAGACAGGAGAAAATAGTAGTGTCCTTCCAATTCCAGTTTTCACTTCACAGATGTTGTGTAAGTGGCAGTGAAGTGAAGTGAAGTGCTCTGTTTGGCGGTTCAACTTAGTTCCACAATGAAACTTGATGAGGAGGAAAAAAGTGCAACTGATTAAAAAGCAGCAACAAAAAACAAAAAAAAACAACCTCTGGGAATTCGTCCTGTCCCAGAGCATGTGGGACAGGTGTCGCGTGTTGCGTTCCCATTCAGGGATCCATACGGAGGGAACTGTTTCAGCATTCTCGTCTTCTCCTCCTGTTCTGTCTCATCGGGCTCCTTTGTTATCGTGCTGTCATGTCCTGGTATTCCCATGATGCCTAAATGAGCACAAAAAAAAAAAGAAAACAAAACTTTGTAGTATTTAAACCCAGTGCAACAACACCACAGAAACTCAGTCCAATCCTTTTTTTGTAGGCTGTTCAGATCTAGCAGTCACCTTTGACACCAGTCGCTCGCAAACCTTTAAATGACCAATAAAAGCTCTCGTACCGCATGTCAGCATGTGAACAGTCAGCAGTGCAGGAGTCACAGGAAAAAGGTTTCTCACTCTGTCATTTTATTGCAACACAGTGAAACCTGGTAAAAGGTTCTAGCATCCAGAAAGATGATGTGACGACTGCTTGGTGCACAGTGGTTTGCTGAAGCAACTTTGAGTAAAGGAGCTATAACTTTATTATTATTATTATTATTCCTTTAGATAATGTGCCTTAAAAGACTCACCATGCAACATTCACTTTTCAATATCACTTACATTGTCTAAATTCATGTTGAATAGAATAGATAAAAATTGCCACACTCGTAAAAGTATTTCTTTGTAATGATGCAATATTTTAACAACACCGACTCATCCTGCTGACACAGCAGTTCCAAATGCATGTAGGTCATTGGTTATCAGGAAATAG
This sequence comes from Trinectes maculatus, assembly GCA_016785345.1. Lineage (NCBI taxonomy): Eukaryota > Metazoa > Chordata > Actinopteri > Pleuronectiformes > Achiridae > Trinectes > Trinectes maculatus. The sequence goes on along the minus strand of JAFBJQ010000386.1, from coordinate 186,476 downwards.
CTCAACCACAGAGAGATATTATTAATGTCAATGTCAATGCTTTACAATTTAAACTAAAAAATGAATGTGCCCCACTCCTCGTGTTTCAACTACTTCCGCATGTTAAAGACAAGCGCACTTATAATAATGAACTTAACACATTTTCTGTGAAGAGCTGGTTTGTCTGGTTAGTTTTAATCAGCACTGTCAACTTTCCCAAAGCAATTTCCTTTCTACAGAGCATAGAAAGGAAATTCATCTTCGTGTCATTTATTTTTATTTTAGTATTTATTTATTATCATTACTCATAACAAGCAGTTTGTTTCTTGTGTTTACGGTTTCCCACTGACGTAAACAAACATTTAATAAATAATTACTTTGCACGTGTGGAATGTAACTGCGTACATTTACACAAGTGCTGTGTTTAAGTTATTATTATTATTATTGTTTGCACATAATAAAACACGATGTCAGGCACATGTCGATGAGCGCCGAACAGTAAACAGTGTGTAAGATTAGCCTGTGTTAGCTGTGTGGAGTTGGCTAGCAGACACTCACCTCGCAACATCAGCACAGGTTAAAGTCCAAATGTCTTCCGGTGTGAAGACATGAAGTTCTGCGTCCGTGAGACTTTAGCTTTAAACGTTACAATTGAAAACAATATCTGCACAAGAACAACAACACCGGGATCCAGTGAGACGAACACTTCCTTCTTCTACAGGCGACACGTCAGTGAAGGCACCACGGGAGCACTGACAGGGTTCGCTTCTGTCATACACTTCTGCGACACAGTTCACTATTAAAATTAACGGATCCATAAATATGTATTTCATTTTCAAACGTTACCTAGTATATTGTTTTGACCTTTTTTAAAATAGATTTAGAACAAGATTTAAGGTGCTGACAGGTCGTTTGTTCCAGAAACTGTCAATCTAGTTTACTTAATGCACCTAAATGCGTCATTTATTAGTTTATAATAATTTACATTTACATCTCTAGGGTGGCATCCAAACTTGTCTAGGTCTAGTTAGGTCCAGGGACATACAACATGCAGAGACTACAGAACCCAGTTATTATAACTAGATTTGCAGAAAGACAACAGAGATGTGCAAATAGTTTATTGGCAGATTGACAGTAGAAGGATATTGTATTGGATGATTACACTCAGTGGCTGAGGAATAAGCATAGTAGATATATTTAGAATTATTTTCTAGAGTTTGATTCTTTAAATCACGGAAAATCATCAACATAAGAAAACCTGGTTAAAAAACTCAACCACACACGCACATAAACAAACAAGTCAAACTAACAGAAACAACTTAAATCTACACGCTCTCACCAAAAAATGTCAAACCAGATGTACATTTCAATAATCTATAAATTCTCTTTCATATAGGCAATTTAAAGAAACAAAATATACTTGGTTCCATTTAGAGACTATGGAATGTGTTGTCAGCGACATCTAGGCATGGATTAGTGTTAAATGACAGTCTAGGTTTCAGTTGGTTGTTGGATGACAACGAATGACAATGCAGGCAAGGGTGTCGACGCAAAGCGGGCTTTTTCCACTGTGACTGTGCTAAGACACAAGGACACGACTCATCTCTAAAGCCTCTACCTGTCATGCAGGTGTCTCCTAAAAAGCAGTAGAAAACATCAGGAGTCCGAACAGTGATCAGTTCGGACAGTTACATTCCACATGTCAACGTTTAAAATAACAGTACTCTGATACAGAAAATAGATTGCATTGTTTAGGCAGAGTTCACTACGATAATCAAGAAAAGTCGGAAATGTGGTTTTGTTGTTTCTACCACTGCACTGTGGCCCGCGGCAACCAGAATATCAATGTGGCTTCAGTAGCATCGTCTGACGACATTCAGCGATATTCATCGTCACTGCTCTATTTGTGAGGAGGTTCTAGCCAAGCCCTGGCAAATGGACAATAATTTATCAGCGCAGAGGAAGCAGCTACAACAGCCATAAAACACATTAAGATGAAGAGCCGATATACACGCCGTTTTTCATCCTGTCGGACCTACAGCTCTTGCGTCTTTTTGACCAACACAATAAAGCTCTGTGGTCCAGGTAAACAAGTCATGGCAAGGGTCAACCACTATCGGTGTGCATTGATAGATAATTTCACTGAAATGTTGAAGCTAAATCAAATTGTTTTTTTTAGTTATGTTTAAAGTGACAAATAAACCATCTACCCTTTGACAAATCAATCAGTTGCATGAATCATAACCAGTTTTGTTTTTCGTCTCTTCTTGAAATGACTCGAAATCAACCCACACACTGGAAACCATGAGCGATAATCTAAATATTTTTTGTACATCATGTTTCAAAGACAAATAATTTCAGTTGGATGTCTCTTTTTTTTCTGACCCGTCACAGCATCTTTCTGAAAGCTTCCCCTCCCTCAGTGCAGAGCGACGACAGCCTCATTCTGGCTGTCCTCGGCCATCTGCAGCAGCTCGTTGACGGTGTGCAGCAGGCTGTAGCTGTGCTTCCTCAGCAGCCGCTGGTTGAGCCGCTGGTCTCTGAAGCCCATCTCCAGCAGCAGGACCATCATGGAAGGGTCCTGCCTGGTGGCTGGGTCAATGCCTCGCTGCACGGGAGGGAGACACGCACGATAAGAAGATAAGACGATGCTGTGCTACAAATGTCTGTCCAACCCAAGTGATGTCAGATAAGATGATGCAGATGTACACTTTGTTATGAACTTTTCAGCATTAACCTAATCCAATTTAAAGCCACTTTTGTGAACCTCAGACTTTACAAACACAACTGCACCAAGTGCAGAAGCTTGCGGCTCTTGAAAGAAAAAAAAACTCAAATATTTAATTATTTAGATTTGCAGGGTCTTTATTTCAGCTACGTTTCAATTGTGGAATTGTATTTTATTTGACCTCTTGACCAGCAAGAGTTTTAAAAAAAAGTTATGTAATGACTTCCTGTGGATGTTAGCTCTATATAAAACTGTAGGGCTAATGGTTGCATTGTGGTGTACCTGTATTGGACAGTTTGGTCCAGTGAAGAGAGCCTTATAGGCGGATGCTGCCACAGAAAGTGCCCCCTTGACAAGTCCCTCTGTGATGCCTCCCTGGCCTCTGGTACAAAGATAGAGATGTGGTTACACAGGGTTACGCAATCACATTACAGAGAACAGCGTGTTCCAGTCTGTCGCAAAAATATATCTATCTAATTGGCTGAGGTGCAGTCACACATGTTACAATTGTCTGTGAAATATTTTGTTATTATTATTATTATTATTACTACAGAATTTTCTTTCACCTTGGCTGCAGTGCATTGCTCGGTCTGGGGTTGTATGTCTCAAAGGCACTCGATGCTGAGCCTGCTGATCTGGACAGACCAGACGACACTGCAGAAGAGAAGAGGAAATAACGACACACACGCAAACACGCACATATTTTTAGAGCCTCCTTTTGAAACAACAGAACCTGAAAGTCTGTGTCTGCACTGACATACTGACGTCTGAAAAACAAAGGGCAAATGTGTCTCCCTTTGGTGGCTCGACTCACCATTTAGGTGGACCCTCGGTTGGTGTGGCTCGTATGGTTCACAGACTGGCGGGCTGGGGTCCTCAGCCAGGTACAGTGCCTCAGACCTGAAACATACAGTACACAACTCATTTTTACACACAAAGGGCTAAGGCAGAAATGACTGAGGCTCAATGGGATTTCACCAACAGATTCCTCAATCAAGAATTTGCTAAAAAAAAGTTTGTATTTGTTTTTGCTAAAAACAACAGAAACAAGAACAGTTACTTCTTTAGTCACTAAAAAAGACAAAAGTTCTATTTACCAGCATTAAACATATACAGAATATGTAAATATCCTGGTTCAGACATTTTTAAATGGGACCATTTGACCGACCCCTCGTCTGACCTGGGTGAGTAGAGTGCCGGTGGGGACAGCAGAGGGTCGGGCATTATGGGTGGTGCCACTACTTCAGGGGTGAGGGTCACCGCGTCCAGAGTTTGGGAAGCACAGAGCATCTGGTTCACGCTGCTGTGGATGGGAGGGGCAGGTGGAAGCCAGGTGTTTACCAATGAGTCCTCAGGTGCCACCATCTCCACCCTCTCGTTCCTCAGTGCCGTCCTCCCCGCCTCAGTGTTTGTGTCTTCTTTCTCCTGCTGTACGGTGGGACTGACTGAGGTCACAGCAGCAGTGTCAGGCTGAGACACGGCGGAGCTGTACATGGACTCTCCCAGAGGACGGCTGGTGTCAAAGCAGTCCGGGAGGACGATGTAGTCGTCACAGGATGAGACTGATGAAGTCTGGCTGCTGACCTGAGACACAGATGACACATCAGAGTGAACCTCGGTTGAGAAAATGACCCACGTCATGTAAACTACATCTGAATAATGAATTCAGCCAGAACAGCCAGAGTCATACCAACTACATGAAAACACCTGTAAATGTGTATGTGCCATTTAAACAACTGGATGTCTGAAAAATGTCAGAAACCGAAGCTTGAACATGAATAAAAAACCTTGTAATGTTATACAATTAATTCAAAAGATGAAAATAATTGATTAGGTCCCCTTAAGGATAAAGTGAAGGAGGCTTTTACAAGAAGCATTTCCATCCTACAAATCTAAGCCAGAATACTTCATTAACTGCAGTGTCAGTATAAAAACATTGGAATCCTCACCTCATCCCAGTCTTCTCCTTTGGTTGCACCCTCCTCTTTCTCTTCTTGAGTAACCTTTGTGTTTTGCATGTCATCCAAAATCATAACCACTCTATCCTCATCTGCACGATGTAAACTGATCTGTAGGTTTTCAATCACTGGTTCCAAGAGCACTAATGAATAAAGGAAGAAAAAAATGGTATGATATGATGTAATCCCAAATGCCTTTGTAAACCAAATATTCTGGAAGTGAATCTCGAACCTGGCCTGGTCTCTTCATCTCGGCTGATCTGGTTTAGACCTGAACTCTCCAGTCTGACGGCACAGGTCTCCTCACTTCCTTCTTCCTTCACTGTCTTCTCAGCCGTCACTGCTTTCTCAAAGCAAAAGCTTGGCCCCCGGGGAGGTGATTGAGGCTGCTCACCCTGTGCGTTGTGGCTGCTGTGACGAACCCGACGCAGGGGTCTGTGATCGGGGGCTTCTTCCAAGGTGAGAGAGCGGATGACTGTCTCAAAGAGGAACTGGGCTCCGCTGATCTCCTCCTCTCTCTCCTCCTCCTGTGCCATCGGCTCCAGAAACTCCCTCTGCTGCCTCAGCTTCAGTCCTGATCCCAAACCAACAAACGTTACCTTATATACACTACTACCTTTTTTAAATCTGGCTGCAACTCCTCGTTCTGTGACTGTCTTCAACACAAGCAGAATGTTAATGTGTTACTTGTTAGAACTCATGCAACTCTTACCAAAAAGTTTTCTGACCCCTATGACCTCTGTGTCTTCTTTAGTTTGTGAAGCCATGGTCTTCTCAAGTGCTGGTGGATCATGGGGCAGAGGTGATATACAGGGCGTCAAATCTAGTGGAACAAACACAACACAGTCACTACACACTTGGGTTGATGTGTAAGAGAAGTGTAGCCACAGTTATTACAATCGCTATTTGGGAAGAAAGGAAGTTATGTAAGAAAGAGTAGAACTGTCCCACACATCATGTAGGTCAAGATGTTTATTCTAAGTATCTTCATTTACTCACCAGCAGGAGTGTTGTTCGGAACCTTCTCCAGCTCTTGCACTATATTTATATCCAACAGCTCAAATGAGAGTAGATCCTGAAAAGACGCACATGCAGGAGTCTTTAAGACCATTTTCTAACCGATGTCATTTAAGCGCAAGTTGAATTTCATCCAATACAAAAGGGTATTTGCCTGCAATTACTCAGGATACAGGATAATACAGGATGTCTGGTGAGTGATTGACAGAGCTGTGAATGTGCACCTGTGCAGTCAGCAGGTCGACTGAGGGGAAGTAGAAGTCTTCATGGCTGACGTCTTCAAGCCTGAGCCCCCTATCCTTCTCCACTGGCCTCACCTCCTCCTTCTGAAGAACAATCAAGAATGGCATCATTAGATTCATCACTACAACACCAGTTATCACGACATATCAGCGTTTCAATTTGCATTGAAGTGCATACACAACACACACACACACCTCCAAATGCATAAAACAACTGTGCTTTAAAAAGCTTAAAAACCTGAACACTATAATTGATATTATACTATAGTATATGACACCAATAGGATGTCATTAGTTGGCAAATTTACCATTATTTTGTTCTGATGTCGCAGCGTGTTCCGACTGTTGCCGGGGTCGACCACAATACTGCACCACACGCGCGGGCCGAACTGACACCCGCAGTGCGCCAGCCGCCAGTGGGAGGTGTACGTCCCCTCCATCACAGGAGCAACAAAGGCCACACTGACCACTCCCACCTGTCCGGGGAGCAGGAAGGGGACCGGCACCTCCCGCTTGTTCTCCGACGCCAGGCCGAGGTTTCCCCACATGAACACTAGCTGGATGCACGCACACACATACACAAAACACAAAATAGAAATACACATGCGAAAAGGCACAAAGACAACAGCAGGCAAGGTCACACAACAGAAAACATGTACACAATCAAGTTAGGGAAGCTCACACTCACGCACACACTCTCACATACACACACAATCAAACAATGACAAAGACCTAAAAACCACACACATACAACTTAAATTTAAATAATAAACAACTCAGACAAAAAGAACATTAGCTGTATTAGGCTGGGTAAGAAATCTGTGGTGGTGTTAGTGGATAAGGAGCAATGAGCTAAGTGGGTACTCATAGGGTGAAGCAGGGCAGAGAGAGAGTGAAGCCTGTCCTCCCAGTGGGTGAGAGGGATACCTTAGTCTCTGAGGTCCAGCTGATAGTGCCCGAATTCCTCATCTTCCAGTATTTGATGAACTTGGTACCAGGCTCCAGACGGGTGCCGTCAGGCAGATTTTCATCCAGAAACAAGGCAGCCATAGTGGGCACCAAGGATGAGTGCGAGACCTCGGGACCCCTAGTTTCAAGTGTACAGAGCATTGTTGAAAACAGCCCTGGCTTCTTATAATAACCATCTCTTTTGCTCTCTACGAATCAAAAAAGCAGGACCCCAGATTTTTTTTTTGCAGGTCAAAAGCATTTTTCTTAGAAAATCTATGAAGCAGCAGCAGCAGTTTTCACATTGAGGTAGTTCCAACATTTTCCACCACCCCAGAGCAGCCAGCGATACACTTATACAGACTAGATTACAAAGATGGCATATTCTGATTTCGTTTCTTGGGGAAAAAAAAGACTTTTTGCATCCATGCTGGGTTTGAGGTACCCAGCACTGTCGGACGCCCTCCCGCGGTGGCGCTTACTCTGGACTGGAGGCCTGGGGATCAGGGACCGGGGCAGGGATGGGACCGAGGACTGGGGCTGGACCTGAGGCTGTTTCTGAGTCAGCAGGGGGGGGCAGGGCTGGGACCTGGGTTGACGCGGAGGCCATGTTTGTCAGATTGGCTCTGCCCGAGGTAGAGGGCCCACTCCACTGTAGCCCTCTCTTCTCCAGTCTCAGTTTCTTCTTAATTTCCTTCACTTCGGCTCTTAGCTGCCTCCTTTCTGCTTTGAGGCGCTGCCGCTCTGCCTTGCGCACTGTCCTGTCTCCTCGCCTTGGGAACCTGGTTTGAAACGTCATCAGGAACACCTATTTGTTGACTATCAAAGGTTTATTTTCCAATAACAAAACATCTTCACACCCAATAATTCATGAGCGACAGTAATCTAGCTGCTAATGTACATTTGTTGTCCTGCTTGACTTCTATTTTACTTTGTGTTTTCATGTAGTAATGTGGAAGAATGTTTCTGAAACGAAGAGGATTCACACACACTGTCTTGAGGATTTACCTTAACTCTCCTGACATTCCATGCTCCGGGATAGAGAGAGGTGTCTTTGTTCTCACGAGGTTGTGGCTGGGGTCGTGACTGTGTCGGCACATCTCACACAGGATGCACGATGGGCAAACGCTGGCAGAAAGAATGACATGATGAAAACATCAATTTTGGATTCTCGTAAGAACACGAACTGAGTATGTCATAAGACAAAGAACAAACATACAAAGTGTCAAAGTTCTAAAGGATCAAATCAAGTGTAAAAAAAGGGACAAACAATCACTGCAGTCACTTCACCGTGGAATATGTATGTTGAATCTGGAATGAACCTTCTCTAAGAAATATATTTAAACATTTGATTTAACATAATTACACTAGAAGTTATTCACCTGCACTTGTAGGCACCTTCAGAAGTGAGCTTGTTGCAGCTGCTGCAGTTTGGGGTGTATCCAAGTGATCCATTAGAAGTGGCAGGGCCTGGCCTGGGCCCTACAGGTCCACCAGTCGCCCCGCTGGCCTCATGGAGCCCATCAGAAGATTTATGGGTACAACACTGGCCAGAAAAGTCATTGCACATCCTTTCAACCACCTCTTTCACCACTTCGTCCTTAAACTATGGAAAAAAAGAAAAATTGATTGAAAGGCGTAAGAACTGTCAAAAGACAAAATAGAAATTTATCAGACATTTGTTACCTTACACATTAACATTATTAATTAAGAGTGTGTGTTTTCACCTTTTCCATGTAAGATCTAAACCACATGGGAGGGGGCTCATCTTCTGGTTTGTTCCCCTTGTTGTCCTTTGCTGTGACCTGTTTCAAAAAACAATGAAAGTATATAACACAGAAAAACGCTACACATGTAAGAATGTGCAGAAGGATATGTTTGCTTCCTTACAGCTTCACGCTCTGGGGTGACCTGTGTGCCCTTGTCTACAGTCTTGACCCTGGAGGGATAAGGAGGAGCAGGCCGGAGGTCTCCTTTCAGCTCCTTCACCTCTGTCTTCAGAGGGCCGCCACAGGCCTGCCCTTTCATCTTGTATACGTTCATGTGCAACTGGTTCCCCTGCTTCTCTGCACTCTGAATGCGAAATGAGTCACAAGACACATACACCACTAATGCAAAATGCAAACAACATTGTAGGAGGAGCCATATTGACCAAACTGTTAGGTTTCCTTTGAAGATGACAATATGGCTAATAGTGCTTTAATGTACAACACTTTCCTTTGGGGTCGTGATGACCTCATACATACTACATAGCCAGATGCATGGTGTATATGTATTAGGTACTGGACCACTATGAGCTGTATGCCTCATTTTGCACGACGACAAGAAGAGAGAGAAGCTTAATGCTAGAAGGCTCTACAATAGTAGTGGCATCTGTTGTAGCTGGAGAGCTACAAAACTGAATGATGCACGAGAAAAAGTGTACGTTTATTGTGTTTATAACTTAAATACAAACTATCTGTATGATGTCCTATGATATCCCGTATCACAATGATAAATTTAAAAATATATTCTGGATGATCTCTGCCCTCACTCTCCTGGTTACTCAAACACTTGTGTTATGTGCTGGTTAATTTAATCCTGTCTTCACTTTTCTGCAGCAGTACCTTGATGGCTTCTTCATATTCATCTGAAATGAAATAAAATGAAGAGTAAGTTCCTCGGACAAGTGGACAACACAGTCTGTAATAATCCTGTGGCTACAGCCTTGTTTGTTCAATAGGTGCATCTATATTTTACTAATTGCTCGAAAGAGCTAATACCTTTAATTACATATGCAGTATGTCTCATGTATTTGAAGAAATTATTTTCATTAAGTTAATAACCTCACCTTGACTGTTGATGCATATCTGAAATGAGGAGATCAGAATGAGTCCAAAAGACTTAAGGTCAGCCAACACACCATTACAGTAACAAACGTTTATACACCTTTTCTTACCTCTTCATTATCCTCATCAAAGTATTTCACTTGAAAGTGGTTGATCCCAAACGATGCTTTAATCTGTAATGCAGTTTAAATAGTATGTGTTATAAAAAAAACAATAATGGCACACAGAGAAATACCTCTAGCACTTAATGAACTACACTAGTGAAGATACCCGAGCTAATTTCTCTGTCCCTCCATCTACTGTCACCCGCTCGACATAAAGATCAATATTCATGTCCACATTGTGTCGCAACACTATCGACTGTCCTTCAGGTGGCCTATTGTTTACGTGTCTAGGCCAGGTCTGGGGCCTGCTTCTGCCAAACTGCGCCAGCGTTTAGCCAACACGCATAGCTAGCTGCTTACCCAGGCTTCAACCGATTCCCACTCCAATTTGTCCAAATCCTGAGCCAGGAATCTCTTCACATTCCCCCGGAAATTGACTTTAATAGTAACGGGGAGCCCCATGTCAGCAGTTTAGGAGCAGATACTCGCTAATATTTGCTGTGACACCGGTCTGTTTGGTCCCCGCTGGCCTCGACTGTCTTTTCTTGTTTACATCGTCAGCTGCGTCTAGAAAAATACGGTGACGTCTGCTCCACTTCATCGTGCGAGTATGTAGGTGGGTGTTAAACACATTAAAGTCACATTACCGCCACCTAGAGCATGATTATGCAAGTACAGGAAAAGTCAAAGTTGGAGTTGGTTATTTTCATATTCAAAATCCGTCCCTTCTTTAAAACCCACAACGGATCCAAGAAAGTAAACGTCACGAATTTAAATTAATTAGTAAAAATGTCTTTATTGTCAAATGACCACAGAAATATGCAAACTACAAGTGGTCAAAACTACAATTAAATGACCCAAAACTGACGAGGAAAAGAATAAACAAAGTGACACACAGCGAGTAACTCAAGTGTATTTAACACAACAGTGTGTCTTAGTAAAAAACAAAACAAAACCATACCTCTGACGTCAGCACCAGTCGCAGCTGTCAGATTCCGCTGGCGACTCGCGCATGCGCGTTGAAAACACCGCGTCATGTCGCTTTGCTATAGCGTCACTTGCAACTTCACACTCGTGTGGCTGACTACTAGCTGCTAGCCACACGTCTACGGGCGACTTGAATGCTGTTGGGACAATCGCCCTTCGCCTGTTCGATCACATACGATGTCTTCACTCCTCAAGGTGGACAATGCAATTAAAACCAAGGTGAGGCCCTCGCCCTCGACAACTCCAGCTCAGAGTATACGACGTGATGTTGTTTCCAGTCGCCTCGCTACAGCATGTTAACCACATTTTGTAGCATGATGTGAAAGGCTACATTCGGCTAACCGGCCGGTTTCCCGCCTGTCACTGTACACCTGTCAAACTTTCCAACATGATCTGTTTAACACAGACATTAAGATCCAGCAATGAACGAGGGGAGGTTAACGTTACTGCGCTTTGCGTATCAGTAACAGCTGTTTTTGCTGTTGACCACTTGCACTAGGCCTTAGCTGCTAACTTAGCTAAAGTATACCATGGGGCCAGTTCCCCCGTTTAACAGTATTCATACTTAACCTCTGCTTACTTTACACGGGAAATGTCATTCTAGACGTTGTCTTTTGTCTTTTGCAGGTTGATGCATTCAGGGAACGTATCACTGCAGAAGTAAGTATTATCTTTGTTTCAAGAGTTGTTTTGTGAGCACAGTAAATAAAGTTGTTTTATTTCTAGCAACTCTTTTGTTAAAACAGTTTGCAATTCTTTTCAGGCAGAGGACCTAGTTGCAACGTTTTTTCCAAAGAAGTTACTGGAACTCGATCAGTTCCTAAAGGTCAGTGACATGTTCATTCAGCCTTGTGTACATTTATCTAAGATGTGGGTTATTATAGCGAGTGTCTTTGCTGTTTCTTAGGATCCTGTCCTAAACATCAATGAATTGAAGGAGATACACTCAGAGATTAACTTGACAGTACCGGACCCCATTGTGCTCTCAAACCTGCATGATGGACTAGAAGCGGTGAGGTTTCTTATGCAAGTTGAATGAAATCTTAACTATCATATGCGTAGAGCATAGAGAGATGTAACCTTATGATGTTTTTTTTCCCCACAGCAAAATGCCAAAAAGAGGAAGCTTGAGGATGGAGGTGTAGAGGACACAGGTGAGTGTTGAAGTGTCAAGAAGATCATATGCCAAAGTAAATATGTAACTAATAATCATTCTCTGCTGTATGTTACATACCGATGTATTCTTACACTTATCTGTCTTTCAGTGCCTGGCACCAAGGTCTTCGTCATGCCTGGTGGGATGATGAAGAGCAACGCAAACCTTGTTGATCTTATTGAAAAAGTCAAACCAGAGATCAGGACACTCATAGAGAAATGTAACACAGTAAGTAATGTCTTTATCCAAGAACCCCACTCCTACGCCTGTAGTTAATCTGAGTGAAAGAACATTGCTTTAAGGATGAAATGCCAAGTGTACATTAACCCTGTAATACACATTAAGATTTGGCTAATAGTATTCCAGATGTTGGATTCGCCTTTCACCTGTTGACTTTTCCTTTTAGGTCAAAATGTGGGTTCAGCTGCTCATTCCAAGGATAGAGGATGGCAACAACTTTGGTGTGTCAATCCAGGAGGAGACAGTCGCTGAACTCAGAACAGTTGAAGGGGAGGCTGCATCTTACCTCGACCAGATATCAAGGTAACTGTAAATTTGTATCATACTGAATGGTATGTAATCCATACTGAGCAATGTAACTGGCTAATCTTGGTCACTTTGCAGCTGCTCTTTGTTCCAATAGTTTATGTAACTCTTTGTAATTTATGAAACCTGTTTAAGAGCCAATATTGTCTGTCTTCTTTACTTATAGATACTACATCACACGGGCAAAGCTGGTATCCAAAATAGCAAAATATCCACATGTGGTAAGTGAATTATCTTAGTCCTTCAAGACTGGAGCTGAAACAAAAGACATTGGTTATTTAAAGCAACACTGCGTAGTTTTGCTCATATTCAAATCAGCTGGAGGAATCAATGTTTGACTTGTATCAACAATTGTTCTTTTTCTTTTCTTTTTATTAGGAGGACTATCGGCGCACGGTAACTGAGATTGATGAGAAGGAATACATCAGTCTCAAGATCATAGTTTCAGAGCTCAGAAATCAATACGTACGTGCTGATCTTTATTACCCGTTTCTTTGATTTTAAGTATGTTAATGGTGTGTTTCTTGACCATAAATTGATGATTCTTTTTTTTATGAAGGTAACGTTACATGACATGATCCTGAAGAATATTGAGAAGATCAAGAGGCCACGGAGCAGTAACAGTGAAGCATTATACTGATGTTCCAACCATCTCATTCTCCACCCACTCCCCATCTCCGCTCCGTCTCCCTGCCATGCCTGTTGATCTACAGTAGCCTGGCCTGGTTTACAGGACAAGAGCACGACATTCACCCAGTTCATTGCAATCAACACAGCCCAACACAAAAACATAGCTGTCATAGATGGTCCTGACACACACATTTGTTACTTTTGTTTTAACTGTAAACTAGTTTTCTTGTTTTAAACCCTTTAAAGACAAAAATGTTCCCTCAGAAAAAGGGGAGGTAGATTATAAACAACAAAAAGTGCTATGTATTTTTTAATTTTATTAAACATTCTTCCTCAGAACTTCAACTGCTTCATTTATAGCTCTTAAGAAAGGAATTGAATGCAGAGTGGTTTGTTTCATGGCCACTATGTCACTGAATGCTGGTTACTTTTTTTTTTTTACACTATCATCAGGATCTCGCATCTGGAGGATGTATTATAGGAGATCCAGCTCAGTTCATTGTCTGCACGTTACCATTGTAGTCATGACAAATATGATGAGGAAGCAGGATTTAGATTCTTGGACTTGTTGGTTTTCAGTGAAAATTCATAAGTCAACAAAGCATCTCCTATGTTGAAGCATTGATTCCTACAAATAAAACATTTTTTGATAAAAAAAAAAAAACCTGAATCGTTTTGTATTTGTGTGGTGTCACAAACTGATGAATCTTTTTAATGTTGGTGTTTTTTATGTACATAAAGATGCTTAAACATCCACAGGCATGTGAACAGAGGAATGCATGAGGCAGACTTACCTTTTTACCTGTAGATGTCACTGTAGCACATGTGCCTCACTTTGGTTCTGTAAAAGAAGGAGGGGGGGAAATACTATACATTAAAAAGCATGAATTGTATGTACTTGGTGTTTGCCTACATTCGCTTTATACCAGAGGCACAGTCAAAAAAATATATATAACCATGCTGATGTATCATACCTGTTGGTCCTGTCTGTGGTTGTTATGCACATCTCAGTGGTCTGTCCGTTTTTCCTGATGGGACCACACTGACAAGACGGAATCAGGACATCAAAACAGGCAAACATGCAGTTAGACTCATAAATGTGTGTTGACGTAAACAGCACCGTGTTGCACAATGTTCATGACGCAGTTGCATTATCTCCCCCCCCCCCCCCCCCCCCCCCCCCCCCCTCCCCCCCCCCCCCCCTCGGGCCATATAGCTCTATCCTCATGAGATAAGCAGAGGAAAAGGTTTATGGGCTCCTATGGGAGACTTGGGATTTGTCAAATGGGGAATGTCACATGGCTGTGCTTATGTCATCTAATGTCTGGGCTCCATATTTCTTAGATTATACTATACGATGCATTATTGCCACCTCAGTGACTTCAGCTCGCCTATAACTTCCTCCTAGAGGTGTGTCACTTACAGCACAGTCCTGCTGATCACAGTGCAATATGTTTGAAGTTGCTTTGATATGTCCTCTGAACAACATACACACACGTGTTGTCTGCATCGCTCTCTGCCCCTTGACCCTTCATGTCTCATTGGAAAGCTCGTGGCTCACGGTGAAGGGCAGTGTCAGTCTGTGGGGCGACTGAGTGACAGGAGCGTGCGCTGGTTAATATTTAATACCTGTTCCTTCCAGGGAATTAATCAGTATCAGCCTCAGACATTCTGAGACAACAGCAAACTAAAATAGACAAAGCTGCTTGACGGCTCTAAAAACAGACTTTGTTTTTAAATTGCATTTATTCACCACTGAGCTGGAGGACATCGTCCAAGGAACCAAAATGTCCCATAGCATCTTAAACACATGAATAAACAATCCTTGTAAACCTGGAAAATTAAAGTAGTAATTAATTTTGACATCTAAGTGGAAGCTCCATCACAAGTTCTTGTCATGCTTCTCCTCCCTGCCAATCCTGCAGATCGCCCACGGCACCAGGGTGGTTGGGATTAAAAGTGCAGCTGCACTCTTCCCGAAAGACAGGACATAGAAAGTCATGTGGTTTTCCGAGGAAAATGTCCATCCTTCCAAAAGGTGAAGCAGGGACAAAGAGACAAACATGCATCCCATCTTGGAAGCAGCACTCGTCTTCTTCTTGGTCTCTGTGTGCAGAGGTGAATGCAGGCCCAGGCCCAGGCCAAACAGGCTGCCCATGTTTCTGAGGAGGCTGGCGAAGCTCCATCACAAGTTCTTGTCATGCTTCTCCTCCCTGCCAATCCTGCAGATCGCCCACGGCACCAGGGTGGTTGGGATTAAAAGTGCAGCTGCACTCTTCCCGAAAGACAGGACATAGAAAGTCATGTGGTTTTCCGAGGAAAATGTCCATCCTTCCAAAAGGTGAAGCAGGGACAAAGAGACAAACATGCATCCCATCTTGGAAGCAGCACTCGTCTTCTTCTTGGTCGCTGTGTGCAGAGGTGAATGCAGGCCCAGGCCCAGGCCAAACAGGCTGCCCATGTTTCTGAGGAGGCTGGCGAAGGGTGTGCTGTCCATGTGGACCCACTCGGGCCTGACGCACCACGTCTGGGCTTTGTCCAGCGTCCACAGCAGGTCCACACCCAGAGCTTTGAGCAGGAGGTAGAACCCAACAGCGAAGGAGGTCAAGAAGAAGGTAGTGTAGAAGTACTTCCTCATACTGGCGCTGTAGATCCAGTTCCCCTGGGAGACAACCTCAGCTACTAGGATGCCTGACACACACACACACACACACACATATATATATATATATGTAAATATATATAAACATATATGTAGGAGACTATAGTCTCTGAGGACTATAGTCCTCAGAAGGGACTAACCTGAAATGGTTCCAGCAATAACCTGGTGTGGGAAGTGGGCAGCCATGTACACCCTGGACATGCAGACCACCAGCACTACCAGGCCCATCAGCGTCCACAGGCCGATCTGCAAGAATCTGACCGAGAGTGAATGAAACCCAGTGAATCTCGGACTGCAGCAGAAGAGACGGGGTTCCCATACAGAAATGAGCGATCGCGTTACCACACACTCACTTGTACAATATAGTGGGGCATCGTTTCTCTGTGGCAACAGAGAGCAGCGCTGTTACCATCACGTACCAGACCGCAGCTGCACCCATAGCATGACCCGAGGGGCTGCCTGCAAATACAGACCCCCTCTTACTTCATCAGCTTTATCCTGAGCCGCGTTCAGAGTAGTATAAGAAGCCCTACTGATTTATTATTATTACAGTGTCCTGTTTTCAGAGTGAAAGTCGTTGACTCAGTAAAAATGAAAGTCGTTGATGACCGTCATAAATTAAATATATTCATAAATGTTGACATACGCGATGTATTTAAAATACACAATGCAGAAAAACACATAAAATATCATATCAATTATTTGATTCATAGTAATGTACAATAAATACATCAGTGATGTATGAGTATGAAGTGAAAGAACTGTACCTGGTCCTGTCTCACACGTCATGGGAAACTGCTGCAGAGAGGGAACCGGGTCGTTCCCATAGAAGCGGGTCTCATGAACCCACCAGTAGGGTCTCTCCCCACACAGCACCCTGTCACAGAGAAGCCATTAGACTCAAAATACAAACTTCTCCCTCTTTATTTTCTATTTTGTTGGTTGACCTGACTGCTCAGTTTACCATTTCAGGACCAGGTTGAGCCAGTCTCCGATGACAGCCACCCAGATGAGCCGGAGCGCCGTGTCCCTCCGCAGGTGGAACCACACCGGGAACAGCCAGAAGAACGTGGTGTGCAGATCAGCCACCGTGGACGCCAGACTGAACACGCCGTCGTACCTGCTGTATCCCGTCTGCAGATGTACCGCCAGCTCAACCCCCCAGCTGTGGAGAAGATCCATGGTGTCAGAGCCGAGACCTTTGGCTGAGGATGATGCACCGAGTCTGGGTCTGTTTTTGTCGCTCGGTCAGTTAGGTTAGGTTCTTTCAGGCAGTCCCCTCTGCTTTGCCACTGTGTGATCCCCATTGGACTTTACTCAAGGCTAGCAAATTTGTTTGCCTTTGGGACAGTACAGACAGGTTCCTTAACCTTTACACCCCTGAGGCCCCTCAGACTAAAATCCATGACGACTGATATCAGTTTGTGCCCCTCTGATGGGTCACCGATTTCTAGGAAAACACTTTTTTTACCCCTTCTGTTCCCACATTAATCAGTTGCCACATGAAATCCATTGATCTTGGCTCACGGTTTATCTTCTGCATCACATTTAAAATGCTGGTTTGTCGCATTGTTCCTCTTTGCTTGTGCTTGGGACACTGTCGTCAGAGACAATCACCAACATGACCCCCTGTAAGCGCTAAGATACGAGCTCATCTCCAGTTAGAAACATTCGTCACAACAGATCAGGGACTGGCGCTCGAGCTACAAGCGGCTAATCTGCTCCTCTGTGTTATCGCCAGCTATCTCCTCGGCTTCTGCTCTGTCCAGACCCAATCATTTAATCATTGATCTCCTTATGTAACCTACAAATGGATGACTCCATCTTTCTGAGCAGTGGTTTCACCAAATCATCAAAAAGAAAACACAACAAATTACATAACTGAGAAATTATTGCTTTGCAGTTAAGAGAACGGGGAGGAAATAAAATGGAAAAAAAGAGGTCTGTTTTGGAGAATATTCTGTCTTGCGAAAAAAAATAAAAAATAAGAACCAGGAAATAATTAAAACGTGAAAAACCCACTGAGGCTGTTTTGACCAGAAATGCCAGTGATATAGTCCAGAATGGTTTAATTGTTATCATCCGACGTATTGAACATGGTTACATTCTGCCTCATTCGCCTCATTGCCTCTGTCAGCTCGTACGATCAGCAAGGGGGCGCTAGACGCATGTCCTACCCTGGATCCTCACGGGGGAACGTCAAACCCAACCCGACCTAAACTCTGCCTACACAGATGCACCTTTATGCCTTAAAATGCTTTGACGTGCTGTCACGTGACCGTGACCGGGTCAGGTCTTCGACATGATTAAATAAAGCTGGAAACGGGTGGTCTGTATATCAAGGGGTCATTCGGGTCACTCCATGTTAGGTACAGTAGTTCAGTGAGAAAGATACCGATTGACGTTTTGTTTTCCTGCTATCTTTCCCACTTGTTTGTGTGACGAACCTCCCAAACTCTCCTGACTCCCAGTGTTTTATTACACATGTGCAAGGTCCAAAGATCAACGTGAGCATGCGTTTGGGTAGTGGGTCCCGCGGTATATAACCAAGCCAGCTGTGTCACTGATAGCAACACTCGCTTTTTGCATTTAACTGACTCACTCTTCACCAGACTGAGATTTCTCCCCTGCTCGAGGGCCAAGATGCTCAGCGCTGTCATGGATGCCATGCAGGGTTTTGGGGTGAGCACCACCCACTACCTGCAGGCGAACTACCCGGATGCCAAGGGCTTATTTCTCTGGGTGTCCTGGGCGGCAGACCTCAGGAACACCTTCTTCATCTTCTTCCCTCTTTGGTTCCACCTGCGGCCCTCAGTGGGCATCAAACTCATCTGGGTGGCGGTGATCGGAGACTGGTTGAACTTGGTGTTTAAATGGTAAGTGGAGTTTGACTCGCGTGAAATTGACCGTTTTTTTTTTTACATTTATTTTTACCTCACAGACGAGAACATTTGTTGTTGTTGTGTTCAGGATTCTGTTCGGGGAGAGGCCTTACTGGTGGGTCCACGAGACTGCTTACTATGCAGACACACTGCGGCCACACATTGAGCAGTACCCCATGACCTGTGAGACCGGGCCAGGTGAGATATGTCAATGCAGACTTTGGGTCTTATTATCTGCTGGGGGGCAAAAACTTAAACCCAACCACTGATTATTACAATGAATTATTCAAATCACTTCATCTGCAAATTGTAGGATTAGAGCTGGATTATTACCAAATAAAGTGGGGTCCGACTGTGAGTGAACTGGTCACTGATATTTACCCTGTGTGTTTGTGGTGACCAGGCAGCCCATCTGGACACGCCATGGGCGCCGCAGGTGTCTACTACACCCTGGTGACCTCCATCCTCGCCCTCACAGCCAGCAAAAAGAATCACGGGGGCAAGAGATCCACCGACAGAGAGCGGTGAGTCGTCATCGCAGAGAATGTCGGGGTTGTTTACCGTTTCTGACCACTCGGCGCTTATCGCTGTGGACGCACTATCTGTGCTGTGGTTGATCATTGACGCCTGGGAACTGTTGGCTGGAGAGTGAGGGGTCACACAGGGGCTTGTTTTGACGTCCAGAGAGTTTAAGTTCGCCTGATAAGCAAACACTAACTGTGTCAATTGTTATATTGTGTTCAACTATTGACTTTCTCGTCCTGGGACATAAACACAGTTAAGAACAGCAGGTTGTGTGGGATTCGTTTGTTTTGTGTGGAGGTTTGCTGCAGATTTCATTTTGTGCGTGTGTGTGTGTGTTTGTGTTGCGCCAGGTACCTGAAGGCAGTTCTGTGGACACTGTTCTGGGGAGTCCAGGTGTGTGTCTGTCTCTCCAGGGTCTTCATCGCTGCTCACTTTCCCCACCAGGTCATTGCTGGTGTCCTCACAGGTCTGTGCACATTTGAATAAGAAAACAAAATTATATTCAGTCGTCTGCATAAACCTTTCTCAGGACTAATTATGATCATTCTCAATATGAATCCTATGGAAACCTCTCCAACACAACCTTAATTAAACAAACAAAGCTTTTAATTGTCCAGTTTTAAATTTTACCATCTTTCCCCAAACGATATTAATAAAATATAATCCTACAAAAAATAGAATCCAATAAGGTAGGTCAGCCTGTTTGCACGTTGGAGCGTCACGTTAATCAATACTGCTATCAACTCAACATTCTTTTTGACCAGAGTAGGTGGTGAGTAAGAAATCAATAATAGTACAGGTCCCAGTGAGAGCAATGATTGAAAATAAATGTGGGGGGGTTGAACACGTAATGCTGACGCGGGCTTTTGAACATGTTTTGTTTTCAGGTATAATCGTCGCTGAGGCCTTCAACAGGATTCAGTGGATCTACAGCGCCAGCATGAGGACGTACTTCTACACCACCTTCTTCTTGACCTCCTTCGCTGTCGGGTTCTACCTCCTGCTCAAAGCTCTGGGTGTGGACCTGCTGTGGACGCTGGACAAAGCCCAGACGTGGTGCGTCAGGCCCGAGTGGGTCCACATGGACAGCACGCCCTTCGCCAGCCTCCTCAGAAACATGGGCAGCCTGTTTGGCCTGGGCCTGGGCCTGCACACATCACTCTACACTGAAGCTAAGAAGAGCAGCAGCAAGGCGTACAAGGCTGTGTGCGTCATCAGCTCTCTGCTCCTGCTGCACCTGTTTGACTCCTTCAAGCCTCCCACGCACACCGCAGCCCTCTTCTACCTGCTGTCCTTCTGCAAGAGCGCCACCGTGCCGCTGGTCACCGTCGGCATCATCCCCCACTGCGCGAACCGAGCCCTGAGCCTGTACAACAAGAAGGGGGTGTGAGCCGAGGGCTCCGACGGTAAAGACTGATCAAATGGAAGCGCCGGATCTCTTCCTGTTCGTGTACGAATTCATAACTGAAAAATGACTGACTCAGTGGGGAAAACAGGAGAGACGGATGGGAATGTTTTCCCACTGCCATTTGGACACAGACCTCTGTGTGACACTAAGTGGAACCAGTATTCAACATGGCCAGCAGCACTTCCAAAGACCTGTTCTGAATTTGAAAACAAAAACAAAAAGTATGAGTTAGTTAATAGGGAGAATTGTTTCAGATCCCTGGAAAAAGGACAAACACTAAACACAACTGTCACACAGTGACTGCCTGCAGAGTTCGTTATGTTATTTTAAGTGGAACAATAATGTGTTTTAAAATGTTACAGAAGATATTTTTGAAGCTGTTTGAAATGTTTTTTAATAAAAATCTTGAAAATGCATAATAAACGGCTTGGTTCATATGTTACTGCACAGCACAATTACACTGGACTATTATTATATGATGTATTATAAGTCAAATTTACTACAGGTAAAAGTAAGAGTAGGTAGCATGATTGACCTTTGACATTTAATAAACATGACTGAAAAATATCTTTCTAATCTGTATTTTAATGTTGTAACTAGAAGAAGTGGGGCTATATTTGACTACTTCACATATATATGGAATGCTAAATGAATCATATTTTATACAAATCTTTACCTACAATGTTGCTAACGAAACACAAGTGCTGTTCATAGAAATGTATTTTCTAAAATGCAGAATGTTTTAAAAGGAAAACTCAACTGAAATACGAGGATCACAAAATTGCACTGTATTTTTAAAAAAAGTATTTTCCCCCATCAATTCCAACTCTCTCCAAATCTCTTTAAATTCAAAAATTAAATGTACCATATTATAACATAGTTAGCGGCACTGATATACTGATATTTTCTTAATACAGTATACTTTAAATTGTTGACTTTGCAGATAATGAATGCACTCATCAAATAGGTCATATATGACTTTTGCAGCTGTAAGTGTATGTTGCTATGGAGCCTGGAGCTTTGTGCTGCAATTTGATTTATGTATATTTAAGCTGTAGGCTCACTTGTTACAATTTAGAAAACTGGCCCAATTGAAAATACTTCATTAGCCGTTGCATGTTATGTCAACAATACATCTAAAGATATACAGAAGAATTCACTTTGATACTGGAGAGAATGTGAAAACAAATTAAACCAAAGTAAGTATATCTAAGTATACTTATTAGATATTTGGAAATAAAGCTTATCGTTCTTTTCCATTGTTTTTTTTATTTTGCAATGTATTTTGGTGACTTGTGTCTTTTCTTAGTCACTTTGTGTCCCTTTGGACAGTTTGATAGTTACATTTTTTTCAAATTTATTTCAACAACAACAATTTCTTGTTGTTGTTTTGCAGCCCTTTGTGACCAGTTGCATTTTCAACAGTAATTTGTAAATGTAGGACCCCAAAGCAGAGACAAATCGAGCAGCAGTAACACAACTAGGTGAACAGGAACAGACTCACTGATGGCGGCAACAAGGCACGAGACAGTCAGGTGAGTATCAAGCAAAAGCAAACACAAGTCACAAAGAGCAAGACAGGTCTATTTATGATGGAGGAGTAGATGAGTGAAGTGGAGTCAGGTGTGCCTCATCTGCTGCCATGGGCGGAGCCAGTCACGCCCCCTGCAGGGAGAAACAGGAAGGGGAGGGGGGAACACAAAACCTAACAACAGAAAAATGAATAAACATAATCATGGACAGAACCACAACACCAGACATGTGAACATTCACTGAAACTGAAATTCCTGCAGGCCTGGTTAGTAACCTGCTCATGTTTATGTCCTTGTCATCATGTCTTTTGTTGCACCATTGTTTGTGCATAACATTGATGTGTGTATTTGTCTGGGGTACAACTGAGGATGAGCACTGCAAGATCATAAATACTGTGGTCCACCATATATTCTGATTCGTACTCAAAAGAATAATAACACTTATTTTAAACAACATATGCTGCACACTGAGTCAGCATATGCACAGTGGGGTTTTACTTTTTGTTAATGGGGACTAAAATCGTTACTGTTGACTGTGATTGCAACGCAGCACTGGCTTTTGCCCTGGTTTGCAGTGATGACACAGATCCACACACGTCATACAGCCGCCTGTGTGTCAGTCAGTGCACATGAGGCCAACAGTGTGAGCCGAACAGTCAATATTTGTCTTTTTGTGTTTTTTTGCAGAATGTACACGACCTCCCAGCTTCACAGTGAGTCGTGGAAAGACTGTGTGTGTCACTGCTGTTCAACAAACCCAAAAGTAGGTTTGTGTAAGAGACATGACCTCAATGCAGTTTATGGGAAGTGACACAGAAAAGATTTCTGAATGATTACACATATATATGTGTATGTGTGTGTGTGTGTATACATATGTATATGTATATACATATGTATATATATATATATGTATATATCTTTGGTGCATCCTAAAAGTTGGATAAATACAGAGTCAGTTCAGGATTTAAATTTAAAAGACACAACCAACAGGAAGAAAGCAGACTGACAGACATGTAGGTTAAACACATTTTATTTTTCTGCTTAAATAATTACTTGGATCGTCCAGTGTAAGCTATGTCGCTTTGTCATACATGTCAGTACCAGATTTATCGTCAGCGATGGAGTCTGAGGTTGGTTTTAGTGTGAAAAATGAGAAATGAGAAACATTCACACAAGAACGGGAAAAATCCCATTTTTAATGTGCGATCAGTACTGATTAACGTTTTTGTGATTTTAGTCATTAGAAAACGGGAGCAGACTTGGCGATGGAGCTAAAAATGCTAATGGAAAAAGAACCAGTTGAATAAAGATAAAAATCATCAATCAAAATAAAACTGTCCCCTTTGAAAACCACAGCAGATCTAAAAGCCTATACTTCTAATACAGTTTGCATGATGGGATGGAACGGACTGACGGCTGTTATTCTATGTAGCGCACACACACAGGGCCTCTAGCAGTATGGAGATGCAGTGTGTTACATTCAGGGACACGTGTTGAAGCGTAAGAGGGAAGCTTAGTTATCTTGCAGCTTGAGTGTTGGAGTGTGCGTTTCTTGTAAAAATATAAAATATAAGTATCAGATGAGCAGTTGTTGTGTTGTTATGAGTCTCACACAGACAGAAGTACCGTTCAACCCTCTCCAACTGTATTACAGTGCTTTAAAATAAGGAGAAATAAGGGGAAAAGCATTAAAATAAAGTGACACACATGCAGCAAAATATAATTTCTCTGAAGACAATGTCCCACAGGCTGAAGGGAAGTAGCTGTTGGCTTTGAAGAAATGTCCTTTTCTTTAAAATCAAGCAGGTTTTTTTTCCTCCATTCATTTCTCATTCGCAAACGTTTTTTTTTTTTTTTGTTTCTTTTTGATTCATTTTGGAAGAGCAGGTCAGGTCACACACCGCAGGCTGCTCAAACAGTGTCGACCTCTCAGTACAAATGACTCTGCAAAGCTTCATCAACGCAAATCAGTGCATAAACAATTTACGGAGCTACTGATTATTACTGTTTTTCTTTTTTTTAGATTTTTATACAGTGTCATTTATATACAACAAAATCACCCTTTCACTATTATATTTCATTTTTTAAAAAACAACCACGTGGTAGAACCCCCGATACTGTGAGTCCAAGAGGGGAAAAATAGACCATCATAAGGCGAGTGTCTGTCAGCAGTTTCCTTTGTTTCTTCCTGTTTGGGCCGTCTTTGGTCACAGACACCTTTCCTTCATGGACGTCCAGAGAACGTTTCAGCTCACGTCCGTGCGTGTCCTTCTGTGCTGCTGTGCTGACAGTGAGTGAGTTTGGTGACATGCTCATGCGAAATGAAAAAAAAAAGTTACTCGTTTTTGTGTCGTCTTGCTGAAGATCATGCGGTGTTAAGTGAACGCGTCAGACACGTTTTTGGCTCATTGACAAGGCTTCTTCCTTTTCAGAGGCGCCGGTCTGTTTTGAACCGCGGAGGGTGTGTACGGTGACATAGATGGACGTCACCGGAACTGCAGGGTAAACAGATGACAGGAATCAACAACAATCCCAGTGTAGTGCTGAAATTATTATTCTTACTGACTGGTCAACAATCATCACATTTTGAAAAAAAAACTTTACGTTTACTATTTTACTACTTATACCTAGAGATAATTTGAAGACAACGATTTGAGCAGTGCAGAAACAGCACTTTCATTATTTTCTTACAACATATAAAGCAAATGAAACAACAGTGAGTCTTTTTTTGCCTCCTTTGCAAGCATGAGATAAATAAAATCAAAATCAATAATATAATATAATATAATATAATGCAGATATCCTGTAGCTTCATATAATTGTGATTTTCCAGGCAATGTCATAATGTTATTGACACAGCCACGCTTTCTGTTTTCAGTTTGAGTTATCAGCTTCTTACCAGGGTCAGGTTTGAGCTCCGATGTTACGACTGACTCCTCTTCCCTTGTTTCTTGCTGCTGCCGTCTCCAGACTTGAGAAACGGGGCGAGAGAGCGGAGGAGGGAGGCGCATGGAGACAAAAAGAAAGGAGACGGAAAGGCGTAAACACATGTGAGTGATGTTCTCAGGCTGAATATGACCCGTGTGTGTTAGTGAAGCAGAGATCATCATGCTGGAAGAGAGATGAGTTATAGAAAGAAGACGCTACAATTACTACAAAATCACACATGCTTGTGTCAACAGTTGTTAAAGGAGAATTTGTTTTCTCTAAATTAACAAACTAATATTGGTCGTTCAACCTCAACCAATGAGCTGCCGAGCCTGTTAGGAACAAACTAATTGAAACACACAGCACAATACAACCACTGCAAGCACAGTCAGGCCCCTGTGCAGTGACCTGCTGATCCAGATCACAGCAGTGAACCAACTGCAGTCCATTCATCCCCGTGTGTATACGAGCAAACAGCTCAGGACAGTGCTGAGACTACATCAGACTCTGAACCTGGGAAAATGAGGTTTGGGAAATAAAATAGAGTCTTGTCATGGTCTTGGTTGCTTCATGAGGCCACATTATAAAAACGTGTTGCCTGTAGTTTGATCTTTGTTCTAGTTTGATTGTGTCTGCAGTCAGTGTAAATGTGAATTTGGGATTAGCTGCACATCAATAATCACTAATCAGGAACTATTAAAGTACAGGAATCCAATGTGCAGTGAGACGACCTGATCAAAGGAGCGTTTCTATTGGTTACTTGTGTTTTTCTACTAAACGACTAAAGCTTCATGCAGGTGTGAATGGAGCAGTTGAGCTCAGCTGACTGTGTTAGATGGTTGGTTATGACCAAGCCAACCTCTGCTTTCCCTCTCTGGGCCTCCTCAGCAGACTTGTCGGCCCTGTGGCCCTGTCGGGAGCGCTTCCCTCTCTTCTTGCCCTTCCCCCCGGCGGCGGCGCCACCTGTGGAAGAAGCTGCACCAGCTCCACCTGTTGCTACACCAACACCACCACCACCACCAGTTTCGCCTTCACTTTCCCTCCTTTCCTCTGAGTTGACAACGCGACGCACCACCTTCCTGATCACCTGCAGGGGGGGTTAGAGGCGTGTCAGGGGGAGGGAGCGGAAGGGAGAAATGATGGAAGGAAGAATGAAGGTGTGTGTGTGTGTGAGTGTGTGAGCAAGCTGTGGGATTAGATCATGGTGGTGGGTGAGGCTGGTTACTTTTCTGGTGACCAGATTCCCATCTTCATCTGTGAACTGCTCCTCCATCACAGACTCTCCAGGAATGTTTTTGGCCTCCTCTCCCTGAGGGAAAAGTTTAAATATGGATAGAGGGAAGGGATGAAAGAGGTGGGAGTTAAGGATGGGGGGTGGAGGTACAGGATAGAGAGAGTTTGACTGTTGGATCCCTGCCACAGCTGCGTTAAGTACTTTAAAGTGCTTTTCCCTGTTATAAATGTACAAACAGAACAATAGAATCTTAATTGGCAAAACACTGTGTTGTATTAATATGTCATATTTCATATACACAGTATCCATCTAATGGCAGTACATTTAGAGGACTTTTCATGTGGTTTAACAATGTAAATGTTAAAACACAAGCCTGGAGTAGCTTTAATGCTACACATGACTGTGTGCATTCAACACTGAGACCACACTGTCAGTCCAGAAAATAAGGCCTCATTCACGCACACGCACACGCACACGCACACACACGCGCACACGCACACGCACACGCACACGCACACACACACACACACACACACACACACACACACACACACAAAGCATCTGTGTCATATTTGTCAAGTTACATAGATCATTTTGCAACATTAGAGACAAACTCTGCAATCCAATGGCTCCAGTTAGTCAAACGTAGCAAAATTCGGCCTCAGAAACAAAACAATGCATCATCATAATAATATAATGCAGCGACTCACAGCAACAAGCAGCGAGTAGCACTTCATGCTACAACAAGGATACACACATACACACATACACACTGTGCAACTATAGTTACGACTGCATTCTCACTTTTCTATTGCTTTGTATTGGTTTGTTTTGTGAGGACCCAGAATGTGTTGTTGCTTATTCTCCTGTCTGCTGCTGTTACATCGCAGAAGCAATAGGGGGACCTTAATGGAAGCAGCACGTTTGTATCATGTTCTAAGTTAAAATAAATTGTATTCATATAGCACTTCAACACTCGTTGTGCAATCCACAAAGTGTCTATCGCACACACAGGGTTTGACTGTGATCAGTGTCACTTTCTTTACAGCAGCCAAAAAAAAAAACGTGATTAGCAGCCTTTGTTTATTTTTAATTTTTTCCACTCAGGTTTTTCTATGTGCAAATTGAAAATTCAAAAACAACTGTCACATAGACACAGTTTCATGCCAACTAATGCGCAAAGAAACACACTCTCACGCTGGCTGTGAAACACACCGATGCTGTCAAACGCACACCCGTCTCTGTGACTTGGGTTATGCTGGCACACTGCAAACCCACTGCAGCGCTCACACACCTTGAGAATGACCCGTCTGCGAAACACCCTGGTGGTGACAGTGGTCTCCTCATCAGAGCTGGACTCCTCGGCTCTAACACTGCCCTGTGTAACATTAATGACCCCGCTGAATCTAATCAACACACTTGACTGTGGGACACAGCTTCACTATATTTAGACAAATATAGTCTTTTACTACACAGTGTTGTCTTTGTGTTTGCGTAATGATTGTGAAAACGACAATAAAAGGTGAAAGAGACTGAAAGTGTGAAGGACTCTAACCTGGACTTTGTGCTGGGACGTGTCCCCTCGCTCCTCCTGTCCCCTGCTTGGTCCTGCGCTGCTGCTGTCCTCCTGAGATCCCTTCTTCCTGCCTCCGTTCTCCTTCCCCTCCCTGGCTGTGTCAGGCTGACCTCCATTCTGTCTGCTGCTTTGAGCGGGCGGCTGCTGCAGTGAATCAGCCAGACTCTCTGGGCTGAGGGCGTAAATGACAGGGGAAGATACTGAAAACTCACCGGCGTGAGAGTGATCATTAGTTTGTCAAGCTGTAAAAAACACAAATCCCACCTGCCCTCCTCGCTGCAGGCCAGTGCCGCTGACTCGGCATTGGCGTCCGACGTCTCGCCTCGCCAACCTGGAACTGAACACACAACTTTCTCTGCTTGCCGCACTTGTTCGAGGATGGATTGCACTTTCTCCTCTGTCATCTCCTCGTCATCTAAGCCTCCCTCCAGTTTAATATCCTCCAGCAGACTCTGCAGCCTCTCCTGGGTCATCTCCTCCTCCTCCTCCTCTTCATCCTGCCTTCCATTGCCTTGACTGACGTGCAAGGCAGAAAACTCTTCATGGTGTGTCTCCGAAACGTCTCGTCCTGCCTCCAGTCCTCCTGTCCCCTCTCCTGATTTCTCCACTTCCTGTTTGTCATTACCCGGCCTCTGATAATATGCTCGCCCCATCTCTTCTGGATCTTCTTCCTGAGCAGTGGGGGGCACTGAGCCGCAAGCAACTGTGAGGGGGGTGCTGCTGGAGGTGCTGGTGTTCTGTGAGACAGACAGGTCACTAGGTCTGGTAGCGGTGGTCTTGGTAGGGGAATCTACACTACCGTCACCCTCGCTAAAGAAGTCGTCCGAGCGCAGCGGGGTGGGGGGCTCGTACTTCAGGTCAGTGGGGGTTTGCAGCTCCAGATCTATATTGTGGTATCCTGGGTGAATGGCAGGAGTAAAGGATTAGAGAGTGAGGGGATTGAAGGGGGGGCAGAGAGGAGAGGCAGAGTGGTGGAGGTGATGAAATGAGAAACACTTGGAACGGCTAAAGGTGCACTGTTCAAAAGTCACACACACCCAAATGCACGTTAAAAGATACGTTGTCTTTTGTGTGTGGCCGTGTGGGCGCAGACACAACGACCTGTGAACACCGCACTGACAAACACTTGCCTACTCCCCCAGTGTTTTGAGTCAGTGTTGTGTTTGTAGCTCGTTCTGCTGCCCAGAAGCACAAATCCATGAATCACTGTTTTCCACATGGAAAGCTGGTGTGTGACTGCTGAACAGTGACGACAGAGAAGACACATGAGCAGATCACAAAGATGTGAAAACAAAAAGGAAAGTATCAAAATGTAAGAAAGAAACTTCACATATACTGTCTTTACACAAAATACACACAAACATTCAGTTACACTAATGTTGTCTGCAAAGTTCCTCAGTAACAATCAAGAGTTGCTGGTCATGTTTTATAGTAGAGGCCAGAGCTACTGATGTCATGAAATTAGTGTGTGTGTGTGTGTGTGTGTGTGTGTGTGTGTGTGTGTGTGTGTGCATGTGCATGGTGGGGTCCTTCCTTACAGCATGTTAAAGCACATTCAGCCTCATCTTATTAGGTCAACAAGAGCAGGTAGGTTAGTGAGGAGCAGAGCAAATGACAGAGGTCGACTAAATGTAAACGTCAGGAACCAATGGATCCCGTCTGAAGTGAGGAGGGACACCGGGGGGCGGGGGAGAGGGTGGAGGGGACACGCTACCTGAGGGGGGAGAAAGAGAGTGATGATGCAGGAGGGGAGAAGGAGAACTATGAGGGGTATTGGGGGAGGAGAGGTGCAAACAGGGATGAGGTGGAGGTTGGGAGGAGGGAGAGGGGGGAGCAGAAGCGTGAGGGTGGTGGGGGGGTTGGAGAAAAGATGGAGATGGGAAAGTGGAAGGTGACGGAACAGATAGGGAGAGGGTGATGGAAGAAGAGGGAAGAGGGAGGGACGATATACGAGGTGTGAGGCAGGCAGAAAGAGGAGGATGAAGTATGAGAGGAGGAGTGGAGGGCGAAAGAGGAGAAAGGGGCAGAGGGAGAGAGGAGGGAGGAGAGAGAAAAGAGGAGCGGTCACAGGGACCTGGAGGGGTGGAGGGAGGAGGCGGGGAGTAAGACAGAGTGATAAAGCGAGGGAGGAGTGGAGCAACGGGGAGGAGGTAAACAGGAGGTGTGGAGGAGGGAGACAGGAGCTGAAAGACAGAGGAGGGCGGGGGGACAGCAGGGGGGGAGGGGAAAGAGAAGGAGGTGAGTGTAAAGGGAGAACAGGTAAAGAAGGACGCAATGGCATGGAGGGGGGTGACAGTCTGAGACGTTTGAGGACGCAGGGGGAAAGTAGGAGATATGGGATGTTCTGGAGCTATCTCAGCTATTACAGAGACGAAACAAACAAAAACAACACAAAGAGACTGTTAGACAGGACATGGATGCAAAAACAAAAACCATGAAAAAACAAAAGAGTTACACATGCAGACAATGACATAACATTATGACAGACGTAGGTTTGGTGTCAGTGTGAGTGGAGTTAATGTTTGAGAAGCTGCAGAAGCAAAGAGAGGGGTTTGCTTATCTTAGATGATAAACAAGAGCAGGCCTCCAGTAGGTTTGGACGCACGAGGATAACTTCTGGAATTCTTTTTTTTTGTTGCATTATTTTGCTGCAAAATCATTTTCATACAGGAAGTTAAAAAAATGAGGAAGTTGGACTTTTTGGGCTTTCAGAACTAATCCCCCCACACTGTTTAAGAAACTGTTAGATGCCCCGAAACAGCTGCTAAATCCCAATTTCAAACCACATCATGACTGTATACAGAGTCATTTTCTTCCTGGGACATAACAAAAACAACAGCTGATGTATTCCCATTTCAGAAACACAGAATTCATCCTTATGTAAACTCCCTGGTCCTGCAGAAGCTCCTACGTGATCTCAGTGTCCTCACTGGTAGACTGGTGTTAAAGGGGATTTCGTGATTGTTAATGCAAGCACTCGCCTTCCAATAATGCGCAGAGGAATGAGCAGTCGTTAGTGCAGACAGGGGGCGGTGTTGCGACTCTGGTCAACCTGAGCTCAGCAGCGAGGGTACGAGCAAAAGCGCCGACTGAATCCAAAAGTAGTTTCAGTAAGTTAGTGAAATGAGGAGCAGCGAGGAGGAGGCAGGAGAAGCTACAGTGGAGCGGAGAGGCTGGGAGGCTCGGAGGAACCCAGGAGATGACAGGTTCTACACAGCTGTCAGCAATCACACAAAAGCTTCATTATTATCCACTGTACACTTTGCATAAAGGTGTTTCATTTTCAACCCACGCCAAGTGTCATCTGAGGCACATCATCATCATCATCATCATCATCATCAGTGTGTGATGCACAGAAACACTTGTGGATGCGTTGAAAAGGCTCCACCCATTTGTTATTGTCAACAACAGGTGACAACGACTGAACAAGCAGCCTCTGATACAAAGCCACGGCCATGCGTTTTGTTGATCTTTTACACAGTTAAAGGTTGTTTTCACAGAAAATCATCTTTCCAAAAAGATCCCCTTTGCGTCCATTAGTGGCCAATGCAACAGGAGCACTGATCCTTATGTTCAGGTGATTTTCAGAAACAGAATTAAACAGATGAGCAATGAGGGGCATTTCAGACTTTTGCATTGAGGAACGTGTTTGTCGTTTTTTGGCAAATTGGCCCAAATATAGGTAAAGAACATTCCCCATTAACACTGCATTATTATTAAACTTGAGTAAATGTGTGATGATTCTGAAGCAAGTGCTGGAGTTACAACTGGTACAGCCAGTGAATCTAAAAACACCTGTCTCACATGCATGATATCTACTGATACTATACCTATTATACATACATCAAGATACACATGATTTGTTCTGATCTGACTAAACTATGATTGTGCGATTTTTGTCAATCTGCAGCAACTGGGCACTAAGTGTTTTCATATACAGCTACTGCCGATGCGCCCCCATGTTGATAAATGGCGGGACAAACGATCATAATCAACTTCCTGTTGTTTTTCAGCATCTCCATCGCAGCTTCCAAACCTTGCTTCAGAGTCATAACCTGGCTAATTGCTTCATGACATATGTGTTTTACAATAAGAGGAGCCAAGGGCCCATTTTCACCAGGGATCTGAAATGACCCTCACTGCCTCTGTCAAGATCAGGGAAAACTAGTGGCTGCCACAATGAAATTTCAGTTCAGGAAGAAAGAGTGAAGTATAGAAAGAGGGATGAAAGGACTTGTCATACTGGTTAAAGCAAGCATGCCATTAATATAGATTGGGGTTTTTTTTTTGTTTGTTCTTATGTGATTGAATGGGATCTGTCAGAAATCAGTAAAAAAAGGGAAGAAATTCTAAACATGGAACATACACATAAATATAACTATTTTTGAACCGGTGTCTTGGCCCAACGTTAAAAAAATGTCCTTCAGTGATCATTTTTCAGAGGGACAGAAACACCAATTCATTCACAGCTGACATCTGCTTCAGGGTCATGCTTTAGGACAACTGACAAAAACAGTCACACAGACTTAAGTCTCATGCACCCAAACTGGTACATCATTCCCTGCACTTCATTAAAACTAATGACGGTTAAACAAATGGGAACAATTGTTTCTTTCCAAATCTTTTCGTTCATGTGCTATAAATTTTTTGCACTAGCCATTGTTGGAAAACTACTGCGACAGCTTAATAAAAACAACGCTAATGTTATTATTACCTGCTGCTCCTTGACTGTGAGACTGATTACGAATGAAGACTTTTCCATTAACTTATAATAAACGTCTTCTATTCAGTTAAGCCTGATTGGTTCTGTGTTTGTTCACAGTCAGCTCTGACTATCTGACTGAGAAAGGAGGAGAAGAAGGGTGAAGGGATAGACTGAGAGACAGACTGAGAGTTCAGCTAGGGTGGGCTACACTTTACCATCGGACTGATCCGGGAATACTGCGTTATCATCGGCAAAGCAGCGTGTGCCTGAAATGTTACCGTAGTCAAATATGGGCCCTTCCAGCAAAGTCACAATATCCAATCGATTGATCTTAGACAGCACCGCAGTTAAAGCATCCGCTAGAGAACAGAAAGAGATCAATTACAACAACACCACTGATCATGAACATTCACATAAGTAAAAGTAGGCCAGGAATAGGAATATGAACTACAATGACCACACACACACACACATATATATACCCAGACACACATTGCTTACTTGTGGCATTTTTACCGTCCCTGTGCACCCATTTCTTTAGGAGCATGAAGCTCTGTGCTGTTAGGGAATTGGGATTCTCCACTCTGATTAGGTTGATCTCTTCCACTGAGAAATCCAGCTCCCTGGCCAGCTCTGCAACAGCAGCAAATGCCTGATTATTTTCTCTTCTCACAAGAAACCCAATCCAGAATGAAGGGATTTTGTTGTTTACTGATAAACATTGGCACAAACATCAAATCATTTCTCACTCATCAAGTGTTGAAAGAATGAAGAAAGCATCATTAAAAAAAAAAATAAAACATCCAAAAATGCCAGCCATTACTCTGATGTAAAGTTGTTGACAAACTGCAACAATAATCAGGAAGAATAAAATATTGATACATTGAAATTATAGAAGATTTCATGTGAAGCTCATGGTGATGACAGGCATTATGTGACATCATCTAAAATCTTACCGCCACAATATTTGCCAACATATGTTTTGATTTATTTCCTCTGTGCCACACTCAGTCTGAAGATAAAACGCTGATTAAACCGATTGGCAAACAAGCCAGAAATCGAAAAACCATGACAAGGCACTGTTCAGCCGACATGCTGGTTCACTGCAGCACTGCAACAGCAACACACATTAAATATGGATTATGCTCCTTTCCTCCGCTGAGCACGCTCTCAGGCACTGGACAGGACAGCACACCAATACAACCACTCACACTCATGCACATGCACACTGATGATGACAGTGCACCCACTCACGCACATGCACACAGACGTGCGGCAGTGCTGCAGTGCAGAGCAGGTGGAGTGACTTGGACTGAACTGCAGAGGCCACACCCTTATCTCTGTTCAAACACATTACACTGTGTGCTATATCAATATCATCACAAAGCTACATGACTTGTAAGAATCTAAATACATAGTTTTGAAATAACAATAACTGAAATATACTGATATATACTGTTTATAGTATATATATGGTTCACAAAAAAACAGGAAAAAGGAGAAAAAAGGATCCAAAAAAATATATAAAACACAATTTGAGTTTTTTAATTGTTTCTAAACCTAATACTATTGTTGTAAACGTAATGATTATTTGATGACTCGATTTGATTACTAACAATTATTAACACTGCAGTTCTAAATCAAAATATTCTACATGTCCACCAGATGGCAACAAACACTGTAAAACTAATGGTTGGAAAGCTGGAATCAGTCCAGCTGATGCATTCACGCGTGGGTGTTCTTAAAATTCTCATAATGAATCTTCCTTGTTGCAAAGTTCTTTATCATATCCCGTGAATACACTTAACACAACTGTAACTGCAATTATTTCACTCTCTGCTTGGACACAGATACAAACAGATGCAAGAACTCAGTCATAACAAATGCATTAAGTATTCTGCATTATTTCATGCTTGTTTTAAGTGCACGTATTTTACAACGTGTCAAGTAGTGAAACGAGTGTAATCTCACCGGTCCAGCTGAGCCCAAGGTGGTCGGCTACTATTGCCATGCGGAGGTCTGTTCTCTCACAGGGACTCTGAGGGCCTGTGTGAGGAAGCAGGGTGGGGCAGGAATAAACAATTAATGCGTGGTGTACTTCTACAGTAATCCCCAAAATAAATGATGTGCTCATTGATGAGGTTAAATGGAAGATACAAATTGGGATTGTGAACGGAAGACTGTGTTGGGCTACATTAATGTAGTTTTACTATATTAGACACAAACATATTCTGTCATTGTGGAGATGGCCATATGATTATTGTTAGGCTTGTTTTCATAGGTCGATTAACCAGGAAAATGTAAAAAAATGTATGGTAAACACGAAACATCAATCCAATAACACTGTTGCAGTCACTATTTTTTTGTATGAGACACGATCAGTCACAGTCACGAGCATGAGGATGTGTGAGGCCAGAAAAGAAAAAAAAAATCACATTTTCACAGTAAGATATGTGACGTCCAGAAGTATCGTTATTAGTAGAAAGAGTTAAGAGTTCAAGACTTTTGTATCACAACACCACAAACACAAATGGTCTACTATCAGGCAACACTCCCTCGCACTGAAAAACAAATTCATGGCTTTCATTTGAAATCAAAAGTGATCCAGCTGCACAAGGTTTTCCACCATCATGTGCAGCTGACATTCATGTGGTTATGAAGTCCAGCCAATGAATTGTGTTCCCAGTGATTTCAGAGAACAAAAGTACCATCCAATAGTATCTACAAACCAGGCAAGCAGACGAAAACAAACATCATGTCATATTTTTACCAGACACGTTTCAGTTGACCTCGGGTGGAGGTGAGCAGTGAGGTCACGTGATGAGGTGCAATGCTATCTTAATCCCATTGGGACAATGTGTCCCATCCGCTGGTCATCATGTCTAATAGGTGATTAAGTCACTCTCATTGCACATTTTGACTGCCATTTTCCTGAACCATTTAAATATATATATATAAATATTTTAAATAAGTCAATTTAAAAATATGAAATGAGGTAATTCACGGATAAATGTAATATTTTTGTTTCATGGAGAGATTTTTGAGTATTGCTGTTTTAGTCACTGACTGTGTTTCAGGCTTTGTCTAAATCGGACAGCACAGGACACAAAAATGACAGGAAGAAGTAAAAGCTACACTTACGTCACATCACAAAGCACCGACAACGGCTACATGCACTTCATAGGAAATGACTGAGTATAACAAGTGGTACGAAAGATTTTACAAACTAGTGTTGTTCTCCGTGACAGGAGCCTTGATTGGTTGATCAACCTGACTCCCTTCCTCCTTCTCTCCAAGAGTCCGCCTACTCTTCCTCCTGCTCTTCCCCATCCTCTCACTGCTGGCCTGCTTTCCCTCAGCTTTCACATCTCTAGCTGATGGTGTTGATGTGGTGGTGGAGGTGGAGGTGGAGGTGGAGGTAGAGGTGCGTGAAGGGCCGGAACTTCTAGAAGCTCTAGATGGTTCTGACATAGGAGTGTTCCTGATAGTGCTGAGGCTGCAGCTCTCCTCGTCCTCTGTGAGTTGTGTTTTGCCTTCTAATTGTGTCTCAGCCTTCTTGGGAATGTTTTGGTCCAAACGGTTGGGAACGTGGCTACTGACAGACCTCGTTGTAAAGTTTTTTAAGGCCACAACAATTTTTTTTCCTGTCTTATCTGCGCTACTTCTACCTGAGATTTTAAATAAATTGTGTCTTTGTCTAGTGCTGGACTTGCTTTTAGGAAGCTGTTTATCACCGCTGATATTTTTAATGCTTCTATCATTACCAGCTGAATTTACACAAACCTTCTCGTTCTGCTCCCGTGAACAAGACGGGTACCTAATAGTACTCATTATTGGGATTCTAGATTTAGGAAATAAATTCTCAAAAGGGTCAAATCTTACACTAACTTCATGCATTGCACATTTACTATCTTGGAATCTATCAACTTTTTCTTGTGCCTTGCCTTTCAGTACTGGACGACGATGGTTGCATAGTTTGTGGCTGCGTGACCTTACTGGCAACCTGGACATGCATATTTGAGCTTTGACCTCTTTGGTTCCTGTATTTGTTATTGCTACTTTTGGACAAGTCCTGTCTTCCATGCTTTTCACCTCAAGCTGGTTAAAGGATGCATCTATGCTGCTTTTCTCCTGCAGTCCTGAGGAGGCCAAGTTGAACACAATGTTACCAGCCTGAATGACATCAAAATGGGGATAATGGGAGACAGGGATATTGCTACTCGTATTGCTATCCCATATTTGAGAATTGCTTGTCTGTTGTGTAGATGCTAAAGAATAATCTGTGCTTTGGTAATATGTGATCTGATTACCTGAGGTCCAATCCAAATGGCCCGTTTGTTTAGACATACCAGAATGAATTCTGTGATTTGAATAATGATCTGCCATGTCTGATGTATGTAAATCAGAACAATCTATGTGAATTGAGTTTATGGAAGGACTATCTATAATTGATCCAGCGGTTATGTCATTAGAAGTGTTAAAGGTGCCTGTTGTTGTACGTTTAGAAGTGACATTTGAAGAATCAAATGGTTTATTAGATGGCAATTTGAATCCTGTTCTGAAAGTGGAGAATTCAAGCTCAGTGCTGGAAGCGGAATCCCTGCATGTGCTGTAACTGCCAGCCAGATTTGATATTTCTAGCTGGACAGTCGATGTCTGAATGGAGAATTCAGAGTTATCTGTGGAATCCTGAGAACTAAACGGATCCCTGTGTTGTGAGGAGGCATTAATCTCTGAGTCCCTGACATTGTAACTTCCCTCTGAATAGCAATGCTCACCAATCTGAAAAAACTGGAGCCTCTCCTCCACCATGTCCCTCTTGCTCATGTCAATTGCACCACTGCGTGTCATCTCAAACATCTTCCCTTCATGGAAGGGAAATGGGTTTGGCTCGCTCGTTGGTGTACTATCATCTGTTGGTGTTCGAGCTGGGGTAGTATCTGGTGTTGTATCCTGTGACTGTTCATCAACTGCTAGTCCAAAAGGCTTAGGCTCACCATTGCCCCCCTGTGTCCCTCCCATGTCAACAACTTCTTCTTCTACGCCTTTACTGGGCCAGGGGTCAAAGTCCAGCCCTTTAGTGGCTACAGTCTTAAAATGAGAATTAAACTCCTCCTCTAACTTATAACTAAAATAAGTGTCTGAAAACCCCTCTTTGATGGAGGGTTTTTGTTCCAGACTTTTAACCCCATCTTTACAAACATCTTCTGATTTTGTACCATTTGAGGGGGTATCTTTTTTGAAAGTGTCCTTCTGACATTCCTCTGGGGTTTTCTCCTCTTCAATAACTTCCAGTTTGGTCTGGGGAAAACAGCGGTCAGAGGACCTAAATGTGTCTGTTGCCCAAACGTCTCTCCGACTGTCTGGAAGACTAAAAAGCCGTAAATCTGATTGCTCGCAGAGGCCATCATCCTCATCTTGAAGTTCATATCCATCCAAGGAATCTATCTCTGTTGCATCAGTGTCATGAGAAAATTCAGCTGTTGTGGCTATTGAACAGTCAGTTATTGACTGGTCATTTCCATTTTGTTCACAGTCATAGTCCTCTCCTTTCCCATTAGAACCTTTAGAACCATTGGAACCATTGGAACCATTGGAGCCATTGGAGCCATTGGTCCCACCATTAAGTTCTTTGTTGTTTCCATTTTTGTCATGTTTTTTAGATTTGGATGTCCTTTCCTTATCTGTTTTCTTCTCCTCCTCATTCTCCTCAGGAACTTCAGTATTGAGTTTCCTACAAGGTATTGGTTGAAAGATTGACCCATCCTCCTCTTCTTCTGCCTCTTCATCATTTGACTGACTGTCATCTGTCCCAGGTGGCACTGGGGAAGGAGGGTGAATTCTGATAATTGGCTCAGTCAGCAAATGCTTGTCGTGTTCTTCCTGCAAGTTTACCTCCATCATTTCTGTCTCAGTCTCTGAAGAGGCACATGAACCTTTCCTCTCTGGGTCTGAAGTTTCTGAAGCTGAGTCCAGTGGAGGAGGGGGAGGGAACTCAATATATGCAATGCCTTTGTCTTTTGTGACTTCTTGATGCCCCCGCCCAATTATTTCATCTTGCCTATCATTGCTTGTTATTTCTTGCTGGTTCAGTCTGTTCGTTAATTCCTGATGGTTATAATTCATTTCTGTTTCTTGCTTATTAGCATTAACAAGGTCTGCCTGTGAGGCAGGAATAGTGGTTTTCTTTTCTAGTAGACACTCCTTAAAAGAGAAAACAACCTTGCCTTGGTCGTCTCCCTCTGATTCCTCAGATACCTCCATGATGGGGCTGGGTTTTCCTGGCATGAATCCCATAAAGCCATCAGGAGTCCTGGTTGTGAGGTCATAGCTGACTTCTTCGGAACTGGGAGTCTCTGGTGTAAGGGGGCTTTTCCCTGAACTGTCTATGAAGGACACCTGCTCTAATGTGTCATCATCTGGGCTTATAGGGCTGAGCGCTGAATTTGATTTTTGCTTGACCGTGTACAGTGCTCCTTTTGCCTCCCTCTCTGCCTGTCTGCCCACCTGGACACCAACATACACAGGTAATGTTTTCATGCCCTTGTAGTTTTCTTTGGTTGTTATAGCAGCTGGAGGGGTTATGACATTCTCCAGCATTACTCTCGGGCTTGGAAGATTGTTGGAGTTGGAATCTTTCGGTGCATTGTCTAAAATTTCAAAGGACAGATTTTCATCCGTTTTCGTAAGGGCTGTCTCAAGACTTGTCTGCACTTTATGTTTAGATAAGGTGGGTATCTGTGAGGGTTTAGTTATCGTTTGCTTCTTTTTGATGTCATTGTCTAAAGCAGAGATTGCAGTCCTTACAGGAATCTGAGATTCTGTCTTCTTTCTAAGATTTTTGTTTAGATGGTCTTCATTGTCTTTTTTGTGCAGGTCGGCTATTACCTCTTTAAGCACAGAATCCTCTTTTGCGATATGTTGGTGTTTCTTACCGTCACTATCTTTCTCTATGAGTCTACCCATGTGGCAAACTTTCTGACCATTACTGCTTTCTTTAATTTCCTGAGTACCATTTGAATGGGTACCTTTCCCATTTGTAGCTGAGTTGTCACTCTCAACTTCACTAAAGTGTCTTTGCACAGAGGCTTCTGAAATGTTTTTATTTGTCAGCTTGTTTCCTGTATGCTTTGGAGCTTCAGATATGGCTGTTGCAGAGCATGTGTCCTTCTGAACATCTGTTTTTAAGCTCTCTTCTGGTAATTTTTCAGACACTTTTGACACTTTTCCTCCTGAAGAAAACTGAAAAACAGGAAGTTTGCTCTCCTGTAACTTTTTCATAGAAGGTTTTGGCTGCACTGGAGGAGGAATTTTGACTGGACTAGATGGACTTTTCTGTTTCTGAGCTTCAGATTCAAACTTCATTCTTACAGCACTGACTTTGGAAGTTGAGTTTATGTGAGAGGGAGAAGAAGGTTCAGACTCACTGGTTTTAGGTTGTTGTTTCATTTTATCATCAACGGTATGAGATAGCACACTTTTCTGTGGACTGCTTG
Source organism: Trinectes maculatus (assembly GCA_016785345.1). Taxonomy (NCBI): domain Eukaryota; kingdom Metazoa; phylum Chordata; class Actinopteri; order Pleuronectiformes; family Achiridae; genus Trinectes; species Trinectes maculatus. The sequence continues at coordinate 146,405 of JAFBJQ010000386.1, read as the reverse complement.
GTAAGCTAGAGCTCTTCTTTTCAATTATTGTGGATCTCTCAAACATTTTACCCACTGAAGGCTCTCTGAGTTTACTTTTACTGAAACCCTCTTCCCCTGTGTTAGGTTTCTGCTGTGTTTTCTCAGGACTACTACAGGCTGAACCCGGCCAGGATCTGGTCTCCTTTGGCTCACGTTTAACAGGCTTTTTCTCAGGGGACTGAAGCTCATCATTAAGCTTCTCGGTTTTGTCACGGAAGAACTGCGATACCTCACTGAGTTTTTCTTCAGCTTCCTTTACCGTTTGGTCCACCCTATCCTCATAAAGCAGCTTATCCCTGCTTCTGTCATGTTTATCCTCTGTAAATCGCATCCAGACGGCATGTTTGGGGCTGCCCTGTTCTGTGGAGTAATGGAGCACTGTCACTTTATCAAACTGAGACGGTTCATCTCTTTGTAAGTATTTACCAGATTTCAGAGACCCATCTTTTGATGACTTTGAGACAAATTCTCTGTTCGGGCTTCCATGCTGCTGTCTCATGCTCTCTGTGCCATGGCTATCCATCTCCTCAGAGATTTGGTGGCGGTGTTTCTCACTCACCACACCTGAATCGTCTGTGTTAGAGTGAGACACAGATAAAACATCAAGTTTCTCTGACAGTAGCATTTTCTCAGCAAACCTATATGATTCGCCTCTGCTTTCTGACAGCTCATCATCACAGTACTCTATGGAGTGCTGGCTCAGTAGTTTCAGGGCTTTATATGAATCATCTGCAATCAGTTGTGCAGAGCTTGGACGACTATCCTCCTCCTGTGACACCGGGGTGTTAACACGAGATGTTTCCAAGAACGAGGGCAGGAATTCCTCGGCAGTAAGCTCCTCTTCTTCCTGTTGGGCCTCATCATAATCCCCAAGTTCCTTAATTCCATGGTCCCCTTTGTAGATATAAAGCTCAGGGTGCTTTTTGGTTTCTCTGATAATAAACTCAGTTGGCTCCGCTATGCTGTGGCCCTTTTCAATATGAACCTCAATTATCCTTTCAACTTTTGGTTTCGATTTAATATCTCTGTCCAAAAATCTGGGTGTTAACTCATCTCCTTTGACAACCTCCTGGCCAGCCTTGTGTTCAAAGAGGCCCGCCAGTTCTTTAGACGGGTCTCTGCCTGACTGAAAAGCTTTCATTATGTCTCTGACTGACATAGCTTCCTCTCTTATCTCTGCACCATCAGTCAGTTGGGGCTTGTGATAGACCATTCTAGTGGTTGTAGTAATATGAGTTTCCTCTTTAAGACACATGCTTTTGTTCATCATCGAGTCATCTTCTGGTATTTTCATCTGCAAGGCTTTGGTGCAGCTTGTTGAAGCTGCATCTGGCTCTGCAGGAGTAAGGGCAGATGCAGCCTCCTCCATCAGTAGAGGCTCAGAGGGATCATCGGGCTGATCATAGCTCCTGATGTGACCCACTTCAGTCCTGGTCTCACTTATACTGGGAGGGATAGGTGAATCTGTGAATAAAGGCTTAGGGCCTGTGCTTTCTGCACTCTGAGGAGCAGAGGGTGTCTTTTCACTCCTGGTCTCAAACCCACTGTCTGACAGGGGGCTCTTATCCTGCTCATGAGACAGGTCCTCAGGTGATTCCAAAATAGTCTCTGACCCCAGGTATGACTCTGCAAGTTTGCTCAGGTCCTTTTCTGAGGGAGACCTGAGCATGCCTGACACTGGTGGAGGCATTTTGAGTTTGTGCTCTTGTATGGACATAGATGGTTTGAGAACACGTTTCTGTTTCTCTTCCCCTTCTTTTCTTGCCTCCTCCTCACACTTAAATTTCAGTTCAGCCATTTTGGAAAGAGAGCTAGCGCCAATGTCGTTTGTTAAAAAATCTACAACTTCAGCCAACTCTAAGTTTTTGGTTGACCTGGACTGGCGCTTGAGAAGGAGCGTGTTTTCATCAAATGAAGGGTTATAGTCTGTGACGGCACTTCTTTGTGCTTCCTCAATCTCATCTTTGGAAAATTCCTCCCATTCATCCTCAGAGGCTCTCTCTCTACCTGCAATGACCTTACTTTCACCCATGACGTCTTTTTGTAATATCTCACTCACTTTCACTAAATCTTCTTTCACTTTCTCCACAAGGGTAAATGGTTCTTCATCCTCTAACTTGCTCTCTTTAGGAGTGCCGATGTGTGACGTCTGAACAGTTTTAACTGCCGTCTGAGTGTCTGTCTGCAGGATAGCTGTCATCCTGATCAGATCCTCTTTCATGTCTGCTACATCTTTTAGTATCTCCTGGTTTGAAGCTGCAGTTGGGTGGACGATAGGCGGTGTGATAAATGGAGGCGATTTCAATTGGGACTTTATTTTTGTTGCAGTAACACAAGTCGACAAAGTGGAAGACGAGGAAGACGAGGAAGATGTACGAGGAGAATCAGGCAGAGCCATTTTGAGAGACCCTGGTCCTGGTTTGACAGGGGTCTCTGGGATAATGTTGACTAAGGAATAGACAGGTACGGTCACAGCATTAGATGAAACTACTGAGCTAGAAGTTACAGATCTCAGAGAACCATAAGCAGAGCTTCCTGTTGCCGATCTACGTGAGGAGGACAGCGATTTAAGCGTGCCATAGCCTGAGACAGAGTAAGAGTCTATAGCTTCATTGATGGCTGCACTGACACTAGAAGTTGCTGCCTGAGTAGTGGCCTGGATCCTCTCCTGAAGACTGCTACTCCTCTCTGAGAGAAGGCGGGAAGAAGGGGAGGATGGCGTGGAGGAGGAGGATGGATATTTAACGGGTGAGACTGAGCCATTCATCATGGATAATTCTGCGGACGCAATGGTTGTTTGGCCAGTGGAGGAAAGAGAGGAGAGAGATGACCTCCCTCCTCGTGATGAGAGTGTTGAATCTACAGAGGTTTTCAAAGAAGACAGGCTGGAGATGCTTTTAACAGAAAGAAGGGTAGATGACCCTGCGTCTGTCAATGATGTGGACTCTAGGGTAGTTAAAGGCAGATTAGGATTGTACAAATTGTAAGTTGTCTTTGGAGATGCAGGTGCAGTAGTAGGAGTTGATGATCTCTCTGGCACAGAGCCATTAGGTACTGAGTGACGTGGTGAAGTCTTTGACGTGTATATGGAAGCAAGGGTCTTGATAGCTGTAGGATCTGTGGCGGGTTTACATGGGCTTCCAGAGGACACAATGCTGGCAGATGCTTGGACCGGGTATTGACCCTGCTGGACAACGGTTTTAATTGGTGAAGGTACAGTTCTGTAAGACCTGATGGGGGATGATGACACTATGTCACTAACTGATTTAACTGGGGTTGAGAGGGTAGGTGCTGGTGGTGGTGGAGCTGCCAGGGTGGCTTTGATAGTTGCAGGGTATGCAGGTGATGGGGAAGACAGGGGCCAGGTAGATTTCAGTGGAGAAGCAGCTGGGGAGGCTGTCGATGAATCGATAGAGGTGAGGGAACCCCCCACTCCGATGTGTCTTGTTTGGCCAGGGACGGTAATAGGAGCAGTCGACCATGGTGGGTAAGGTCTGGTTGGAAAGACAGGTTTGTGAGGGTAACCAGCAGGCAGTGTTCTTGCTGTTGTGCTTCGCTCGAGTGCTGTTTCTTCAGATGAATTTGAAGAAATAATGGTGAATAAAAAATGGAAAAAAATGTTCAAAAGAATGTGGAATATTAAAGGTAACAGAAAATAATGTTGGGGAGAGGGAAAGGAATGTGAAAGAAGAGATCAGAGGAGGAAGAGTTGGTCAGTGATGCAGTCCTAGTATCAAGGAAGGACAATCAACAGTTTTAAAAGGTGCATAAAAAGAAATTAAAAACAAAAGTTGTGTTCCTGCAATTTCAGATTTGAAGATGACACAAGAACAGCAGCGACAACAACATAATATATAAATTGAATGAAGCACATTCAGTTGCAAATTAAAATTCCAGAGATTGACAACAAAAAATAGAAAATGGCAAGACAAATGCAGAATGAGTAACAAAACAACGTCTCTGTTTGAGTTTCAGATGTTGTGTTGTTTTGTGTGGTTTCTGGCTCTAATTTAATCTGCTTTTTTAAAGTGCCTTTTATCTGTTTGGTCCCACAATTTCATGGATTGCTCAAGAAAAAAAATTGACTCTCGATGGAACAACAGCGCCAAAGACAGCGGAGGTTTACATTTTCTTTTTATAACATAAACAAAGTATGACAAAATGCGTTTTCCAAGACCTAAGTTTCGGCCCATTTTGTCATGCAAAATCAATAAGATTTGGTGACAAGCAGAGTGTAAAGAACTGCCCGGACAAACCTGGAAGTAACTCAAGACACCCGAACATGCACTTTTCCCCCCACACAGAAGCTGCTACATCACAAAGCCAAATAAAAGAGCTTAAACATCTGAAAGGACAAATGAAAACAAACTTTTCTTTGACCCCTTGTGCTTTTTCAAATGTATTGGTCAGTCAAAGAAAAAATTTGATCTTACTGTATTTTGACTTGTAAAACCCAGCAGTGGCAACAAACCCAGAAAAACTTGGGAAAGCACAGCACCAAAACTTAAAAACCACTCACAGACCCATGCAAAAATATGTACCATGTTGTAAAGAAGCATGTGGACAGTTGTGCAGGACGTGAAATATACATTTAGAACATTAATTAGGTCACATCTATCGACATATGGGTCACGCAATTTACAGCTTAATTAAAAGTATTAACACTACAAATTAACTTATCCACAAAAAAATGCCATTGTTATATTCATCAAAGGGTTTGTTAGTGAAAATGTCAAACTCACTCAGTGCAGGCTCGGCCAGATAGCTGTAGCGCTTACGTAAGGCTAGAGATGCAAAGGTATGACGTCTCTCTGGCTTTTCAGTCTGCAACAATAGTGAACAACACAAAATCCTATCAGTTCTAGGTCACCCTACATTGTATAGTTCAGCCAAAGGAGCAACATCTGGACCTTAGAATGTCAAATTAAAGCAAATTTAAAAGCCTCTATTAGTTAGTAGAACCATAAGGCCCACTATTAAGTATTAGTATTTGCCCCTTGGCAGTATTCAATGCACTTTAATCTCACTGTTTTAATTGCTGCTCAAGTGTAAGTAAATCGAGACAAGCTACTTAGCTTGAGTTAGTCATGACAATGCTACGAATGCTAAATTAAAAGAGCTTGAAATGTGCGAATGATAAATTTTAACGTTATGTTGACTGAAAAATAATCTAAGTGCCTAAACTTTAAAGCCGCTAACATCATTTAGTGTGTATTGCGAAGGTAAGACTGGACATATATTTTCATTTCTACAATTATATCATGCAAAACCGAGCAGCTAAAGGTTGCTTTGAACAAGAAAAGCATTTATTGCTCTTAGAGAAGCGTAAAAAGAATAAGGCTATGATGAGCAGAGCAGGGTCACTATAGATCTATAGCGCAGAGGGCAGCACATGGTGGGGAGGGTGTGGTTTACCTCATCCTCGGCATCTGACTCCATTTCCTGGTTCCCAAGATGCATTGCAGAAACAGGGGGAGTAACATAACATGGAAAGCAGGGGGGAAAAAACATCAAGGTTTGAAAAAAAGGAGTGAGTGACAGAAGCTACAACTCAGAAGCCTCTCGAGCAAAATCAGCAAATAAAAATAAAGTATACCGACCACCCCAAAACAGAAAAAAAGGATAAAGAGCCAACTCCAGCAAAGACAGCAAAATGAATTCAAGCCACAAAAAGCCAGCCTGATACTCAAGAACAAATTTTGCACAAAAAGCCCACAGCCAAAAGCAACATAGAAACATAATGAAGCAGCCAATGAGAAGAGCCCACTGCACAGATAACCGATATACATGGAGACAAGCTTTAAACAGATAAAAGACACAGTTTCTGCAGTTTGGCCAAAGTCTTTCGCTGTCTTTCATCTACCAATGTCATTGGGCCAAAACTACCCTAAACACGAGTATGGTTATGGAGGTGACAACAGAGAATGGTTAGTTCACGTGACGTTACCTTCTTCACTGCAGGAAGTGTAATGTTCAGGTTGCACACAGCGGTTTGTGGAAGGCCTTTTATAGTCTTATACTCTTTAAGGAAAGTGAGACGACCACAGGGCTCCTGGACTGGGTCTCTCACCTGGAGAGAGAACATTGCTGCTTTATGCACCGCTTTCTTTTGTTAGGTGTTTTGATCATCAATTATTATTACTTCAAGCACAACTACTGGTCATATCAAAGTTAATCTGGCACCAGCCTCTAAAAAGAAAAAGTTGCTTTAGTTTCCAGTACACCGTGTAGGTCTGGGTCTTAGATTTGTGCTATATAATCATTAATTACAACACTAATATGTACAGGTTTCAAGACTGCACTGTGATCTAAGTATTAAGTCTAAATTAAGATTAAACTCAAATCATGTAGTATTGTCTTGGGATTCCATTAGATGTCAACCAAAAAAAGCACCATACACCCCACTGCATTTTCAGTGGTGCCTGATCTAGTTCATACACAGCAAAGATAGTCTGCACAACAACAGAGCACCACATAAAGAAAGCAATTGATTCTGGATAACATGATGTAATTGGGTCGATCAATGACATGAGGTTATTTAGCAGTGGAGAAGGGAACAAGGTCATACACTGTGGGGTATGATTAATTGTATTGAAAGCTTGAGTGGAAAGAGTAGGGCAGCATTATCTTTTACTCTGTTTGTAGGATTGTGTGAGGGTTTTTTTTGCATCTTTTGGTGGTTTGTATCCATCTTTTCACCTAAGAAGGAAGTGTTGTCGGCAATGGTGATGATAGGAGTGTATGCTGAGATACCTTGACACAGAAGGGCAAACGGTTCTCCTTGAAGGCGTAGAAGTTAAGAACTAACTGCTGACCAGCTTTTGTCAGAGGAGCCAAGTTTCCATAACAGTCCACATAGATGGGCCTGCCCTCCAGAACCTCAGAGAGCACAACAACACGGTAAGAACATTCAAAGTAAACAACACAATTTGACGCTATGTGTGTTTTGTGAAACCTACAAAATGTTACTTATGAACCATAAAAACTGGATTATTCTATAAAGTCCTTGCAAACCTTGCACTTCAACAAACACAGACATGATGTACCTCTATGTCTTTGCTCCTGGCCACCTCCTCAAAGTTTTCTTGCTGCTCCAGGGTCTTATCCACCTTGTCGTCAGTCATACAAAAGCACCGAAGTCTGGACTCAACTGGGTCGTTCATCTTAGCAAACACTACAAACTTGGCCATGTAGGGCACACAGATCAACTCCCTGTATAGCTGCGTGGCCAAAGCCACTGTCTCTGGGATCTGGTGGCAGTCCGCTAGCCAGAATCTGCTCAAGTGACGAATACATAAAATGATGAACATTTCGGTGATTACGATGAACGCAGCAGTCGGTAACAATCACTTTGTCACTGTGTGTCTCACCGTGCAGAAACATTGGTGGTGAAGGAGACACAGTCATTGATGAAGGTGAGAGGGGTTGTGCCTGTAATGTCTTCCCACTGTGCCGGAGATGTACCACCTGATAGACAGTCAAACGGTTAACATCAACCATCCTGAACGTTTTCTATTAATGTGAGCCACACACACACACACACACTACACACCTGTAATGCTACAGAGAAGTCGAAGGCACGGGGTGCAGTCTCCTTTATAGCCATTGGTAAGCCCCTCCCCTGAGAGGGGTGGGACTGGGATTGTCATGGTGATCGGTTTGTGAAACTTTCGTCGTCTGGGCTCCACGGTAACGATTGGGCTGAAGGTTGCTCGGTTACCAAGAATTTTCTTCACAGTCTCATCTGGTACTGGTTGGGCCTGGCCAAAAGAAGGTAATGATGATGACATCCAGTGACAAAATTTTGATTTCAGAGGTTGGGTGTCCATTTCTAATCCTTAACCAAACTTATAATGCTAATACTGTGATTACCAATAACACTACTACTAATGCTAATCTGTATTACTAGTAGGTCAGAAATGTGGAAACAAATTATTATCTTTCAGTCTCTCACCTGAAGTCCAACCTTGATCTTCTTGGTTAACGCCCCCTCAGGAAAGGAGGCTTGAACTAATGGTACACTCCGACTGCACAGAGTCCCGCCCTCTGGTCCCATTTGATTGGTCTCCTGTCTGATCCGAGAAACGACAGCGAAGTACTGTGGAAAGTCCTTTGTGACGATACGGCAGATCCTCTTCTTCTCCAGCTCCTCAGGACTGTCCAGTTCTTTAGGGAAGGAAAACAGATGAGTTATTCATTAGAACTGTGAGTTACTGGGCATGATTTCAAGCAAAATGTAAGCAACTTTAAGGCACGTCTTCAGGGAGAAGTTTTACCTTCATCCATCCCATTCAGGAGCTGATTAAGGTCATCAGTCTTACAGTCGTACAGGTGCTCTTTCCAGCTTTCTCCGTTCTCACTGCGCAGCAGGATCAGCTCTCTCTCCTGGCCCCGCATTGACCCAAAATGTGGGATCTCCACTATCACTGGCCTGGTGAGGTACATGTCATGGAGATATGGTTAGAAATAAGTACAACATGTCTTTCGACTCTGACCTGAGCGTAAAACAGAAGAGTAAGTTTAGGCCATCCTCCAAATAATGACCAAAGTTATTTTGAGGAAACTTACAAACCCAAGTGATGATAAAAGTATTATACAACAAGATGTTACATATATTTAAGGAATTACCACAATTTAAGCTGATATTAATTTATTAATTCTGTTCTTAAAGCATTTAAAGTACATGAAACGTATTTTCTACTATACTGGAAGGTATGAATGAACTGAGATTCTGCTGGTGACTGTGTTACTTTATAATGAAAGCTGGAGCAGTGCTGCAGTCTGAGATCGGACATTCACAGTGCATGTCACGGCCTAGGCACTAAAAGGCACGACAAATGAAATGGAAAAACAGAAAGTTGTACAGCCCCTACATAAACAAGGCATAATGGCAACACGAGAGTGAAGGATGAACATACTCCAGCATGATGACTATTTGATTTTAGGGTCATGCAGAGTCGAATAGGACTGGTTCCTTTATTAGGAACACCTTGCTGATACTTGGTGGGCTTGCTTTTGCTCTCACAGCCTCGGTCATGGATTCCACAAAACATTTCTTCAAGATTTCAGCAGATTTTTTTCAGCTGCATACTCATGTTACCAATCTACCATTCTACTCCGTCCCAAAGTTGTTCTCCTGAAATAAGATCTAATGTCAGGGGAGGGCACTGAGGTCACAGTCGTTTGCGTTAATCCAGTTTGATGTTAGTTTTTTGACTTTGTGACATGGCGGAGTGTCACATTGGAAGAAACAACAAGATCACTGTAGTTTGAAGCCATCAATGGATGAACATGGTCAGCAGCTGCACGTAAGGTTAGGTCAACAACATGTTTCCATGAATTAACAACTGTATGCGAGTCTGAATAAAACCTAAAACAGGCATTAGAGCAGTAAAATGAATGGGAATTCAATTCATGAGATTTGAATGCCTTACATTGCACATGTAATTAATAAGGTGGTCACTGACTGAATTAAATGTTACAGAAAATTAGTTTGAACATTTCACAATCATATCAAATAGTTATGACATCATAATTTACACTGCATTTAGCACTTTAAGGTCTTGGAGAGAGGAAATTCTACTGAGAATACGTCTGAATATAATCATTAAGGTACCATATGACATTTACTCTAATATCTATTTAGGCTCAGTGGCACTTAACCCTAACCCTCTCGTCATGTTCATGTAAAATGTTACAAAACTCTTTCCATCAATTGCTCTGTAGAATATTCACACAACAAACACTGTGGCATGACATCGCACTGATCTTAAATAACAGCAATCATGGGAAGCAGGATGATGCTTGGCTTGAGGAGGATAAGGCTCATGCCCAACAAGCGCAATCCAGTCCAAACAGCCAATCAAAACCTTTACTTTCAGTGACATCAGAAACCCACTGAAACCCTCCGGAAAACAAAAAACAAAACATACAATGGTCTCTAAATGAAAGTGGCTTGAAAGCAACTGTAATGGATGTAAATCAATAGTGTGTAGTTTTAGGAAGAATTGAATCATCTCGCATTTTTTTCTCCCTGTTACTGTTAGTTAATCCACATTCTTGTGGTGGACCCGTCTTCCAGCCACCGTCAAATATCACTGAGCGTATTCCTGCCCTGCTGTTAGATGTCCTGCCTTTTAAAATGATCAGAACGCATGTGAGAATCATCACTGTCATTGAGTTCTTCCCAAAACTACATGGCAACCTTAAACATCAAGGCTGTATCCCAACAAATCAAAGTCAACAGAGGTAAAATAATCATATCCATCAGCATGAATCAGCCTCGGTCATGACGTCTCCTTGGGGGGAGTGGGAGGTAGAGTAGGGAGCAGTGGAGCAGGGGTTGGGAGTGTGGGGGTGTGGGTGGCTGCGGTGCTATGCTTGGTTCCTACCCAACAAATCTAGTTCCTCTGGGTCCCAGCTGTAGCACTGGACTAACCAGGCTCTCGCCTTCATTAAGGGCTGGCAGCTTTCTGGGAAGATGTAGTTTACTGTGTCCGCAAAATAATGAAACACACATTTACACAAAGCACACACACGCGCAAAGTCAGCAACAGCACACACCACAAAGCTATTTATCATTCATGAGATCGTTCTACTTCCTCCTCCCGGTGACATCAGTAAATGCAAGTGAGAATCCTGGATTTGGACTGGCTGACAGGAGTGGATTTAATTTCGGGGACTGCACAATACATACAGGCAACCTTTAGTGCCTGTAGAGCTTATGATGGAACCAGTAGCTACACAATGATTTTGGTTACATGTGTTGTTTTCAAACAGGTAGCAAGCAAATGACAGAGATGTCTCCTGATAGAGACAGTGACAGGGAGCTAACAGTGTGTGTGTGTGTGTGTGTGTGTGTGTGTGTGTGTGTGTGTGTGTGTGTGTGTGTGTGTGTGTGTGTGTGCGTGTGCGTGCGTGCATGCGTTGGAAAGACAATTTTAATAACATAGTGTAGCAGGATGCAGCACTAAGTACAGCCTGTCCCTGTATAAACAGACTTTCTGAAATGATGTATTAATAAATAAATAAACTGAATTGTGAATATCACAAATATTCATCGCCTTCCCTTTTTTACAGTCTCCATTTGTGCACAGTTGACACGAGATAAGGTGATGTTGCCTTTACGTTGTTATGGTGAAACACAGCTGGACAACTTGAGGGTGAGCACATGGCAACAATATAACTGGCAGGTTTTACACCGCAACATGAACACACATCCACACTTTCAGATCTAAACGCCAATGGCTGGAAATGAAGATGGCGAGAAGCGGAACGAAGGAGATGACACTGAACCAAAATGCACAAAAAAAAAGAGGACAAAGATGAGCGATTAAGCAAACGGCAACAACAAATTCAGTGAGGTTTGATTTAAAAAAAAAAAAGAAGAAGAAGAATGATGCCGTACCCGAGGAACTGAGCTCCTGCTGGACCGACCTCAACCAATCGGCTGGCCAGGCCTTCTCCTTCCACCATTGGAGGCGGCGATGCCAGTTTGTGTCTCTTGACAAGTCGACAGGTTATCCTGGTGGGCGCTGTGCACTTTCTGGGCGGGATGATGATGCGCATGCCATTGTGGCGACTTCCTCTCATGGAGCCACCCCTGGCGTCAACCATGAAGCTGACCAGGAACCTGATGAGGTGCAAAAAAGAAGAAAACAGAAAAGAAGAAGAGACAGAGAGTAATGGGAGAAAGAGAAACAGTGAAGCAGAGTGTGTAAGGACGGGAGATAAAACAGTAACAGGAGGGGTGGGAGAAAACAGAGGGAAAAAGAAAAGGAACTTTGATTAGTTTGAGAGCAAGACTGATGGAGAGAGAGAGGAGGTTTAGTTGCGGTGTTTGCTTCCCATGCTGTGATCACCAAAACACACACAAAGAAGTAGAGAGAGAAAGAAAGAAGTACAGATGTGTGGGGAGTTTTCTGTGTTGGCTTTGGCACAAATCAACGAAACATTATCTTCTTCCAGTCAATTATTTAATTCATTAAATCAATATTGTCATTGTTTCCAGTCAAATCCTGTTGAGCACAGTTTTTTTTGTGCTGATAATATATGATAATAATATTCCTGAGCCAGGATGCCAACACAGGAGCTTCCACTGTGACCTGTATTTCACCAGAAGGTAATGTTAAACCACGTCTACCTTATTTTAACTTAAAGAAAGAAATCACAGCTCACACACACACACAGATTCACACCATGCAGTCAGGAAACTGTGACGTCATGTTAGTGTCTACATAGCTGTTAAGCGAATAGTTCCTGAATTCTTCGTCTCACTTAAAAACACACAAACAGACATCAGTGTGACCTGTTGTGGTGCAATTCATCTAAATTCAAGGCTGATTGATCACTTTCCACGTCACAACTAAATCTCATTCTGCTGTCCTTGTTGTCCACAAACGCTTATCACATCAGTACAGACGCACACATATTTCTGAACCAACACAAGGCCGAAAGGACGTCAAGCCTGTAACAACACGGCTGATGTGTGTGGAGAACAGTCACAGATGTTATGAGTGAGCGGAGAGGGAACGGTGTGATGTCACCAGGAACAAGGTAGAGGTGGTGATAAAGAGGGCAACCAATCACAGTCAATCACCTGCTGTCGTACTGCGGGAGCGGAGAGGAAAAACTGCAGGATGGACGACAAAGCAGCGCAGGAGTGACAGGTCAACAACAACAGCAGTGCTTTGTCATTAAAAATACCACTGAGAAGAAGATCACCAAGGAGTCTGTATGAAGGTGCATGTTTCTCTTCCTGGTGGTGCCACAATGTAATATAGTTATATTTAATGTGCGACACCTGAATTTCCATATGAGACATATGTGAGCATTGTTTACATTTTTGGGATTTGGTTACAGTGCGAAAGAGCCAACTTTCTCTTTTTTCAACAAACGGTGCTGTGCAAAGGTCATGGAGAGGAAAGTGCAAACATACAGCTATAGTCATAGTCATGGTGCAAACATAGCTATGGGCTCGTCACTGAACTACCTTCAATGACAAGAAGATTAAGTTGGTTTGACATCCCCATCCCAAAAACCTGTTTGCAATTCATCTAAGGAAAAAATGGTGACATTTTAAAAGCATAGACACATGAAATATTGATTAAACTGAGGCTTTTCTGTTTGCTGGTCAATCTTAGTTTTAAAAAAGCATTTAGTTTTACATGAATGCCTTTGCACAGTACTGTTTGTGTTGACCTCTTCATTATCATATTATTACCCATTAAGAGTGGATATGATGGATATGGAGCTTTAGCTAAGAGAGCTGCTTTACAGAGAGGATGAAGAGAAACCAGTGCAGGTAGGATGTGTTTTGTCGAGAAGGAGAGAACTTCTAGAAGGCGGAGGAGAGAACATAAAACCGGTCGATGGAGACAAAGACAAGACACTTGTCTTTATCCTTCCTCCCTCATCCTTTTACTTCAGGAGCTGAAAACAGTGTTCACATAGAGATTATTCTTCATCGGCTCATCCATTCACACATGCTCACCCAGAGTGTATTGGTGAGGAGACAAGGTTGACATTGTCCAGTGCATCTGGAGTCCAGCTGTACCTCCGCAGAGAGTCGCTGTCAGCGTCCTTAGCCACCGTCAAGTGCTGTGGAGGAGACGACACATCGCACAGCATAAGTTAAGTCAGCATAGGAGTGTCTGCGACGGTGGGGGACTGATATGTGGATATGTGAAGAAATCATACAATGTTCAGTTTGTTTTTTAGAAGCCATGCACTTAAATGAAAAAAAGATCAACACGGCGAAAACACTTTGTGGCAGAGAGATGTAAAGTCATAATATCAGTTTCCTATCAAATATGATCTATAGAATTCAATGTTCTAAAATTCCCCATGATGAGAAATTAACTGAATTTCTCATCATAACTGTCATTTAAAGTAAAAAATATTTGGACTTATTAAAATTAATTATCATAAAATACTGAAAATCAGAAAACAGCAAAACATAAACAGACCAACAATGATGAACATGTTGAGTACATGCGCTGATATAAGCTGCGACAACTGAACATAAGTGATGACACAGCTGGACACAGAGTAGGTATATTTATCACGTTTAAGACAGGAAATGAAAACCAACATCTAAACAGGCTTTGTCTCACATGCAGTGACAGAACTAAAGCACAATGACTCGAACATCTACCTTATTGTGTTGTTCTACAATGAAAGACCTTTCCTTACAGAGCATCTGGAGCAGCATGAGAGGAGACGGGCCCGTTATTGAGACCTGATCATCAATTCAATTCTCAGATCGTCTGCAGATTGTTAAGTCAACTGTTTTGTCAGGAGACACTGATGAATGCATGTGAATGGCTGTGCCTAGGTGGCATGTTTCAAAAGGTATATAACTATATGTACTACTACTACTACTACTTCTATAAAAACGATACATATACATACATACACTATATTTCTTAATATAAGTCTGATTCAGAAGTCTTTTGACTAAGCTGCAAGTCAGCTGATGGAAGACTTGTCTTTTTGTTTTTTGGGGTCATGGGTACAATTTTTGTGTACAATTTTTCAGTTTGACCTGAATAGTTTATTTTTGTTGCTTCCTTCAAGTGAAGTGTGCCACTGGACTAATCCCTTTAAATAGCAGCACCAACTACTAATCTCATTTCCCCATTCAGTAAAATGTAACGGGATTGGTCCCCTTTATGTCAGCACAAATTCGGGTGTAAGAGGATTGGTGAATAGCCTGGCACAGCACCAAGGCAGGCCGGCACATATAGAGACAGAGAGACGAATAAGCACAAAGCGCGTATACATCCTGCAGTGTACGTACCATCTCCTTATTGGGTGCCAGCATCTCCTCGATCATCATGCTGTCCCGAGTGAATGAGCTCCGGTTCAGCGTGTTGGACCTATCAGAACTGAAGGAACGCAGGCTTGGTGTGGTTGCCGTAGCAGTCACGGATTACACCAAGACAACAGTCACAAGGATGGGGTGGGGAGGTGAGGAGATGGGAGGGGTGTGGGTGTGAGGAGGTGTGAAAGTGAGCAGAAAACAAACAAACAAACAAACATAAACACATTAAATGCATGCAGCTTCCAGGAACCTGACACTAAGCCACCAGTGACAACAACAATCACCAGAGAATCCAAGACATAACCCAAAGGCAGAGAGAAACGATTGGCTACACTGGCCGAGGTACAACAAACTGAATATACAATACAAACTCAATCTTTTTTTTCACAACAACAATTACTGTCCACACCTGTTACAATATTTGAACCCCTTCAGCCTCTCCAACTAGATTATTGACACCAACCCAGCGCATGGTTTGAATGTCTGAGAGACACAGAGTAGCTTATGAAAGTTTAGCAGATTACTGTATGATGGCGAACGGACAGGAAGCTAATATTGACCATCAGGATGAAATGATCCGCAGATGCTTAGATGAGCTAATTTCTCCGGTCGATCGCAGGTTGAACGTAGGTTCTTACTCTGTAGGCCGTCAATTCTCTTTTCTCCTTAAACTTATGTGTTCTCTCTTCTTTGCGCCATGCAAACATCTGCATACATCATGCACCTCAAAGGAAAGTGTTGTACATTAAAGCACAATATTGTTATCTGCAAAGGAAACCTATCAGTTTGGTCAATATGGCTCCTACAGGGTGTTTCAAGAAAGACTTTATGAGACAAATAATTCCTCAGCAGTGACATGTGATATATATATATATATATATATATCA
>JAFBJQ010000386.1:0-130651 GCA_016785345.1 Trinectes maculatus | reverse complement strand
AGAGATAGATAGATAGATAGATAGATAGATAGATAGATAGATAGATAGATAGATAGATAGATAGATAGATAGATAGATATACACATAAGCCAGGCAAGCCAAAGCTATTGAAGGCAAAAGAGGACAAGGCTGGAACAGTCATTGATTGGCCTTTTGTCAGGTTCAAAGATGCGAACTGGCTGTCAACATGCTCAAGGCATTAGGTAATTTACTGTCACTGCTGCTGCTCCTGGACTGTTGTATACTGGACATATATGCTACAGTTTGATTTGAAAGATAACATTTATAAACTATTGTCATTCAAAGTAGAAGTTTAAAGTTTGCCAATTTGAAGGTCGAGCTAATTACTTAATAAAAACATGTTTTTTTCGCACAGTCTTAAAACAGTACTACTTTTAAGTAGACTTTAAGGTTCCATTATGTCCATATAAATCACTGCATTGAGAAAAAATACATGTAAATAAAAATAAACAAAACATTTAAATTAAATTGCCTTTTTAAATTATACATTACATTTTGGATGACAGGGTTATCTTATGCTCCACTCAGTGTGTCATTAAATGTCTGTGTGTTGTAATGATATTGATATTGTCAGGTAAACTTGAACAGCCTGGTAGCACACAGGTCATTCAACTAGTACCGGCTCTGTGTATGTTTTTGTTAATAGCTGTTACAGTATGTTATTTTACATGTACAGTTTAAAGGATATCGCCATTCCATTTCAAAATGATGAAGAAAACATTTTGCTGCCATGAACTAATTGACACTAAACTGATGAGGGCAGTAGCATCCCTGATGCCTGCAGATATCAGTTCAGGTCCCTGGAAGCTTGAGAAAGGAATTGTCCAAAACAGCCAAAATGATGCAAACCTCCACCTTTGTAGCAAACCCACAAAGATCCAGGCATAAGTGACGCACTGACCACAGTCAAACACAACAAGCAAGCACAACAGTATACTGCAAAGAAGCAATATGAGCTTCTTTCCATAGGAGCTTTTTTCCAACTCAACACAATCAACTAGAGAACGATAACACAAGTGAAACAGTTCACAACACAGGGCCTGATGTTAACATACAACAACGCTAAACAAACATAATAAAAATCATTTTGTTAGTATTCAAACATTTACAGTAAATGTGTATTATGTTGGACCACAAAGTGGTTACACTGATAGCCAATGGGATGAGGAGGGGGGAGGATGGGAGGGGTAGGTAGGTGGGTGGGGAGGTATTGGGAAGACTCTTCATGCCTTAAGTCTTACCTGGCTTTGGGACTAATGGTAAGAATGGACATGAGGAGAGAACAAAACATCATGAGCAAATCGAGGAGTGGAGGCGGAGAGGAGAGATGCAAGGTGGGTAGAGTGATGGCAGATGATGACTGACTGTCTGACTGATCTCCTCCAGAACAACATGAAATAATCTAAAGTGATCTTTTGTTAAAGCTGAGGCTCATGGGAACTGTAGTCTTAACTGATGGCTGCAACACACACTTATTGGATCATTAAAGTACCCAAGAGCCTCCTGTGTTTCAATTAAGAGGGTAGAGTTAAACACCTCCTACCTCACAACTCGACTAAAAGTATGAAATAATAATAAATAATAATAAATAATGCTGATATAGAGACCTGATATTCTATTTAAATATCACAAAACACAACTTGACTTAATGCAATGTTTATATTCACAAACAAACAAAAACACCATTAAATTGAATGAAGCCAAATAGGTTTTCTTGTAACCGTCCCTGCATCTGGACCAGAAATTTGTGAAACCAGTTCTAAGCTTGAGTTAACTGCCCCCCACACACATTCACGTATCCCCTCTCACACAAACACTGTGTGTTGATTTTACCCACAGCTCAAGGCCATGCAATCAAACATATTTCTAATTTCCTGTGGCTCAGCGTCCATGTGTGTCACACATTCGATACTCAATAACTCCTTTTTCAGTGTGTTGCACAAGTGTCAATATTCCCTGCGAGAGCAAAGAGTTCCGCAGTTACACACAGTGAACTATGATCAACCACTGGGGAAGGAAATTATCAGGCCTCATTGCCATATTACATCTTCTGTGTCATATCCTCACAATTATATCTCATCAGAATGTCATCATACTTCCAACCTGCTGGTTTGGTCCTGTCTGCTGTTTGTTTTTAGATCACAAGCTTTCACGACACCCCAGAGGTAACACAATTATACTGTTACCCACTGAATATTATCAAGACATTATTCGAGTCGACATGATGATATTAAAAAGATACTGGTACGATGACAAAGTTAGAGTAAGAGTCGTGACATGGATTTGCGTACTGGGTCCTACCTTTGTGATCGTGCACCGACGCTGAAGCCGATGTAACCTTCCTGCGGGAGTGAGTCGTCCCCGAGTTCCCGCAGGTCCTGGGGGGCCAGATATTTGTCTGTGTCCCCCGTCATGGCATCATCACCTGGAGGTTTAAAAAGACAGGAGACAGGTTATGGACATGTTGTGTTTTGTGTTGCGTTTCAATGGTAGTGCAAGCGATCAGAGAATAAATGAGCTATAATCTGGTGTGTTTTTGTCGTCCATGCTGACCAGGACAGAGCTGCACGTTAAAACAGACAGATCAATGCAGCCTTTGCCCAGAGGCTGCGTTGGCTCCAGCTCAGCTTTGGTCCCAGAGTGACACACAAACAAAAGTCTTGCTGTCACCAAAAGCTTTTTGTCTCCACTAAACACATGGAGAGTAACCAGCTAAGCCAGGAGACAAACAAACAGTGCTGCTGTCAGTGCCTCTGTGGGGCAGGTTAGTTAATTGAGAAATAGAGTTTTACATACAACAAAATACAACAACAAAACGTACAAGAAAATGGAGGTAATACAGTGTTTGAGCAGGTTCCACAAACCACAGTAAAGGTAAAGAAGAAAACCAACATCAGCACAGCAGAGCTTAATGTCATCTCAGAGGGACAAAATATCATTCACGCTACAGAACAGGTGGTTGAAGAGCTGAAACATACATTACGCACAGGCAGCAGCATGTTGTTCCCCTGTACTGATCATGTACTGTAGATCCCAGCCTACTGATGAACCGCTGACCGCGGGGTCGAAAGGGAGAAGGGGGGGGGGAGCAAGTGCATGCAGGCGGAGGAAGGTAACGGGAAGAGAAAGAAGGCATTCCAGCAACCACAAAGCACCGGAGACCAGGACCCCATCCCGCCCTGTCCCCTCACCCCCCACCCCCTGCTGCTGCTGTGCCACCCCTCCCCCCCTAAACTTTCTCTCTCACTGACACACACACACACACACACTTTACAGACCCCATCTGGTGACATTCCAGACCGCTCTCCCGGATCCCGTCACATGAACACAAAAGCAAACCGCAACTCACCTCCTGCTTTAAAGCACTTCATTCAGCCGGCTGTCCAGTATCCTGCAACTAACTGTTCTTTAACTTGTAACCTCCCCTCCCCTCAGCGCTCCCTCTCTCCCTCTCTCCCTCTCTCCCTCTCTCTCTCTCCAGCATACACTGTCTGTCTCTCTTTCATAGCCCGGCGCTCACACAAACAGATCAGCTTTCTCCCGCCTACCCACCCTGCTCTGGGATTATCCACTGTGTGTGTGTGTGTGTGTGTGGGTGTGTGTGCATGTGTGCGTGTGTGCATGTGTGTGTGTGAGACACCTAGATGTCACTGGAGGACAGAAATAGCAAGTGGGTGTGTGACTCAGACCAAGTTGTCTAACTTCTAAACTCTACCTATGCGTCTGTAGAAGTACATTCAGTACAGTACACTGCATACTCTGCTCACGTACAGTATATCTCTATGCCAACTTGTCACTTTATATTTTGTGGTTTGTGTATTTGTTCGTCTCCTTCGTTTCTGTTTTTCTTTTCCCAAATCTTGTGGCTGTCAAACTGTAAACACATAACTTCCTTCAACCACCTTCCTTGATCTCTGCATTTTACACTCAGCCACACGGCTGCTTCTGCGACTCAACTCGCATACTGCACAGTTTGTGTTTTTAAGTCAAATCTGTATGCTGTCATTGCAGAAACCCTTAACCGATCAGAATACAGCATGGAACTGATGCAGAGTACAGTGGCCGATACCATAAGCAGATAACATGTTTGCACGTCTGTACTGTGTTTCTGAATTGAGCTCTATAGTTTTTATCTTTCAAGTCTGAATAAGGGCGCATCTCAACATCTGCATTAAAACTAAAGCCTTTTCTGTCAGAGACATGTGGTTATGCACAGCGTGGTGTTTTGGTGATTGTGCTTTTTTAAATATATTTTTACTGAAAACATTTTGCAATGGAGTCCCAATTGAAGCCTTGAATCTAGTCTCAGTGCAGTAACGTTATAAGATCCTATGAATCTAACTCAAATCTAAGTCAGATTTTATCAGATTCACAAAATTGGATTTAATTTTACTGGAAAAAGGCCACAACATTTTAGGAATGGCTCTACATATAGGGCTTGTGGGCAGTCCATTTTTTTCACTTGTGTACTGTATGTGTTATTGGAGATGCTAATCATTGCTGTTATGCAGCTGGTATGTGAGCGTGTGTGTATTTTTAGATGAGAACTCAAAGATGGGCACGCAACTAAAGCTCTACAACAAAAACAACAAATCCTACTACACATCTTCAGAGTGATGGCAAACATGCACACGTGTGCACGTACTGTAGAAATCGTTTAGAGTTTAGTTCCGTCAGTTGAGCTATACCACTTCAGACTGGTTATTAAAGTTAGTCACAATTTTTTTGTAAACTTACAGGAATAGGTGATGAAGATATTTTCAACATCCATCTCTGTTTGAATAAAGCAAAAATTAAAAAAAAAACCCTCAACAATGATTTGTGGTCTGTATTCGTATTCCTTTGGAATATCCTAACAATCTTTAAAACTGTTTATGATGGAATATCAGTGGATATAAAAACGTTCTCTTCAATTTAGTGACTACATAGTGACTAGTGTATGTATTTTTTCAGTTTTCTTTTAAGGCATGCCCTGTTACATGCAGGATAATGTCGCTCAACAATATGATATTTAGCTGCCATAAAAAAAAAATGCATGTGACTACCTAAAATTGAAAACAAAACACAGCAGTTAGCAACAGAGAACAGGATGAGTGAAAATAAAAATGAAACAAACTACTGTTTGAAAAATTCCCAGTACATAATTTCCTGTGCTTCCCCTTTCTTTCCTCTGTCCAATCACAGCCAGTCAGTAAAAAGTTCATATTGAACCACTTTTGAGTCAGACCAGGAGAAAACACACACAGACACACACATGCACGCACACACAGCAGCTGACACCATGTTTGCTTTGGCCCCAATGTGTGAAACTACAATAGTAGCCTCATCATCACGCCTCCGAAAACAAAGGATCGGGTGTGTGTCCAGTCTACATGAAAAGAAATCAGTTACGCACTCCACAGCGCCATATGCAGACAGTTGGCATGGCAACCAGCAGAAAGCATACTCCCTGCATTTCGATGCGTGAATACAGTGGAGACTCTTGAACAACACAGCACAACAGCGTCAAAGGGGGGAAGCAACTGACATGCAGAAGGAGTTTTCAGAAAAGTGAGGGGAAAAAAACAAAAAATGAATGAAGAAAAATTAAAAATACCTTCTTCCACATCAGATAAATAGTCCTCCGTGATCATTTCGGGGACATTGGCTTTACGGACTGTGTAATGATGATGGAGGAGAAGGTTAGAGATAAAAGGAACAATATGGAAAATCATATCTTTAACAAAATCATAGGCAAAGAAAGCAACAGTGCAGGTGATGTCTTAAAAAAAGTTGGATTTATTTCCCCCCTCAGTTTATTCAGCATCAACAACAAAATAACAGTTTCCTTGACGACAAAGATGAAATAAGATGATGAGAAAACAAGCACTGGAATCAGCCTGAATGCCAACTGTGCCTCTAACTGAGATTTTATTTCATTTATTTATTTATTTATTTTTAATAGATTTGGACTCTCACTGGGACCTCAAGACTAAGGGTTCATACTGTAATATATGTTGTAAACCTCACCTTCATCATCCGACATGTCCAGCACCTCATTCATGGTCTCTGGAACATTCATCTTGTGCTTCTCCGTCACAGTCTGCTAAACAAAGACAAGCTGTTAATCCAGAGCTCATGGTGATTTTTTTTATACATATAAATAGTACATACTGTACACATACACATAACGTTTGTTAGTTACAGAGACACATACACACCTGAGTGGTCAGAGTTTCCTCTGTGACCACTTTAAGAGTGTCAACTACGGAGATGTAGCCGAGCCTCCTGGCAATGGACAGAGCACTGTTCCCATTCTGGACCAAACAAATGCAAAGCAACAGAAATGAGTCATGAGTATGAAACACTCAACTCAACCTTCTATTTAACCTGGCTCATATTTAAAGTTTACACGATGTGTGTCTGGTTGTGTGCATTGTGTACTGACAGCGGTGAGTTCGTTGGGCGACGCTCCATAGTGTAGTAGCAAGTTGATGATATGTGTGTGTCCCTGTTGTGCAGCCTGATGGAGAGGAGTGTAACCGTTCTGCAAAGCAAGTACAGACAGAGAAACGTTAGAAACAAAAACGCTTTTTCATACAGAAAAGGAAATGAACACACACACAGACACACAGACACACACACACAATGGTCACCTTGGTCTTTGCGTTGACCTTTGCCTGATTTTTCAGGAGGAAGTTAACCATCTTGACGTTGCCATAGTGACAGGCCACATGAAGAGGGGTGTATCCCAGCTGATGGGACAGTTATTTATTCAGAAAGTTTTCATCAAAGTAATGAACACGTGGTTTAAAGTAATGGTGTGGTTTAAATGATAATCAGGAGGATACTAGTATTATTTACCTTGGTCTCAGGGTCTATAGTAGCACCATGGTTGACTAAGATCTCAGCAACGTTGACTTTATCCTCCTGGGCAGCCAGGTGGAGTGGAGTCAGACCAGACTAAGGACACAGACAGAGACAGGCAGTTAAATACAGAGACAGAGACAATAAAATACACAAAGCAGAGAGACAGACGAATTAATATATACAGACACAGAGAGACAGTTAAATACACAGAGACAGTTAAATACACAGACAGAGGCAGAGAAACAGTTACATACACATAAAGCAAACAAATACAACAGGTCCTTAATACAATGCAACACACACCATAAACATCACTTCCATAAAATAAGTACCATGTCTGCCTGTAAGACTCACACACCCATACAGACACAAACACACAACAGGGACCTCGTACCTTATTGCCCATGTTAACAGGCGCGTCTCGAGCCAGCAGCAGCGTCACTATGTCCACGTTGCCCTCCTGTGCTGCGAGGTGCAGGGGAGTGATTCCCTGACGCGTTACTGTGCTGGTGGAGGCCCCGTACTCCAGCAGCGTGGTGGTTATCTCCATCTGATTCTTCTTGGCCGCAATGTGGAGCGGTGTGTAACCGTTCTGGGGACAGAAACAGAACGGAGTGTTTATTTATTCATCTTGTTTCTTGTTTTTTCTTGACGTTATGTTTACCTTTTTCAATTTTAACCATTGAGAATGAGATGACAGTTTAACAGTTTATGTCAGGACCAAAATTCTCATCTGAAAACCAAAAATAAGAACAAAAACACTGAAGACTGAAGATTCAATCAAAAAGAAATCTCTACTGGAGCCTTTCTGATTTCCCCAGCAGTTCTTCCCTTTGAAGAAGCAATTACAGTGCATCTCTCCACGCACACGCACACGCACGCACACACACACACACACACACACACACAGCGTAATTGCATGTGGGCGATTAAAACTAGGTCAGCCTGTGTTTTGGCTTGAGGTTTTGCCATTATACATTAAGTATCATTCAGTTACATCTTTAAACCCACACTCTGGCCGACTCTTACCTTAGCAGCAGCGAGCGGTGACGCTCCCTGGTTGAGCAGGAGCAGCGCCACCTTCTGGTTATCGTAATGTGCTGCCACATGCAGTGGAGTTAGTCCACTCTGAACGCACACAAACACACATAGGCATAGGTTAGAAGTGCTATACGATCGTTGTGCAGTATGAGTGCAGTATATCAGAGTGCAGTATGAGCAGAGGAGAAAAAGAGAATGCAGTAAAATCTATTGTCAAATGTACAGAAACAAACATACAGTTAAGACAGTTAAGGTGGTGATGTGCACATGTGTGCGGTTCATCCAGGAATGAGGACATTTTCTCTCTCTCTCTCTTCTTGTCGCTCTTGAGCAGACACACATCATTGATTGGACATGCATTACCTTCCCAGCAGCATCAGCCGGTGCGTTTTTCTGCAGAAGCAGGTTGGCGACTTCGATCTTGCCGTACTTTGCTGCAACATGCAAAGGCGTGAAACCCTTCTGGAGACCCAAGAAAAAAACAAATTCAGAAAGGAATATTAAGCCAAATATTATACAATATCAGGACTGAGTCACAAATTACATGACATCCTGTATAAATATTGCGTCTGCATAGAGACATATGTGTTTGATTAATTCATTGCCATTCTTGTATGATGACAACATGGAGACCTGATGACTTAAAAATGATGAAACACAACACAGACCCAGGGTGTGGAAGCACTATGCGTGTTTTGCGCCTGATTCTTTAGCTATGAGGCAACACAGATCCATGAACTCTGAGCAGACGAAACCAGCTCAGTGTGTGTTTGAACGTGCCTTTTGTGCGCGAGCACATCTGTGTATACATGCAAACAGGAAATTCAATAATAGTGTTGTTATATGACTTGACAGAGCCCAGACACTTTTTCTGAAGCAGGTTGGTAAAGAACCAGTCATAGAAAAAACACAGTACTTAAGGTTTGGGGACTTTACTCAAAAGGTTTAAATCTGTAGCCATAAACATCTCCACTGCGGTTTAAATAGATGACTTACACTGAGTAATGCAGTAATGCACAATGAAAAAGCCCAATAACTTCATCACCAACAGTCCTTCAGCTATTGTGGCCAAACATTACTATGACCCAACGTGGGCCTTCCTAATCCCTTAGACTTATTTGGAAATATTACAACTTTTCATTCATTACCATATATGTTATACATCCATACATATATATCATATATCCATACATATCAAAAATAAAAATGACTGTAACACTTCTTTATAAGTGAATAAAACTATTTCCACCTTGACCAACCTCTCAGATATTAACATGTGATTGATAATAATCCTACAGTTAATAGACCTTAACAGAAGGGATCATTTTTCTGCATTTGACTGTCCGTTTTTTTCCCCTGGATTGCCTACACATTTTTTTACACTCTTTTTGTGTATGTAAATTTGTTGGATTTTCACCTTAGTGGTAATGCCCAGACTAGCTCCTTGGTCCAGCAGTGCTGCGGCTATTTCTCGATGACCCTCCCTGGCAGCTAAGTGTAAAGGTGTGTATCCGGAGCTGGTCGTGGCATCTGGGGATGCACCGTTGGCCAGCAGCTGGTGGACAATGTCTTGTTTACCAAGACGGCTTGAGATGTGTAGAGGAGTCTGGTCGTCCTGGTGTTAATAACAAAACAGAAAAATCGCACTTCATTAATACTTATGAAAACAATTATTTGAGGGGCCACAGGGACGTAGATGATAGGAACACAACACTGATGCATTCAGAATCTTAACCGAACTGTAACTCCACAGCAACATGCATGGCTCTTTAACAAAAACTGAGGTTAGACCTTTGGGAGTGAATTAGCTATTACGTTCAGTTACTCGGGTTTTTCCTTTTTTTTACTATAATCGTCAGTGGAATTTTGTAGAAAGCTTTTCATTTTAAGCAGCAAAGCATTTTCACATGAAAATGTTCTTTCGTACAGCCTGATTTACTGGTGCATTATTCCTTTATTTTCAAAGGTCAATTCAAAAACAGAACTGCAGATTGTGCTTTACATTTGATGACAATAGTGGCACATCTGCACCACTAAACAGTTCCATGACAGTTGTCTCAACAAACAACAGTCTTTCTTACACCGACAACCAAAATGGTTTTGCAATGTGACCACTCAGTAATTAGACACATGCAGAGACAAAACCACACACCCAGGTTTACATTTAGTCACTGTATCATATATCAAGCAAACAAACACACATTTTTCCCACTGCAGGGGCTTAATGTGTTTTCTGTTTCAACTTGGATTGTTGATGTGGTCTACCTTGGCCTTGGCGTCCACTCGAGCACCGTTCTGGACCAGATATCGGACCACATTTGACTGTCCCGCCCTCGCTGCCATGTGGAGCGCCGTCTCCCCCCTCTGCAATACACACACACACACACACAAACACACACAGAGGAAGGAAACGCAGGGATTCAGAGTTATTCCAAAGGTTTGACACTTTCTATCCTTCTCTCTTCCTGCCTTCCTCATGAAAATTTCCCCTGTCAACATGTGCACAGAGAGAGCGGGAGTGAGAGAGAGAGAGAGAGAGGTAGAGACCCCCTTTCTCTCCACACCCAACTTACCATAATGACGTCCCATAATGCTCTGTCTCTATGGTAACCTGGCCACAGACACAGCGTGGGCGACCAAATACTTGGGGTTTAAGAGTTGACTGTGCAGTCGGCTTCACTGTCTCTAGTTTTTTTCTCTCACCTATTTCTCTCTTCCTCTTTTCTTTCCTCTTAATCCTAATTATTACTTTTAATTGAAAAGATGATACATGCACCACGAATAATAATATCTATTCACATATATGCATGCACACACACACACACACACACACAGCTTGTTTCATTTAAGTACTTTAAGTAGTTTTTAACAGAGCTGGGTGGAGTCACATAAGAAATCCAGGGCATCATAACATGATTAATGAGTCTTGAGCAATTATTCAAATGACACCATGTAAGAAGTTTAAAGGAGTAATCCCCCTCTGGCACATAGCGTTAGTCAAACATACTGAAGTACAAGGAGAAGTAAGACACAGTGTTCCTGAACTCACCACATTGCTTGTGTTTGGTGAAGCCCCGTGGTTGATCAGTTGGTGGACGATGTTTTCATGCCCCATAAATGCTGCAACGTGGATCGGTGTCAGACCCGACTGGAGGATCAGAGCCAGAGGATTAGTCTTTGACTATGAATGTAAACGTATAAAACTTTACTTAACTTTTAAAAAGTATTCAACTTTGAAAACTGAATAAAAGTTGCAGGAATAATGAGCGAAGCAGGACTCAACACAGCCTTTCTCCTACTATTGACATTTGTTCCATTAATTGACCTCATACAAAAGCAGTTCAATGTGCTTTGATACATTTAGGAACAGAAACATCTTCATGTACATCAGGCATACAGATGAACACACAAACATACACACTCACACAGACACACACATATGGTGTGTTCATTTAAGAAAGAGGCTTGACTGAAAATGAAAGGCAGTATTATCACTCGCTGGCGTCATCCAGCTGATAACAATAAGTCCAGTATATGCAGCCTTTTAAGTTGGTCTCTACAAACTCCTGGAGAAAATAAAAGTTTCTTTACTCGCCAACTGCTTTATTATGCTCACCGGCTTCTCTTTAACTGTGTCTGTCTGCTGTTTGATGCTGAGCCGGCGGCATAACGAAAACTGCTGCCTGCATGTGTTGACAGCGACGCGGTGAAAGTAAAGCGACCAATCAGAGAAGCGGAGGGCAAACTATGCAACCTGAGTATGTAAATGGCAAAACTGTACTTAATTACAGTGCAGTGAAATAAATTTAATCCAGATGGGAAAAAAAAACAAAAACGGACACAGAAAAACTCTCCTCCTGGAAGTTCATCAAAGACAAGAACACCTCTACTAATGATAGTTAAAAAAAAGTGTTTCCATGACATCCACATACCTCAGTGACTGCCTGTATGGATGCTCCATGCTTCAGAAGTAGCTCCATCACCTTGACTCTGTTCTTCTTGCAGGCAATGTGCAGAGGGGTGAAACCATTCTAAAGTGCGCAAAACCAAAAACACATACGTTTACAAAAATAGTCCGTAAAATGTGTGTGGGTGTGTGTGTAGGTCCTGCAGAAGTCCGGAACTCCATGTGGAAAATACAGTATAAGGGGGCCACCTACTTTCATTAATCAGCCTCAGCGTAACCCTTCTTCCCTCTCTCCTTTCACTCTTACTCTCAGGCCCTCAGCAAAGCAGACAAGCATGTGTGGAGAGAGCTGAGTGGAGAGGAAATACAAAGTATGCTGCACTGAAATAGATACTCTGCTTTACGACTCACTCCCGTCTCACCCGCTCATAGACTCTGCCCCCTCCTCCCCCCCGCTTACTCTCCTGACTTTGAGGTTTCTGGCTGAATCCTATGACTTCATTTTCCTCTGCATGTCCCTTTCCACACACCCCCCCCCCTCCACCCAGCCTTTCTCATTCTCTCTGGCAATAAAAATCCCTGTGCTCTAACCACACCCAGACTTCTCCCATTACAGACCAGAGATGGTCGTCTAACGCCAAAGACGGAGGACATGTCTATCGAGTCTCTTTTTGTCCCCTCTGCTGCATTCTTCCTCTTCTCTCTCCTGTTCAATGTCTCTTTCTTTATTTCTCTGTTGCAGATGTAAATAAAGAAAAGGTCCGCATACCGAGCGAGGAAAGAGGGAGGAGGAGGGAGAGAGGGAATGAGAGACTTGAAAGGAGGGAAGAAATCTTTGGTTGGTTGGTGATGAAATCATCAAAACCAGATATATAAATGTTCTGTTGGTGCACGTCAGAAAGCCCTGCAGTCAATGCATCTAGAACTTCTGCTCAGTGAGAAAAAAAATTCACCCATTATATGAATGTAGTGGCTTTTTTACATGTTTTTTTCTCCATGGAAGTTTGCTGTTTCACAAGAGTCCAAAAACCATTTCTATATCTCTTTATGTAGCTCAGCGAGATTAAAATGGACCTTTGGTCCTTTTTGAGTAATGGGATAAATCTGACACTTTAATTATAATTCATGAGAAAACTAATAAATTCGACTGAATAAACCAGAAAATGATAAACTGGTCTTTCTCATGTCGCTGTATAGCACAGTGCTTTCACTAAGTTTTGCTGCTTGAAAGGAGTAACAACAGAAACAAATGTCACACATGCTGATTGTATAACATGCTTACCTTGTATAGCTTTATCATTTATTAGTACATTTGCAAAATGATGATGATAAAAATGCTGCAGGTGATCAGAAAAAAAACAACAATTTGACACTTTGTCCATAAGGGATAAAAAGTCAGGGGATTACCTAAATTAAAGATTCATCATGAGGCCCCCTACCGCCCCATGGTGGAGATAACATGGCAAACATACCTGTTAAGATATTTAACAAAAAGAAAACTCAGTGTGATCCATCCTCACCAGTGCCTTAGCGTTGGGGTTGGCCTTCTTGTCCACAATGACCTTTGCGACCTTGTAGTGTCCGCAGTGGGCAGCCACGTGCAGCGCCGTCAGGTAGTCATTGGTCACATCGTCCACAGGCACGTCGTGGTGCAGCAGCAGCTGGACGCAGTTGAGGTGGTCACCCTGCGTCGCCATGTGGAGGGGAGACAAACCGTTCTGAGGGGAAAAGACAGGGAAATATATGTACATAAGAATGTAATATTGTAAATATAAGGTTACGTGTGTTGAGATTTTTGTTGAGTGTTGTTGAGCAAGCCAAGCATCCAATTCTGATTTTAAAAACAGGTGAAGCAGAGTCGAATTGCAAACAGTAAGACAGAGGTTGTGAAAAGACAGAAAAAGAGAAAGAAAAACCCTTTTGGAGACTTTGGTTGAAGATGTACCTTGGTCTTTGACAG
Organism: Trinectes maculatus; assembly: GCA_016785345.1. NCBI lineage: Eukaryota > Metazoa > Chordata > Actinopteri > Pleuronectiformes > Achiridae > Trinectes > Trinectes maculatus. Next base: position 116,873 of record JAFBJQ010000386.1, on the reverse strand, counting down.
TATTGGAGCTCCTCTGTTCAGCAGCATCTCCACCACCTGCTCATGACCACTACGCGCTCCACAGTGGAGAGGGGTCAGACCATCCTGGGAAAACAGAAAGGACACTGTAGGAACACCAGCTTCCTTCTGATGTTTGGCTCTGAGCATCAGCTTCAGCCAGAGATGTAAATAATGTATGTCAAAAGAATGTGTTGGACTGTGCATTTGTACCTTTGTGCGTGCATCTATCTTGGCCCCCCTCTCCAGCAGCAGTCGCACCATGTTGCTGTTCCCACGTTTGGATGCTACGTGCAGTGGTGTTATGTCATTCTGTGGAGACAGGAAATCCTCTGCATTCACAGTCTTGAACAAATAGTAACATATTTTTACTTGCATCATGTACATACGTCTTACGTAATATATGGCTTACATAATATTTTTGAGTACGCTGTACAGATTTTATGCCAATACTGAATTTGATAAGAGTTAGGTACCAAATTACCAATAAATAATCATTGGTACAATAATAAAAAAACAGTCATAAAAACAAACTCACTTCTGGGACTATTGTTTGTATGATGTGTACAAATGTATATTAGTAATGTGTTTAGGTGCAACATCTTTACATTTAACCTTGGGTTTTACTTTCATTCATGTTAAAAAAAAAACACAAGGCAACCACTCCCACAATCCACAAAATCATATCGTGCACAGAAAATATGCATGGGTTTCCCACAGTAGAATGACAAGCACAGCTGTATAATTATGTCTGTATTAGATTTCACACACACACGCACACACACACGATCCATGTGTACCTACCCTGGCCTTAAAGTCCACAGCTGCCCCTCTGTTCAGCAGCAGCGTTGCTACGTTGATGTTCCCATAGTGAGCCGCGATATGAAGAGGAGTGAACCCGCTCTGAGAGGGACGAGCGACAAACACGGAGACAGAAACGAAAAGGACACAGAGACATTTAAAGTGAGGGGGGAAAAGAAGGAAAGATTGTCACGTGTATGAGTTGTGAGCAAAGCATGGTGGGTATCACACACAGTGGTGGTTTAACCAGCAGCAGGCTAAACCGAACACATGGGACCAGGGCAAAACATGAACATGCTTTGGAGAGCGGGATTGTGCTTTTATAATAAACATACTTGCCATAGTGTTTTTATCCAGTACACCTGAACAATCTAACAAAATAGTGCATCTGCACACACAACTACACACTGCTTTTGCATGTACATAGTATAAGCACAGTCGGCTCCTGTCAAATGAAATCTATGGACAATTTAAATATCGGCTGTCCAATTCCCAGAAATGATGATCCAACCGTGGTGAAATGCTTTCACCTGACAGGACAAAACTATATAAACAAGACATGCAGGTGAGCATGCATCATCTGTATTAGTTGAAGCCAACTGCATTAAAGAACCTGTCAGCTCAAAGATCTGCACAGATGTTCTGCACTTTTTTCATTATGAATAAATTAACATATCTGAAGCCTGTTCACATTTGCACGATGCAAAGGAACACATATATATATAAGAAACCATTTACAGTATGTGAGGATGAAAACCTAAGAGGAAGAGGGGTTGCATGAGCTGGCTCCTAGGAGAAATATATGCAAGTTATTAAGTCAGCACTTTTTTTCCATATTAAAAGTATTCCAAACCTCATATTATTATTATTTGCTATGGTTTAATTGTGACAATCTCCAGCAAGTGTGGATAACTACTAATTATCAGTTGTGGAAATGTTTTAATTATTAGGTATTAGATAAGAGGTAAACAAACGAACACTAGTTTTTCTATAACTTATTTATTTCCGTTACTGGGAAAAAGAACTAGGTCTGCATGACAGTGAAATGATTTCCGACTCTTATGGCATTTTTAAACTAAATGAAATTCAAATGTTATTCATTGTATTTCTGCCCCAGAGCAGAAACCTACTACATACACACAAAGTCAAGTCTAAATGCGATGCAGGCTTAGGAAGAGGCACGCAGGTGAAGAGCTGTGAGCTGCACAAGCATTCATGCCAGCATCAGGGATTCATGCCAGCAGACAGAAGGCTCTGGCTTTGCAATGAAGAGCATGAGTGGATGAAGAGAAGAGAAGAGAAGAGAAGAGAAGAGAAGAGAAGAGAAGAGAAGAGAAGAGAAGAGAAGAGAAGAGAAGAGAAGATGTACCTCTGTTGTTCTATTCACCATCATCTAGAAGGGAAAGGGGGAAAACAGTAGGATAAAAAATAGAGGGAGGAAGAGGAGGAAAGAATGGAGTGGTTAGTGCACCACCGCAACAACAACAACAACAACAACATGGCTGCACCAAGCTGTAGGATGGGCATGTAAGAACGGGGCCGAAGAAAATGTAATGAACAGGATGAGGAAATGAAAGTCTCTTCTTTGTTTCGTCTCTTTCATAGATTAAACAGGTTTTTCTTCCCTGACACAAAGAAAGTATGCACGCGTGTTGCATCTCTGTCCAACCAAACCAAAACAGCACCATCAGGTTCACATTCCACACAAAGACAGAAAACGTCTATCCGTGTTATTCCCGTAGCTCCATGATATATGATATGTTGGCTGGACGATGGGCACGACTGTCAGTTTTTCCTTTTACTAAAACAGGACCATGAGTTAGTGGTGGATACAGGCAGTCAAACAAATCCCGAGAATAACAATATTATGATAACATCTGCTACATCCTGCTTACCAACTGATGTTAGCCAAGAGAATATAAAATAACTGCTCAAGGCCTCACTTATTGACAGATACATATTGTACACTGTAAAGACTGTCACTATTATACGTATCTAAGATCAATTTTATAGGTACAATTTATAATATAATATAATATAATATAATATAATATAATATAATATAATATAATAAGAGAAGAGAAGAGAAGAGAAGAGAAGAGAAGAGAAGAGAAGAGAAGAGAAGAGAAGAGAAGAGAAGAGAAGAGAAGAGAAGAGAAGAGAAGAGAAGAGAAGATGTACCTCTGTTGTTCTATTCACCATCATCTAGAAGGGAAAGGGGGAAAACAGTAGGATAAAAAATAGAGGGAGGAAGAGGAGGAAAGAATGGAGTGGTTAGTGCACCACCGCAACAACAACAACAACAACAACAACATGGCTGCACCAAGCTGTAGGATGGGCATGTAAGAACGGGGCCGAAGAAAATGTAATGAACAGGATGAGGAAATGAAAGTCTCTTCTTTGTTTCGTCTCTTTCATAGATTAAACAGGTTTTTCTTCCCTGACACAAAGAAAGTATGCACGCGTGTTGCATCTCTGTCCAACCAAACCAAAACAGCACCATCAGGTTCACATTCCACACAAAGACAGAAAACGTCTATCCGTGTTATTCCCGTAGCTCCATGATATATGATATGTTGGCTGGACGATGGGCACGACTGTCAGTTTTTCCTTTTACTAAAACAGGACCATGAGTTAGTGGTGGATACAGGCAGTCAAACAAATCCCGAGAATAACAATATTATGATAACATCTGCTACATCCTGCTTACCAACTGATGTTAGCCAAGAGAATATAAAATAACTGCTCAAGGCCTCACTTATTGACAGATACATATTGTACACTGTAAAGACTATTATACGTATCTAAGATCAATTTTACAGGTACAATTTATATAATATAATATAATATAATATAATATAATATAATATAATATAATATAATATAATATAATATAATATAATATAATGCAGGAATAAGTGAAAGTTGTGCCCATGTGTCACAGAGCAACAAATAACCAGAAGAAAAAACAAACAAATCACTTCCTGTATGACAGCAGGTCATGATGGGAACTGCAGTCTGGCAGTATTATATTGTATCATACAGACATTGTACCTTGGACTCCACGTCAGCGTTGTGGTTGTTCTGGAGGAGGAGGGCAGCGGCCTTGGTGTCGTCCTTTCGCGCGGCGATGTGTAGCGCCGGGAGGCGGACCTTCCCCTTTGTGTCATTTTCCAGTAGGAGGGAAACCACCTGGTCGTGGCCCTGCTGCAACGCCACCGCCAAAGGAGTGAAACCGTCCTGTGGATATAAACAATGCAGACGTCCATGAGTGGGAGAAGGGTCTCCTTCAGTACATCTAGGCCATGTGGATATTTCCTGTTATCTGGTATCAGATACCGACATTTAATCAAATAAGAAAACAATCAGATTTATGTTTCATCATCATTTCACAGTTACAGTATTTGTTAGTCCCCTTAAACACCGATCAGGTTAAGAATGAGCAGCTTCTGTTCACTTCCCCTTGTTATAACCTCAAGGTTTAGGGGAATTATACAAAACTGAAAAAATGACCTGGTGATGGCGCTATATGAAAAACAATTCCTCCTGCAGAGGACATGAAAGTTGCAAAACCCTTTTCAACAATGTTGAGATATCTTACGAGAAAACAGTTCCGCAGTGTGATGAACGCAGTGATGAGACAAACGCAGACTGCTCCTGCATCATTTGTCAACGCAGGGAAAATGTGATTTAATGAAAGAACATCAGCTCTCACTATATCACACACACACAATTACACGGCAATCAAAGAGTCATTGAACGGTTTAATTGTTTTTGCTATGCATACTTAATGAGCACAAGGGTCTGGTTTCTTGCACAAGGACAAACTGAAAGTTAATAATAACCATACCTATAATAATAACAAGTTGAAAATGATTGAGCTTGAATTACTGGTCAATTAAATGACTGTCTCGCTGTTCCAGCTATTTTTTGAGAAATAAGACTTGAGATTTTGAAGTTAACATCTGATAATGTGTCACCTTGTGCTGAATTTCTAACTTTTCTAATTTTAAAAATCAAGAAAAAAACACAGCAGACTGATGGATCCTGAAACTAGCAGCACTAAACTGCATACTCATGTAAAAGCACACTTGTGTGAGATCGTGTCCACAAACGTAAATGAACACACACTCTGACTCACACAGGCAGTGTCATAAATGAAAAACAGAGCTGGGATCAGTGGCAGCGGTTTCTATGACTCATCAAAGAAAAAGGGACAGATTTATTAAGTAAAACACAGATTGTGCGTACAAGGTTGTGTGTGTGTGTGTGTGTGTGTGTGTGTGTGTTGTGAGCGTGTTTGTACAGGGTGCTGCGTGTCTAGATTAAACTAACTCAGCATCAGTACACCCACACATCAAAGCAGGACCTCCCCATGGAGAGAGAGCCTGCGCAGCTCAAACGCAAACTAACACACACACATGCGCACACACACAGGCACACAAACATGTTGAATGCATAAATTTAGCCATTTGAAGCTTTCCTAATGTCACAAGTCGTCCTGACGCTGCTCGAGCCTCTTGTTTCATCTGCGTGATCAGGATTCAGGAGCAGACACAAAGCGCAACTCACTGTCCTAAAAATACTCTGACACACAAACAAAGCATCAGCAAACAACATGAACTAAAAGAACAAAGATCACAAAAGACTCATCTATTCTGTCTCATGCTGAAATGGTTAAATATGAATTATTAAACAAGAGGCCTTGCTTCAAACATGGATATATATTTCCCTGCATGAATAATTCACTCTGTCTCCTCCTGGGGAGGAGGAAAAAGGGGGGAACGGTGAAATAAGAGGGCAGACAAAGGGAGGAACGGTGGAGGGAAAGAGGAGGAATAAATAAGAGACGTGCGTGTGTGTGTTAGTTGCCCACAGTGGTACACAGATTGAGATGGATGCAGATTCAGAAAACACCAGTAGGTGCATCATGGCCAGCTAACTCACACACAGACAATGAAGGTCACGATCCAAAAAATACAACAACTATTCTCTATTACTGAGAGTTTACTCTGACATACTGCTGTTTCAACACTACAGACAAATCTCTACCCGACAAGCAGTGGCCTCGTAAACACGCTTCACGCTGATGGGTCTGACCAAAATGAGGACACTTCAGTCTGGCAGTGGCGGCAGTTGGCCGTCTGCCGGTACTCCTGCACATGATGGATCGTTCTGACTACATCACAGCGTAACATACTGGAAGGCCACTGGTTCCTCTCTCAGTAAGCAGCTGAAGATCGCCATGGTGACTGCGGATGACTATATCGCTGCACTGATGATGCTCCTGATTCTCCACCTCTGTCTCTTTACCATTCATCCAACCGATTCATCCATAACAACCACTCTGACTTATTATTACCCCATTTGACATGATAACAAACAGTGACTCCAGACTCTATGTTGTTCAGCTGCTGTGTGCTGTATGAGCCACTGGTGGCAGGCAGCTATTTACCATTTGCAGTGGTTTGCAGTGGTTCGACTGTGTCGGTGTAATTACAGGGAGGCTAAGTGAGGGCCGGGTTAAAGGGTAGTTATCAGAAGCTGAAAGGGTCTCATGAACATACGCACACAGACGTTAAGCGTACCCGCGCAGTATTTCATCAGTTTGTGCGTTTATTGTGTGTTTATTTACCTCAGTGGCGATGCTCTGACTGGAGCCGTTGTCCAATAAAAACTGCACCACGTCCATGTGATTCTCCTGCGCCGCCATATACAGCGGAGTGAAGCCATTCTGCAAAGGAGAAGAAGCAAACAGTGGATCAGACCCGCGATCAACATCACGTTGTGTGTGTGTGTTTTCCAAACACAAAAACGATCAGCTGTTCACATCTGAGACTAAACAGTCTGAATCCAAACCTCCCATGTCATATTTTAACACCAGGCATTGCTCTACCCTCAAAAATGGCAACTAAACAAAAAAGTTTAAAAAAAAGTTGATGAGCAATGACGATCACCATCTGACAGTACTTGGTTTATTTTGCTTCTATTTCCTCTGTGGATCTAAAGGGGTTTAGTTTAAGTAAAAAATAAAACAAAATCAAAGAAAACAAAGAAATAAAATAGGGCACGTACTCATGTGTGGACTCGTGTGCAAATACAGAGTAACGCATGGAGAAGACTGCATTTCTTCTAGAAACTAGAAGAAAAAACTAAGAGTACAAATAAATCAACAATTAACTTAATAATTATGAGAATTAGCTAAACGTTAGAAGAAAAGAGTATTACTTTTATTAAATGCAAATAAAAGAGTGAAAACTCTTCACTAAGCTGCGTGTACCACACAGCAGTTGGGAAGTAGACAACACAAATCCCCGTCTTTTACCATCTCTACCTCTTCTCGCAATTCAAGTCACGTACAGTAGGAGATATAGCAGGTAAGCACAACCTGAGGCAAAAAGGAGGACCATAATCCACATTATGAGAAATAAAGTACCAGTGTTTTACTTCAATAACAGGACATTCTCATGAACAACAATATAATGCTCCTGTCTCTTCACGGACTATACAAACCATAATGAGACACTTTATCTTAATGAGTAAGGCTCATTAAGAAATTATATATTAACTCTTGGACTAACGACCAACACCACATGTGCTGTATGTTGGAAAATCAAAACCACTGATTCCTAAGCAGTGTAAGGTAGGAGGTGATAAGACCATCTATCTCTGCTTGCATTAGGTAACTGGTGGAACTGTTGAAAATCAATAAGCAGGACTGTTTTATGGCAGCACTGAATTAGCAATCTGATTTTTGTTTTCAATCTTTAATAGTTGATTATTGAATTTCAAGTCAAATTTGCTTGATCATGATATATTTTAGCGCATCCTGAACTACTTCCTAACAGTGAGATTTTTCTTTCTGGCCTCGACAGGCACATATGAATGTACTATTCCTGGAGGTCCTCCATCATGAATCACATGCTGTCACTTGTGTGCATACCTCACACATGATAAGAGCACGGATAAAGGAGTGCTCTGAAGCTGGAGTGGAAGAGGGTTTGTGGGTATTTGTGCGCGTGCTGGTTCGTGTGTGTGTTACCTGAGATTGCGCATTGACATTGGCTCCGTGGGTGACGAGCTCCTTCACCACCTCCGTCTGTCCAGCCAGAGAAGCTATGTGTAGAGCAGTGTTTCCTTTCTGCTTTGGAACACATGGCCAACATTTTGAATATTTTGTTTCATAACCTGAAAGAAGAATCTGTCTATCTACCTAGATCTAACATGATCCAGACAGTGATGGAGTCATACAGAAAACAGCATACGGAAAGAGGGAAATGGATATTATGTTTTCCGTGAGTGACAGAGTTGCATGAGTCTGTCATGGATGCACCTGTTGTATTTAAGTCAGCTATAGCGAGCAGCAGCTGTTGCCCTGTTGTCATCCCTGCTGCCACTGGCACATCCACATATAAACTCCACTCATTCCTCACTGTGAACGCCTGCATCCCTTTTCTCTCATTGAAAACTGTGATTCACCCAGTGGTTATTTACCCAATGTCATGTATGTAACTGCGCATCAGTAGTAGCAGTTCACGCCACCTTTCTGCAACACACATCCATTGATCTGTGTACGCTGCTCAGGCAATGTGACTTTGAGAAAGAGCTGACTCCAGTATGTGTGGCTTAACGCATAGGCAGAGTAAGCGATAGTGTGTGTGTGTGTGTTTGTGTGTGTGTGTGTGTGTGTGTGAGAGACTACCAGGAAGCACACACCTTGGTGGCTGCGTCCACGTTGGCGCCCTGCTTGATGAGCTCAGCCACCACCTCCACATGACCCTCCTTTGAGGCCAGATGGAGAGCGTTCAGACCATTCTGAAGAGACAGGGAACAGGAGAGCATTTAAAAACAAGGGACACATTACATATATATAATGTATGTATGAAAAAAAACAAACACTGGCATCAGATCACAATTCTGTATGTGCCAATAACCAAAGCCCAGAAATCATCATCAGTATCGAGAATGAAAAAGTAATCTGGGTGCAGCACCTGATTGCATATGTTGATGTCGACTCCATTCTTCAGGTAGTCCAAAGCTTTCTCTAAATGCCCGGCCCGCGCTGCTCGCAGATAACAGGCATTGACATCCGTCTGCAGGAAAACAGAGAACAACAGGATGGTTTGTCATCTTAACCTCAGTAGCAGCCACCTCTGATTCATATATACAATAACAGAAGTTCCACCTTTAATTGTGCAAATTAAAAGAAAATGTTTTTTTTTATTAAGTTTGAACCTCTTTCTGGCTATTTCCTGTTTTGAAAGTACAACGGAAATAAAGCAGCATTAGACAGAAGCCGAGTCATCAAATCCCTACGAATCCCTGCAACCAGAGATAAGTTGTGTATATTCCTCCAGGCATATATGTTACTAGGTGAAAAAACAAGGACAGGTCTGTGTGAAACGTAATTTGAGAGAAGCTGACTGAAAAAAAAGGGGGTTGAGGGTAAAAGAAAAAGTCTTTGTCATGCCTGCCAGTTAAATGGAAAATTGAACAAGCCAAGGACAACCAACCGGCTAAATCCGCATCCACAACCAAGGGATTATGTGTTTGCTAGGATTTTTTTTTTAATGTTATTTAACATATACAATCATATTTATTTAAAGGATTTGTAAGCAAACATGATCACGGTTGTATGTTGCATCTTTCCGGAATATTTTCTCAGAAAATTTAAACTGTCCATGAAAATACAGGTTCAAGTCCAGAGGGACTTTACATTCAAACGTTCAAGTAGCTGCAAACCAGATTCACATAATCAACTTTTCCACTCTTCATCCTTACTACAGAGCAGTGAAAAACATGGGAGAGACAGCAGTGTCAGTGTGCGTCTCCGGTTTCATGATTGCAGTGCACTGTTACAGACTGCCACACCCATGTAGTCAAGCACAGCGCACAGGATGAGCACTCTCCAATTACCCCCCTGCCTATTAACCTGCCATATTCTCTATATATATTCACAAAGCATGCGCACGCACACTCACGCACACACACACACGTTCCTTTTTAGCATCTGAGCTCATTCACAAATCCACTGTCACTTTTCAAACTCAGTGTTTCATAATGGATAAAAGTTGTCCAGCTTGTGTGTATTTGTTTGTTTTTTTTCAGTTGAAGAACTGTCCCGTGTCTTAACGTGCTCACTGTGCCATGATCTTTGTTATTGTCGACAGCTTGTCAGCTAAAGCTGATCGCTGAGCTCATTTCCCGCTCAGTGAATGGACGTTATCAGAGTTCGCCATCGTACGTACACAAACGCAGTGTGTGTTATTTATGGTGTCAGCATTCAGTCAGTTGCATAGAGACTGTTTTTTTTGGAGGGGGGCATCCTCCTGGCACCACGGCATCAAAAACACAGAGCTTTTAGCATTTAGCATTTCCAAATAAAATGTAAAACATTTTGTCAACAACAGTGGGCACACACAAGTAGAGGCTGCTCTATAAAGAGATAATGAATGAGAACATAAGAAATTACAGCTTAAACTATATAAAACATGTCATTAAAAGAGGCGTTATAATTGTATTTTGAACCATTTTACTTAATGTTGCACTGTATCAAAGTCATGACATAATGTTTATCACGCGTGACTAGTTGCATCTTTAGTCGTGCAGAACAACACAAAACATATATCCATGTATGTGAGTCATTTTTATGCTGATTGGATGCTGCTGTAAACTGATGTGTTCGGATTTATTGATATCCTGGTGAGTGTAAACCAAACTGGGCTAAAGATATTAGCATCATATTAAGATTCCTGGAGAAATGATCATTTTATTCATGGCCAAAATGCAATGTGAACTATCCTGTAAAAGCATCACAACATCTGGTGTATCGATGAAATTATTTACTAATAACGTCTGTGTCACATGACCCAGCAAACCATAGCAACAGTAGCAAATCAGGAATTGAGAAAGTCACAAAAGCATAATATCTAGAAAAAGAAATTACAAATAAAAAAAAACAGTTCTTGTGACAGGTTATTTTGTAATAGGATAATTTACGAATTTTACGACTTATGAATCAGATGCTAACGTACACATGCACACATATTATTATTATGACACTCTTTCCAGTGGTTTATCAAAGCAGCACGTGAGAAGCAGCGTGCAGGGGGACTGTTTAAACTCTGAGAGGTGCTGGAAGGCAGACTGCCAAGCTGAGTGGAGCACCAGACTTGGCTGCTCCTAATTCAGATCGTCATCAGAATTCCAGTTCAGAGCATTGACCTCACGCCCAGGAGTGCTGAGTGTTTCCTGATTTGTAAACTTCACACAAATAACTCCCACACACCCACACACAGGACAATAAAAACATGTTAAAAAACAAAACAAAAAAACAGTCATCGCATTTAAACTTTTCATGTTAACAAAGTCAGGCAAGAAAATAATCTGAGAATTAATCAATAGAAAAATTAATTCTTAGATGCATTTATTTCATAAACATTTGATACTAATATTTCATATTGATCATATATCTCCTGTTATCAATTTGGTTATAATTTGATTATCAGCATGGTCACACTGATGAAATTCCATCGACAATTGACAAACTCTGGCTTTAAAACTCAGATTTTATATTGGATCATTTCAATCTAACTGAAGATGAATGCAACAGCATCATGGACCCATGTTGAGCACAGGCTTATTGTCACTCCAGTGTAACCTTGTTTATCCAGGACAGATATTCAAAAAACGCTACAGTCGCGCTTTTTCCACAACACACCGCTTCACAATCGCTCTCTTACACACATTCCATCATGGGAGCTGCCCCCCCCCTTCCCCCACTTGCTGACAACTACACTCAGGGACCAGAAACCGTCCGACATAATCATGTCCCACAGAGACACCTATTTAATATTAAAAATATTAAAGCCGTTCAGTATGTTTTTAATACCACGGATATTGGATCATTTCAATCTAACTGAAGATGAATGCAACAGCATCATGGACCCATGTTGAGCACAGGCTTATTGTCACTCCAGTGTAACCTTGTTTATCCAGGACAGATATTCAAAAAACGCTACAGTCGCGCTTTTTCCACAACACACCGCTTCACAATCGCTCTCTTACACACATTCCATCATGGGAGCTGCCCCCCCCCTTCCCCCACTTGCTGACAACTACACTCAGGGACCAGAAACCGTCCGACATAATCATGTCCCACAGAGACACCTATTTAATATTAAAAATATGAAAGCCGTTCAGTATGTTTTTAATACCATGGTACATTAGATTTGCTGCTTTTCTTTTTCAAGTGAGACAAAAGTCCCGGCTCATGTCTGAGCTGATACTTCTCTCACGGCCCTTAAAGTGATACTCGACCATGAGCCGAGCGAGCACATGCTGCATATCACATATCACCATGTTCAGGAAGACTTCTGCTTATTCCAGGGGCTACATCAAGGGCTGTGTTTCCATCGCAATGACTGAATTTGAGGAAATTAAATATAAAAAAAGTCAATTTGATATTTTTCTTGCTCTTTTATTCTCTTTTTTAAACAAATATACAGATTGTGCACCATTGTCCAAGGTCAGGTGCTTCCATTCACATCACTGCAACATGACACTGTGCCCACACAACACTGGCTGCATATGTACAGAATGATCAGCAGGATTTATGTATGTACAGTCATTTATCCTCACACACAGACACACACACACAAAAACATACACATACATATATATACTGTATATCTAGAGTATATATACAGTATTTATAGACACATAAACACACACTGCAGCAGAGTGGTGCAGTTGCCACTGCCACCCGTCCCACCAATGCTAAACCCCCACGCGCACACACATACACACACACACACATACACACACACACACAGACACACACACACAAACACACACACGCACACACACACACAGCTATCCATCTCTGGACAACACCATCACTCATTCCTACCAGCCATCAACAGCCTCAATCTCATTAGTATGGCTGCAGTGCAGCAGCAGAGGGTAAAGTAAGGTAAGTCTGTATGCAGACAACAAGCTTGATGACTCCACAGCAGCAAAGTGCAGTAAAGACTTACTTCTGCCAGATAGTCTGCTGCCTCCTCCACTGCCATGTTCCCCAGCCTGCAGCTCTAAGTGTGAAACCTGAGCATTCAATTACTGAAGCAGCTACCCTGAGCCTGGCAGCCAGGCAGAGAGGGACAAGGGGCGAGAGAGGAGAGGGAGAGGGGGAGGGACAGTCTGTGTGAGAGGGAGGGAGAGAGGGTGAGACAGAGAGGGAGAGAGAAAGAGAGGGAGAGAGAGAGAGAGAGAGAGAGAGAGAGAGAGAGAGAGAGATAGGGGCATTATGTCACAGCTAAAAATACCAGGCTTGCAGTGAGAAAGTCCAGAGCATGGAAGTGGAGGATGATGGGGGGCTGAGGGGGTGGCAGGGGGGCAGAGGAGTTCCTGTGTTAATCTCAGACCAGCTCTCACTGGAGCAACACACGGGACAAGTGTGTGAGAAACCACACAGCGAATTGCCATTCATTAAAAGCAGAATATGAAAATCAAATCACTGTAAGAAGAAAGGTTTTGTTTTTTTTAACCCATCACACATGTGTAGGCAGCCATGCAAGGCGCACAGGGAGCAACTGGGGTTTAAGGGCCTCACTCAAGGGCCCTCAGTGGTGCCAAACAGGGTTTGAACCAGCGACCTCTCGGCCCTCTTTGTCTCAAGCTCGCCGCTCTAGCCACTTCACCATCACTACCCACTTTGTGCTTTTACTACTATTTCAGCACTAATATTAATAAAGTGTTATACAGTAACAACCTAAGACAGTTTGAATAATACATTATTTAGAACCCCTTATAGCAAGGTGAAAGAGCTGTAGCTGATAATGGTGATATACATATATAAGCCATGGAGAGTGGTGATAAATATAACAGTAAAACAATTAAAACAGGGGAGAGATTTGCACTGGAAACCATTTTTAAAAAGTCTTCAGAAGTCACTTCTGACTTATGAAAGCACTGACAAACATCCCAACTCAGACGACACAGAGAGGAGCAGGAAAAATAAATGATTTTAGATTTCTAAATCCCAATCACGTCAAATGAAATTAGGTAGGGGAGAATTCCTGTTTATAAATACTACCAGAAAACAGACACAGTATATTTGCTGTCGTGCCACTGAGCAAGAGATAAAGACAAACGCGGACGGGAATAAACATTACGTTAATTATTGCACAAGGGAAAACACAGGAAAAATACTGGGTGTTGCAACAGGCAGATAAGTAACTACTATAAAAGGATCAGCTTTAAACAGATCTTGCTGTGAGGACTTTTTACGGTAAGTTCATACACTTGAATCTGCTTCTTTTTATGCTATGTATACTTACTGTTAAATGCTTAAAAATGGTTGTGCTTTCATTACAGGGAAGCCAGAGAACAACCACCACTCAACAATCCAGCTGATTAAAGAATGATGGTGTGTAAATCCGAGTCACTCTGACTCAGCACTAATGAGACCATTAGAATATTATTGACAGGATAAACGATTCCTCTAGTTTGACTGAACTTCACACAAAAGATCCCGCTGACTTAAAGCAACAACGATTCGTCAACATATCAGTCATTGAATTCATTACAAAATTAATTACTGCCTCCTAGGGGCCATGTAAAATATAGGGATATCGGTCTGACTCATGACTATACCGAGTTACAGAGTTGACCCAGACAACAGCCACTTGTCCTGTTTAAAGGGCTTCAGAGCTTGAATCCCCACCAATCTGCTTGCAGGTCATAGTGCAGAAAGAGACGCTGCTTCTATGTGGCTTAAATATTATCCAGTCACAAATTTTCAGTACTGTGATAAAAAAAAATATTGAGATAAATGTCATGTTGAACGTTGTTGCACATGCGTTATGTTTTTGCATTTTCATTTACAAATAATTATATCTGACTGAAATGTTTTGTTTGTCCACTTTTCGACAGCTCAGCGTTGTGTTAGCAGTGCTGCTGCCAGCCGCAGCTTTTCAATCCCCTCTGCCCACAGACTGCAGTGACATCTACAAAGCCGGTTCAGGTCTGGACGGCGTGTACACCATCTATCCTGCAGGGCCCACCTCCCCTGTGCAGGTCTACTGTGACATGAGCAAAGACGGCGTGGACGATTCTACTGAGAAGTGGACGGTGAGGGACCAGTCCATCCTTCTTCATCAAAACGTCAGACTCATCGGCTTTTGGCGCGGCAGACAAATCAGCTGATCTTAGCAATAATTTAGAGACTTGGCCGGAATAGTTTTAGCCCATTCAGTGCATGAGCTGTTTCACTCATATAAGAGGTTTAATATTTGGCCCGGTAACCATTAAGGCAATGAAGAGAAAAATAATCCATGTGGTTTTTTTTCTAGTCTCCTTTTATATTAAAGTATATATCTTTGGACTGCTTATATGACAGAACAGCATAAATGAAGGCATTACTTTGGGCTTTGGCCAATTAGGACATTCACATTAAACACAGGACGCAGCAGCAACACTCGACCAAGGCCTAACTATAAGATGATGGATGTTAAGATACTTCCTGACAATAATGACAGCTCAAAAATAATGTCTGAACTTTCTGTCTTTTTTGTTGAACCCCAATGTTAAAACCAGGTCATTCAGAGAAGACAAGATGGTACAGTGAACTTCTACATGAAATGGGATCACTACAAAAGGGGGTTTGGCAGCGCTGCTGGAGAGTACTGGCTTGGTATAAAATATATACACACACACACACACACAATATATATATATATATTTTTTTTACAATATAGAGTAAATAAAATAAAACCAGCTTCATCCAGATGATCACTGCTGCCTCTTCCAGGCCTGGAGACAATGCACCTGATGACTCAGGCCAAGAGCTATGAGCTGCAGGTGGACATGGAAGACTTTGAGGGCCAGAAGGTCTATGCTCAGTACGCGTCCTTTTCTGTTGGTCCAGAGTCTGAGGGTTATGTGCTAAATCTGGGAAGTTTTATCAGGGGCGCAGCAGGTAAGATACTTTTCTTTCACTGTGCAATAATACTATTCATAATGTGCAGGTCATTTAATCGGACCTGGCTGTAATCTACTTGTTTTTAGCAGTTGTGTAATTTGTTTGTGTGCTTCCCCATTAGGAGACTCCCTGACTTTTCACAACGGGCACAAATTCACCACCACCGACAAAGACCAAGACACACATGCTTCAAACTGTGCCAGGCTGGCTTATGGAGCGTTCTGGTACGTAAACTGCTTTAGTGCGAATCCCAATGGAATCTACACCTGGGGACCATCACCCCATGCAGCTGGTGTCCAGTGGAGGACTTTCAAAGGACTGGATTACTCCCTAAAAACCATGATCATGAAGATCAGACCAGTTGCCTCATAAGAGTGGAACTGGGTCAAGCTTTGTTTCAGTGGTTTATAAATTGGGCAAGAATTATTCCATACTATACGACTGGTGAGATCCTTTCACATGAACTTACGATTCTACTGCTCATTTTTATTTTTATAAAATATGCATACGTAAGCAAGTCGCCATTGTCACAGTGCTTCTTTCCATCTGACCAAAACAGAAGAGTTTAAAGATACAAGGATAAAAAAAATCAGCACAGCTGAGAAGCTTGTATAGTCTTTGCATTTCATTTTGAATTAATAAATAAAGACAATTTATTGATTGTTAAAGACGACTGAAGATTATTGTGTTGATGTCTATTCAGTGTGTGAGCTGTGTCAAGGAGGGAGAATGTCTCTCTTCTGTCACTATAGGAAGGAAGGAGTCAGGATCCACAGCATCACAGTGAACCATGAACCCCCCCACCGCCATCACACACACGCATGCACACACACACGATTCACGCAAGCTTCATGATCAGTTTTGCCGTTTTATGACATCCATTGCGTTTTATGACATGAGAGGAGGGAGAAAGGATAACAGCCAAATGCGAGAGAGTTGCCATGGCAACTGAAGCTACTAAATTCACAGCAATGCAATTGGTTCACTGAATGTTGTGGGATGGATGGAGGCTTCTCCAGTCAAAACGACAATAAGTGATACTTGAATCAACCTACACAGTAGAAATGCAATGCGACATCTCTATGTACATATGTTAAAGGTCAGTGAGGGACATTACAGAGATAACAAAGAAGCAGCTTTCAGAGGAAACACATACTGCAGCAGGGTCCAGCATTGAATATTAATATGTGTCTACAGGGCGAATGTGTTGATGTGACCTTTGACCTGCCAGTGCAGTAGCTTTCCCAGGTGAAATTTGAAAGTTGAATTTGGACACTTCAAAAAATGTTTATCATGGAGGTGTACAAACTTTCGCTAACAGATGTAGGAGTTTTGGCAGCAAGTTTGGAGTTGACAAACTTGCTGACTCAACTTTCACTAATCGTGCCCCATTTTCACCTCTAGTCTCCACATTACTGTTCACTTATTTGCCTTCCTCGTTACCAACCCTGCCCTCATAGTCAGTCTGAATATACACCTGATGTATATGCGACAGAGAAAACAAACTGGTTACGGCGTTGAAGACACGCTGCTGTCTGTTCTTCTGGTCAGTCATTTCCAAGTCCTACATCAGTCCCTAGTGGCCACTTAGCAGCATTGCATTGACTGCAGCAGGAGAGAAAAACATTCTGTCTATACATCACAGCCATTATATGAGAACATGTGGAAGTGTATGTCCCAGTTTGTGGTAAAGAGGTTTGGTAAAATGACAGAAGACTCTTTTTCAGTGCTATCATTCATATATAAACAAGAATTAGTTCAATAAGAGCAACTGTTTTCCTTCTTAAAATAAACCTCCTGGAGCATTTGTTCCTCTGCATATTATTAAAATCAACAGAGTATGTGCCGCACACACACAACCTCTTTGTGCGTGTGAGTGTGTTCATGAATGTGAGCGTGTGTGTCTGTACTGTCCTGCCTCTGACAAGCTGCTGTCGAGTGCTGCAATCTGATTGGCCGCTCAGCTACTGCAGTCTCACTGTTCTCACAGCACTTGAGGTACCGAAGGAGGAGGATTAAAACACAGCGTACAAACTCTTCACCTCCTTTTTCTTCTGTCGTTCATCCGACATTTCATCACAGCTGGACGGGAGAGTCCCAACCTCTGATCTTTAATATACACATTTAGAGCTAAATGACAAATAATAATAATAATTATATAACACCATTTATTAACACTGTAATCCATTCAGCCAAAGCTAATGCTAGTCAGTTAGTGATGCTATTCTAATAAGTGTAATAAGGCGGCTCCACTTCCTGTTTACTGCTTATTTCCCAACCCCATGTGCAGTCAGTGAGTAAACAAATGTAAGAAATAAAGAAATCTGCAGTAAACAGGGATAAGAGGAGCAGCAGAGAGGTACAGTGTGAGCAGTGGCCGTCAGCTTCACAGCTCATGGTGCAGCAAGGCAATTAAGAAATTGCTCGGTAAATCAATGGAGCACTTTAGTTGCATGTACAACATCAGCTGACCCTCAGACACACACACACACACACACACACTGTATGACCAATATGAAGGAGCTGTAGCTAAGAGAGAGGATCAACATAGTTAGTCTTATTAATAGTTATCGTAGTTTTCAGTGTCGCTATCCATCCTCCAACCAGGAGCTGATTTGTCTCGCTCCATTTTTGTCTCTCCCCTCACACACACATGAATTATTCCAGCAAGCTGTCTGTGGAAGTGTGCAAGCCTCCATCTGTGTGTCTGATCTCAGAAGGTCTCCTCCCTGCTGCTCCCCTTCAAAATGTCCACTCCACACTGAAAACACAACATCCATCCTCTCCCACACAAACACACACACTCACATCCTGCCTGTGTCATGACTCAACACCTCACCTACTGAGAGCAATTATCATGTTCCCTGTTTTTCCTTTTTCAAATATAAAGTTCTGGAGTTTCCCCAATAGCCATACATGACTGTATGGCATTTCGCACACTGACATGATATAGACCAAATAATAAATAAATTAGTTGTGAAAAGTAATCAGTAGGCAAATCAAATAGAAAAACAAGCAGTCGTTGCAGTCATAAATTGTTTCCCAGGTGGAAGCCACAAATCAAATAAAGCCTGATGGGGCCGACGCAAACCACAGCTCCTCTGGCAATAAAAGCTGCATCCAGCTGCCACAAACAAGGAGGTGAGTCATTTCACTCTGATTCATTTCATAGTTTGTTGTGCTAAACACTGATCACACTTAGAAATTATTTTTAAAAATGCGTGTGGTGAAATGAGACGGAAGTGTGTGTGGGTGTGTGTGTGTGTGTGTGGCCGAACGGTAACTGTCCCAGTTCTGAGTGTCGATCTCTGCAGAGGAGAGAGGAGGATAAAAAGCCTGTGTAAAAACATCCTCTCTCCCTCCCTCTCTTGCTTGCCCCTTCTCTCCTCCTCCAGTGCCACTGCTCAGCTCCCCCACTTCTTCAGCCGCTCTGCTTGATCTAACTCCATCTCCCTTTGTCTGCCTACACTTTAATTTCATTTCACCCTATTTCTTTTTTGCAGTATGTGGTAGAGGTGTTACCTCTCCCCCACATCCCCCTAAAAACCCCTCCTTGTCCTCCGCATCCACCAATCACAATGCTCGACGGCCTCTGCGCCAATCCTCTGGCCCAGCAACCCCCTCCACAGCCTTGTTCCGGTGAACATTGCAGCCTGCTGCCATGAGGGTCACATGATGCACATTACTTTCTTCATTATCTGCCTATGCAACACCTTTCCTCAAGCTCCACACAGTCTTCTCGCCCTCCATCATCCCTTTGCTTTCCTTCCAGATGTCGTCCTCACTGTGTTTTTCTCTCTGCTCTGCTGTCGTTACTCTTCTGCTCTGTAATGGACTCATTGTATAATTTATAATGCCCCCCCCATCCTTGTTAGGTTACTGCTTTCTGACTTCTGCTGACTGTTGTCAACTGATAATGTTGGCATCTTGTGCTTCAGCTTATAAACGCTTGTGTTGTTATATAATTCTAATTTCTTCCCTGCAAACACACAACATTAACCTTATTCAAAAGTTACATGCGACGTAAGTGTAAAGTGCAGAGATGCAGAAAAGAATAAAGATGTCCGAGTTGAATATTTCTATGGGCAGCAGGTTTAGCGTTAGAGAAGACAAAGACAGACAGACGCTCAGGCTCTGGAGCAGAGACAATGAAGAGGCTTCAAATAGGAATATTGGCTTAAATAAGTGTCAGGGGATTAATGTGGTATAATGTCTGGCCACAAGGGGCCTCTACATATGTGTCCCTTTGTGTGTGTGTGTGTGTGTGTGTGTATACACCCCCCCTCAGAAACAGAAGCGTGGCAGAACAATACAGGCCTCTGCCAGCTGACAGAGAAGCAGGGAGGGAGGTGTGTGATGGAGGTGGGATGTGGGTGGGGGGCAGCAAGGAGGTGAGTGGGGGGGGGTGGGGGGGGGTGGGGGGGGGGGGGGGGCTGCAGACCAAAACCGCAAGAACTGAGTGCGTCCCAAAAATAAACCTCAGAAGAAGCCCCCACCCCCTGCACTACTTCTCCTCTCACACCTCACTCTGTGTGACCTTTGTATGTGACCCTGTATGACCTCATTGTGCTCATTACGCACTATGGGCACAGACGATGCACACAGATAATCCACTGCAGTTTCAGAAAAGTTGAAATGCGTGATAGATTTATAACATATATGTCATTAACATTGTCCATTGACAGTGCTGAAGTTTTGATTTTTCACTGTTTCTCCCCATACATTATTATGTTTACATCTTTTAACCTTTTTACACTAAAGGGCATCAATAAACTGAATGTTTGACTATATTAAAACTGAACAGTGTCAGATAGGTTCATAATTAATCTAATGGTGGTACCATGTGTTTCTACTATTGTGTCTGCTCCATTTACATACAGGACGGAGGTATTGGGGACCATAGTTTACTGTATGCGGTATTTCTATTCTCGCCTGTACTTCAATTTAAGGATGTAGTGCTCTTTGTTGTCTTTATGTATTGAGTGTGTGATGGTACTTGTGTGAGTGCGTGTGTGTGTGTGTGTGTGTGCTATCGACGACAGAGGACACCGTGGAGGTCAGGTGAAACCACCACCGTCTGGAGTCTGGGCCTCGCTAAAAGCAAAAAGCTCCAGAATGATAAAGGAAACAAGATGGGGAGGGAAATGATGCCAGCGGTTCTGGCTGAGTAGTATTTTCATTATACTCCTCTGCTTCCAGTCCCATTTGGATACACACACTGAACTTGTCCTGTTGCCAACCCCCACAGAAACAAATGCTCACTATAGGGTCAGCCCCACTGACTGAGCTCTTCAGTCAGTGAGTCAATCAACCAACCGGCCAGTCACTGACACAATCACACAAACATCCTCTTAATGAAGAAGTCAATCAGCCTACCAATAATGCACCGGTTAGTTTGTTTACCAGCCAGACTGACTGCAGCACTACAGGTGATGGGGCCTGTTCATGCTGAGCAGCTGAAAACAGAAAGTGGCTTGTATAGTTCAATGATTGGAGCATATAGCTTTTAGCTCTAATGCTCTCAGCGGTAATGCTCAGCTTTTGTTTTCCAGCTTCCTGTAAGAACCATAAACGCACCGTAATGTAAACAGCACCGGCCGCTCCACGCATTACAAATCCATTTCAAACATAAGGTACCTGTAAAAGTGATGGTACATAGGGTCGTCTGCAAACACGACTTGATAAACAGTGACATACTTGTAAGTCTGGATGTTAGTGTCTGCAGTAAAGCAAACAAAATCCTACACAATTAGTTTTTGTTTTGTTTTTTTCCACTTTGGACAGAGACGTGTTTCCAGACGCTGCAGGCATCATGCCCAGAGAGTGGCATCGATCGAATTCTCAGAAAGAAACTGAATATGCCAGAGTGGTAAATTAAAAAAAGGGCACAAACAAATAGCAACAGCTATAATACTGACTATAATTACAAAAAATGCAAAAATTATATTATTATTATATTATATTTTATAATATAAAATTCTATTGATATTTTAGTTCAGCCCTTTTCTCCAGCCTTTATGCAGTTGACGGATCACTGAACCTCTCATGTCAGAAAATAAGCAGAGAGATTTCATTAGGACAATGAGGGATGCAGGGAGAGTATGGTGTGGTAGATTTACATTGTGGGAGAAGAAGCCAGAAAGAGTAGATGACTTAGAGGGAGGGAGAGAAGTATAATGAGGTAAAGTGATGCAAGGAAAAGAAAAGAAAGGTAATTGAGTTGACATGATCCGAGCACGAAGAGCGAGCGAGTAGGAGAGAGAGGATATTTTTTGCACTCTGGTGCCAAGAAGTGTCCCAGGACAGACAGCGCTATAGATTTACCTTGAACGAGCCCAGGACAGCTGATATCCCCTCTACGACGCTACGCTAAAAACACCGGGAAACTGTTGATGTCACCCATTGCATGCATCACTATAGCAACACGTCTTCCCTTACCTGTTGCCTTAATAGGGGAACCATACAGTAAATGTGTCATCACACAGGCCTGAATGTCAGAATGTGCTGTCAAGGTCAGACGTCCCGCCTCCGTTCACATTCATCCTATACTGATTCCTCGCTGTCAAAATAAAAAGGAAGAGTTGCGCCTCTCCGGATGAAAATGACGCCATTATGTGGTAGATGTATTACAGATCATTAACTACTGCATTGGCACACTCTGTGGGCTGTGGTGCAGCAACTGACAGTTGTTCCTGCTTGCAAGAGAGATCTGCCTGGAAGAATTCAACATGGGTTTTTATCTAAAATATTAATGATGCATTTTGTTAGTAACCTGAGCTACAAATTCATCGACAGATTTCCAAACAACCATAAAGCAAGAGAGCCGTCTTCACCACTAGAACAATATTCAAATGGCATACACAGCTTAAGGTGAATTTATTAGGGGATGCAGATAAATTCATAGCATTGCAAAAGTGTTAGACGTGCAGGTAGTTGTGTTGTGGGCCAATACATTACGAATGTCCTCCCATAAAGAAACAAACCCATAGGTTCTATTGGTCGGTGACTGCTGGTGGCATTGGTTATGATCATAGGCCTGGAAAGAAGTCAAGTGATGTTGTATGCAGTACAAAATCTAATGAGTCAATAAAAACAATGAATGTGACAAGGAAAAAACAAGGTGG
Source organism: Trinectes maculatus (assembly GCA_016785345.1). Taxonomy (NCBI): domain Eukaryota; kingdom Metazoa; phylum Chordata; class Actinopteri; order Pleuronectiformes; family Achiridae; genus Trinectes; species Trinectes maculatus. The sequence goes on along the minus strand of JAFBJQ010000386.1, from coordinate 93,968 downwards.
TCATTTAGACAGGAAGGGCTGATCAACAACTATATGATCCACATGTGGTGGAATAAAAACGATGATGTCCCTGTTACTTCTGGAAATGTGGAATAGAAACATGAAATACAATTAAATTAAAATACCAGATTAAATTAAAAATAGTGTTTTTGTCTTTGTGGCTTCACTACTAACAAACCACAGGGAGTCACCTCTCTATTCATTCTAACCTTGATGGAAGTGAGGTCACTGGTATTGACTGTCAGGTGTCTAACCCTGAAATAATGATGCCTCAGGCTGGTCACCATCCACACACAGATGCACACATAGACACATCCGATGTCAAAATGCGCAAACACCCAAAAGATTGCACACACAGGCTCAACAACAGATGGACACGCACAAAGTTACTCACTGAACCAGACAACAGTGTAACGGCTGAGATGTTTATATATTGCTAGATGAAGTTGTCATTCCAATGAGGATGGTTATTGATTTGAAGTCAGAACTATCGATCGCTTTATGGATGTTTGTATACAACCAGGATCAAGTGGGTGACGTAGGCATGCACATACAGACACGCACGCGTACACACAAAAGCAACTCCCACCTAACCGCAGGGTGTGACTGCTGATGCTTCTCATCTCCGTTCCTTTCCCCTCGATTCACCACCTTTCACACGAACACACCCACGTTGAATCAGTGCAAACACGCCGTTTTAGACAGAGGGAGATGGGGGGGGGCAGGATGAATGGTGTGATGGCATGAAGGAAAACATGAGGAGGAGAGGGATGCCTTGCAAGAAAGTTCACATGGAAACGAAGCATAGCGCCCTACATACATACTGTATGTGTATTTTATCCCTTTATTGATTGGCCTGTTAATCACCAGTGAACAACTCTGTCTCTTTGCATATTAACAGTAGCAGCTGCCCTTAATACAAATCTTTGCTCTATAGATGATTCTGGGTATCTTTTATTTTCCACATCCTTGTTCACTTCTCATCCATCTTTCTCTGTCTGCTTCATCCACCCACCCCCCACTCAGTATTCCCAATGGGACCACCCGTCTTATCCTGCTGGGTGAGTATATGCATGTCTAATTGTCTGTGCATGTGTGTGTGTGTGTGTGTGTGTGTGTGATGAGGCTGCATCATGACAAAGGAGAACCTCCTAGACTCTGCTAGACCGACGCATCCCAAGCCCCTCTCTCTCTGCCCCGTGTCAGCAAAGTGCCCTCACCCCTCTGTCACTTTTCCCACTTTCTCCCTTTCATCAGCCTCCCAAAACGCCACAATCCCCCCTTTTCCTCGCGCTCCCTCTTTTTTCCCCCCTCTACCTTTTTCTTCACATCACGGGGACGCTTCCGCGCCTTCTTCCTCTCCTTCTCCTCCTCTGCAGCGGTGAGGATCTCATCCGCCTTTTTCTTCAGCTGCGAGGCGGCGTGCGCCATGCTGCTCCAGTCCAATTAATCCTCACAGGTGGGAACCAGAAGGAGAGATGGAGGGATGAATGGAGGGATGGAGTGTGGACCCAGAGTCTCCCCTTTAGCCTTTAGCTCCTAATTATGGTTTTTGTTCCTCCCTCCTCAGCTGTGATCTTGTCACCCTCACAGGTATAAGAAAGACTGTCTAGGATGGATTTTCCTCTCCTCCTTAACAATCTTTCCTCCTTTCTGGTCTTAATTCCTTCCCCTCAGCGGTTTCCACTGCTCCTGGGCAGATGCACAGGTCCAGTTTAAGACAGGACAGAACCAGGACATACTCCTGCTCCTCCTCCTCAAGATCCGCTGCTGAAAAGGCAGCTGCCTCCACTGCTCGCTGCTCAAAGTGCTAAAGAAGTGATACAAATACAAAACATGATCCACCGTCTGCTGAGCTCGTCCTCTTGATTAAGAAAAAATGTATAAAAGCCGTCCGGTTACAGGTACATTGATGAGGATCCGAGGTTCCAGGTCCCAGAATGGGATCAAGCTCCCGCCTGTAGCCCAGCAGAGAGCTGGGTCTTCTCAGTGAATAGACTGGTCCAGCTGCCTGCTTCACCGGTTCCCAGAGCCAGCCTCCATGTGTACACACACGGACATGAACAAGCAGCTGTGACGTCCTGCCGGGACACATGAACGGGAGGGAAATGACAGTGGAAAGGAGGTTGAAGGGAGGAGGAGGAGGGAGGGGTGGGGGAGGGTGGGGTGGGGGGGTAGAGAGAGCAGCAGCGAAAAAAAAGGAGGGAGCAGGGATGGATGAATACCTCCGCTCAGTACCAGCTGGCAATAGCTGGGAGATATAGAGCGAGGGAAGGAGGATAAGGCTTCATACAGTATAAACACACCGGTGCAGCCATGTTGCTCCTGTGATGAAACTTCTCCCCGTTTTCATCCCCACTGTTTTCATCCCCACTGTTTTTTCCTCCTGCCACACCAGGAGCTGATGAACTGAATTCATTCTGAAACAGACTGGGTAAACGGATTTGAACTGTCTGACTATGTCGTGTCTCTCTGATCTTCTGATTTTTTCCTCTGGCACCACCATGAGGCAGAAACGTCCTCATCATCATGGTAGCATTTTGACTTGTTCAATGCATTCTTCTGTCAATAACCTAATAAACTAAGATGATTCATGTGGTTAAGTATTGCGACTGCGAGCTATTTGACAACACCTACAAAACAACTTCAATGAAAAGCAGTTAGATATTGAACCCGAAGACACACCTTTTGTGTAAAGAAGGGAGCTGGTGGAAGAGATAATAATGGGTGAAACGAGGTCGTGTGTCATGCATTTCAAATATTGTGTGATGATTTAGACTTGTGGTTACAAAGAAACACGCAAAGGTACGCTCCGCTCAGGTGGCTGTGCACTAACAGATCAATTATTAAGATATTATAATTTATTAATCATAATAAATTCATATAATCTGATATGAAGATTCATACCTCAAGGGGTTGCGATTATAATTTCTAAGCCACAAGCTACTTTCGTTTATAATTAAGCTTTTTTTTTCTTAATGAAATGCAGTAATACCAGAAAAGGCATTATTCCTAGAAGGTCATTTGCACATCACAGTCAGTGTGTTCAGGAGGTCATACTGTAGTTATCAGTGCATCACCACATAACTCCACTGTAAGTGTGTGTGTGTGTGTGAAGGAGGGAGAGACGGGTGCTGGTGTGAGCTCAGGTCTACATTATGAGCAACATGGGAGAGGGGATGGGCATTGTTGCCCATGCCAAAGTCACATGACGGCAGAGAAGGCTTCCTATTGGCTGTCTGCACTGTGAGACAAGGAGACGTCACTGGCTGGTCAGAAACGAAGGGTCCCACCCACAGAACCACAATAACAATGAGACAAGGATGTTCAAGCAACGGAAAAAGCCACTGATGTACAACACAGGCACTGGCCCAGATTGTAGCTGCAGACTGCAGCAGGTCAAAGGTCATCTTTAAATACCTGTATCTGTTTGAACCTGGAAGGACTTTTATTTTCAACAGTGTTAACAGGTCACCAACGTTTCACCTCTCATCTGCAGTCTTTACATGTGGTCTACTAGGTCTGTTTAGACACAAGCTCCAACAGCATAGGAATCTGAGTCTATTTAAAGTGAAATTTTCCATTAAGAAGAAAATTCCAACCCTACATCTACAGCTAATCAGAAGGCAACCTTCATAACACCTGACTTCACATAGGATTTATTGGCGTAATCTCTCATTATTGGCATCTGTAAAAGGAGATTATGAAGAAGATGTTTTAGGCCTTAAACACTGCATGTCTCTTCCTGAAACAGGGATTAACAGCAGCTGATTTCTTTCGACATGGATCAGACATTTTAAACCAACTTAACAAAAGGTGCCGGTGTCTGAAGGTTTAAGGGTGTGAGCGAGCGTCTACAGTGACGTGACGCTACTTTTCAGTTTAGCTCTTATCTTTCTCAGGCAGTTTTCTTTGAGCCAGTGTATTTGCTCCGGAGTGGAAACAGCACACTCGGGAGAAATGTCAGGCTAAAGATGTGGGTCAGTGGCAAAGATGCCAGTCAGTTGCTTTATGCCTTTATTTACTCTTTCATCACCTGTCCTCCCTTTTCTGCATCCTCCCTGGTCTTCATGTTTCCATCCCTGCAGTGCTTTTCTTTTGCAACTGCTGCATGGACACAACCATGAAACTGCAGATAATCAAGTCACAGGCGAGTGTGTGTTATTGGCCTAGAAACAATATTGCACTGAGGAAGGCTGAAGAAAGTGTGACCTCTGGGGCTAATTATTTTATATGCAACAAAATGAGTGTAACAGACATAAATATGAAAAAAAAACAATGAAATATCCCAATTATAGATGCCAGTTATAGTTTCAATTCAAGAAAAAAGGTCAGCATCTTAATTGATTTCTAGAAATGACATAAGCCTCAACATTCAAGCAACTAGAAATAGCAAATAATAGATCTCAGTTTCAAATATTCAATTCAACTGTTTGAATAAAATAAATCAAATCCTCACATTTGATGAGTGGACCCAAATGTTCTAACAGTGTGTATGTGTGTGTGTGTGTCACTGTGCATCACTGCAGGGGAGTGGCTGATTTGTTGCTTCACTGAAACTAATCATTTATGTGTATATTCTTTTTAATTCACAATTTAAACAACTAGATGCAGTTCTTTTTCTGAGCACTCGAGGGCAGCATCAGACAGAAAACAAATCAGAGAAACTCGCTGTTGTGTTTGTGGGCTGGCGGAAACCTCAGTGTTGTTTTCTTTTTCTCCCATACACAGATGAAATCCCTACATGTTATTTTTTACTTAAGTCATCAAGTCCCTCCACAATATAAAGTACATGCAATTCTGGCCCTCTCAACATATGGTTCCACTGTGACGCCATACTCCACTCAGAAACTATGAACATAACCATAAAAAGTTCAATACCCAGAATTCATATGGCTTTATAACAGCTATTAATGTACCTCAACAGCAGCCCCATCATAGTTAATGGATGATTCCCTCTATTGCAGCAGATACAGGATACTCCATCTACTGCAATCACACAAACGCACACCAGTGCATCATACGTTGAGAGAGGCGATGATGCCAGATTCGTTTTTCTCACCACATTAGCACAAAAGGTCAGATTTTAAGCAGAGGTGAAAAGGGAGCGCTTGTCTATGCTGCGTTTCTTTCCCACTCAAAGCAGCCTACACTCAGAGTCACAGTTACACATGCATTCACTCATACAGCACCTATATATAGCACGTCTTCTATCACTCGTACATGCACACTTTCCATCAGCGGCATTTGGGGTTCAGTGTCCAGCTCAAGGACATTTCAACATGCACACTGGAGAAGCTGGTGATCAACCATAAAAGTTCCAGTTAGTGGACAACTGGCTTTATCTCATGACACCACCCTTGTGGATTGTCTTTAGTGCAATGAAGTGCAGTGATTTATTATTGGTGTTCAGGTTTGGGTTGTTCCTTATCTAGTATATACAGCAAACCAGACTGTTAGTCTTGATCACCAACAACAGGACACATGGATGACATGTTGTTAACCTGTGTGACGCAGCGCAGCCACTGAGGCGACTCTCAGCTGTCAAGTCTAAGACGTGTCCTGTTGTCGAGCCAGAACCAGTCCCCTCTGGCTGTCTCACTGCTCCCTGTCGCTGTAACTCTCCAGCCTGTGTCACTCTCACACACTTCACTTCTTCCTCTCTCACTGTCTCCACTCTGACAAAGCAGAAGCCAGATATCTAACATGGGAATGCTGCGAATGAACCTAAAGGAAAGATAACCGAGCGTGTCAGAGAGCAACACACTGAGCCGTGGTCAAGTGGTTGTTAAGATGATGGTTGAAGTCTGCTGGATCAGTCAGCCAGACTTGATCTTATTAGGCTGCGTGGTAGTTTGGGTGTTGGCCAGGCCCAGACAGTCCATAAAAAAGATAATTGTCCATTAGGTACATGGCTGAGGTCATGTGGGCAGACTGCTGTAATGAGAGCATCATACAGCTACACTGCCTCCATCTTCCATTAGCAAAGCAGCACGTCCCCACTGAAATGTCAAAGCAGAACCGAATAATCACACGTAAACCCAAACCTCCTGCTTTTCAAATGAGTCTTAGCAGCACAACACCAGCACACATCTACTACTGTGTGTACTGTGGCTACTCTACTGCTTTTGTTCTATTATCATTATTATTATTATTCGTCATTCCAATCATTAAAAGTTTGTGGCCTATTATCATCCTACCGAAAAGAATTATTTCTATAATTTATGAATTTGCCAGTTATTTTTAAAATATATGAAAAAACAAAAACGAGAAATCGACTTTAAGAAACTCAGGTTTTCTTAACTGGTTCTAATTAGTCTTAAATGTCATCAGGACGGCACATTCACTGTGGTGGACCAGGGAGGCGCCTGTGGAGACTCGAGTGCTGTCACCATGGAGAGGGCCGAGGCAGACGACAGGCCGACAGAGATAAAGGTGCCACAAGGTTGAGCACAAGACTATGTGACACAATGTGAGGATACTACCTTTAATCACACATTCACCAATGAAACCTACTGCTCCGCTCCTCTATTGCTCCTCAGAAGCAGTAATAACGTTAACAGAGAAAGTCTTTGCACACACTGGAAAGATCAGCCATATTTTAACTGCATCTCAATCATAACATTGTAGTCTATATGCTATTTTCTACATACAATGCGTTAAATAATAATAAACAATTACGCGTGTTATTTACTCTAACACAGACAGTGACAAGTATTCAGCCGCTGCCACACACTCCACCAGCTGCTGTGGACTATGGCAGAATGGCCACTCCGCTTTTACCACCTGACTTCCTGTATCCTAGTGAGCAGGATACAACTGGCAGATCAAGTAATGGGAATAAATTAATACAGTGGAAGGGAGAGAGGCCATCAGCCACTTACCTGGAAGAGAGCTACAATAGACAATTTAAGTGAACAAAAATATGATCAGATGATTACGTCTGTGTTTGAGTAGGTTATTCATTTTTGTGTATCTGTCTATCTGTCTGTATGTCCACCAGCTGTCTCCTAGGCAACCACACACACAAGCCACAAATAGCACTGCAAGCAGAGTATCCCTTCGCTGCGCCGGGGCTATATCACGCCACATCACGCTACTTCACATTTCACATCCATCCACAGCATCAGTTAGAGCCTTTCAAAGAATAAAAGAAATGCTTATCATTTGCCTCAACAATAATAATAATAATGATAATAATAATAATAATGATAATAATAATAATAATAATAATGTTGGTAGTAATAGTAATGTTCCCTGTCATGTGTATACAAAATGTTGCTAATAACAACAACAACAACAACAACAACAATAATAATAATGGTGATTATTATTATTAACATATTACCAGTATATACAGGGAACATTACAGCTCTCTGCAACTTAACATAACACATAACATAAAAAGTAGTTCCTGCAATATGCATACATAAAGGTCCGACCAGGTTATACCCAGTCTCAAGCAGTATTATGTTATTATAGCAAATATGTCAGATTGTTTCAAAGATATCCAAATATCTAAAAATCACAGTCACGTCAGTGATGACACAGTGACAGTTGTATGGCAGTGTGTCATCACATGTCAAGTACTGTTTCAAATGTGCTTGCTTAACTCTCACGAGTGAAATACATGAAAATATCACAGTTTCACATTTTAAATGGTGTTTTTCTCTGACACATCTACTGCCATGCATCTTATTTTCAGTTCCTGACAGATTAATATACAGTGCTACCGAGTCTATGATATGCAATACATCAGCATCAGAGTCACAGTCACAATCGATTGGCACATAAGACGAGGATTAGTAACATGATGAGATGCAATACTATACATTTTTAAGGCCTCACTGTGGAAGCCACAGTGTTGTCATTAGTGCTAATTATGAAGCATCAAAAAATTCTTAGGGAGGCTCTGAAATGTATCTGGATTTGAACAGCACATTACACTTTCATCCTAATATAGCCATCGCTCCTCTCTAATCCATGTCATCCTGAAACTATAAAGGTTAATTAGACATGAACTTTCCATTATGGACACTGATAGCTCATCCTAATCCGCACATTTACACACACACACACACGCACACACACAAGCTCAACAGGATGCAGCCACTTCAGGACGGGTTTCCTGACCTCACTCTGGTGGGCATGCTCAGTCGAACTATGCAAATGACCCTGGCAATGACACCTTGGCAGGCTGTCATGGCAACACATCAAGTAGCAGGCATGTGGCTGCTGGCAGGGGACAGAGGAAGGAGGAGGACGAGGTAAAAAAGAAAAAAGGGAGAATGAAAAATGGAGGAGTGAAAGGAAAAAAACTGAAAGCACTGGTGATCCTAGTACATGAGCAGAGGGGTTGTGGGTCACTTCATCTAACATAAGGTCACATTTATACACACACAGTATTAGTGGTGGCAGCGATGTTCATTGTTGTCGTCAGTATACTACATAGTCAGCTTAGAAATGTGGCGTTTGCACCTATTTGTGCTTGAAATATGCAATGAAACGGAATTATTCTATCGTATATGAGTACTGTTTTTGTGCTGATTTTACATTGTTGCAATTATAGTTCGAGTGTGTGTGTGTGTGTCTGTGTGACAAGTCGCCTGAAACAGGGAGAGAGACTGGACAGGCTGAATTCTCTGATGCTGTCCAGGATTCTGTACAGAAGTGGATTGTGTGCGTCGTTGTGTTTGCTACCTGCACCCAGTGGAGTAACATGACATGGTTAATGACACTATTAAACAGAGAGCACTCACAGTGCAAACAGATCCACACATGCAGACAACGATGACGTGCATCTCAGTGTGTGTGTGAGGAGCAGTCTGGGTATTTCCAGGCAGGCAACCTGCCAATACTCTGGCAGAATATTCTGGTCCAGAAACCCCTCTGCAGTCTGTCTTTCCTCATCCTCCTCACATCATTACTTTAATGTACGAGCAACATGAACAAGACAAGACAGCCATCAAAAGATAACAAGTCCAAAAATCTGTATATTTTGTGACACTGATGATCTGAACCTGCGTGTGTGTGTGTAGGTAAGTGTACTTACATCTTTGAGTAAAGACATTACTCAGAGACAGAAAGTGAGGAAGAACTGAATAATGTACAATGACAAATATGAAAAAGAGATGGATATTTCCCCTAAAACCATGACATCACCGTCTGCACACCCCTGTTGCCATGGCTACAGAGTCAAATTACTGAGTGACACTTTCAGCTGTGCTCTGTCCCTTGACTAGAAATTAATTTTTTTTAATTCTTTCTTTTGAAAAGAAGCAGAACCATGACATTGGGTCATTTGCCTTTCAGTGCCCATTGACTATAAGTCACTGTCCATAATTACATGACACAGGTTGTCCATTTAATTACTAAACATAATTAAACAAGGCAACAGCAGGGGGTCTGGTTGTAGCAGGGGAATGCACACTTTGAGCACATGTGACACGTCAAATCAGAGGCACTGATCTGCACAGACAGGAGCATACTGTGTTTGTCCACCCCATTATATACTGCATAAACATGCAGGCCACCTAATTAATACAACTGACCCTATGTTAATTAGCAGATGAGTGAGCATGACGGGATCTGTGGAAACACAGATAGCTGTAGTGCAGGAATCTTTTCTTGCTGTGGATTGCAGGTAGATAAAAGCAAAAAAAAAAAAAAAAGAACAAAGCTAACGCGGCAATGTATGGCTGGAACTGAACCAATAGGCCCAGGCCAGGAAGTAGGCACCATCTCACTGTGCTTTCTCACATAGTCCCCAATGAACTTGTCTCTGTATGTGTGTGTTGGAAAAGAGAGAGAGAGCATGGGGAGGTGAAAAGAAAAGCCTGTGCAGTGAGTAAGCCATGATAACAGAGCAGAGCTTCATCCTGTTCCAATGAAGTGTGATAAATGGAGCCAAGCGCAGCATTCTGCTCCACGGCTGCCTCAGCAAAAACACAATATGTTGGCTCTGAGGGACCTCGCTGGCAGAACCCTCACCCCAAAGAATATCATCAGCCTTATTATACACTATGTTGCTTATTTTGCTAGAATATGTATCCACATATTCAGCTGGGAAAGGTGAGCGAGTCGCTGTGTGTTGAGTACCTGCAGTATTGTGTACATAATGCTGTGTTACAGTCTGATGCGGCTTCATACCACGTTTTTAAATTATTATTATAATTATTTAATAATTATTATTATAATAATTATTATAATATACTGTAGGTAAGCACTCACTCAATCACCCTGCACCTCGCATTCTTGTTTACAGTTCATACATGAAGTATTTATTTCTTCCACTTCTGTGTATGTGAAAAAGAATTGTTGTGTGCAGAGGTAAAATGGATCATACTCAAGCAAAAAACTAAGAAAAAACTTATTTCAGTTATAATTTCACATAGAAATGTTACAAATGAACCCACTTTTTATCACAGTGTTGCGACCATGCTGATTTATAAGATTTGTACAAACTGAAATAGCATGCAGAGCTAGTTATTATAAAAATTATAAACAGTATTATACAGTTCATACTTTTAGTAGTAGTATACATGATCTCATAAGCAGTGGTGCTCTAAGTTATAAACAGGCCAGTGTCCCCTGGTGGTAGGAAATACTAATTCTCAGTGTTCATTCCTGTGGTAAATGGAGCCATAGGTGTGGCTTGAGTGTAATATTGCAGAGTATGTTGAAATGGGCATCTCCTCGGTTAATATTTCACTTTGCAGCCAACACTTCCTGCTTTCAGAGGGCGTGCAGCATGGAGCTCATAGTACAACATGGCCAGGCTCTTACCGATGCCTCGTAATAGTGCCAGAGGTGTTATTAGGTTTCTCTGCCAATGGCTGCCTCAACAGGAATGGTAAAGTGCACAGGAGGGCAGCCAGATCCCATTGCTGTGCACCAGGCATTCCAGCTGGGAATACTCCCTGGTATAGAGTGACCTGTGCGACTCCACCCAGCATCACCCCTGAAGACGAGGAAACTTCTGCCACAACATCAGATTATTCCGATGTCGCGTACTACCATAATAAACAAGCATACAATATGATTTAACTGCAGCTGTGCTATGTTAGTCTGGACAGAACAGTTAAATATGGATACCGTACTTTAAATAATTACTGTACCTTCAATGAAAATGTATCACTATTAGTATAACAAGACACGCTCTGAATCTTACAACACAATGTACACAGCACAAGATGGGACACAACAGTGGGGCAATGTTACAGTTTCGCACATCTTTTTTTTAAAAAGTACACCTGAGTCTTGATTATGAAGTCAAAATCAACAAGTCCTACAATTCAGTTTTGCCTCCTGAACATCTCATTCCATGCACTCAGAAGAAATGTATTACAGAAGATTACAGAAATTACCCGAAAGGTTCTCACATGTAGTAAAAAAATAACTGCATTATGATCCAGCTACAGTAAAACTGGTTTAAAAAAGTTATGAATGCCTTTATAAAACTGTACCAATCTCAAACACACAAAGTACGATTTCAGCAGACACCTCTGTTTTCTTTGAATAAATCAGATTAGCAGTGAAGCTCCATCTTAATTCCTATCGAAAGCACTGACAGTATTGACATTGGAGAGGGTGTGGGATGAAAATGACTGGACGTGGGCTGTCATGTTACATAAGCAACAGTCCACTTTGCTTACTAAAACAGCAGAGATGCACCACGCACACATGTGCTGCTCACCTCCATCTAACAGGGGATAACTATTTGCCTTAGTTGTATGTTTTTAACACTCTGTAAATATTAGTAATTCGAATTTTGAACATCCCGAGCAGACATTTGGGTTCTAGCTACAACAGTGGTGATGTAAAACTGTGATGAGGCGTTTCTTCGTGATGACATGCTATGGCAGACAGACTTATATTACAGTAGGGTGAGACTGGTTGTTTGTCTGTGTATGCTGCCCTATGATTGGCTGGAGATCTGACCATGGTGAACCCATACCTCTTGGCCCTCACAGGGTGGGTGGTACAGATGATGCCATCTATCTTCCCATACAGGAAGTCTAACTGGACTGGACAAGAGTGGGCTTCATTTCCAGTCCTCCATCTAAATCATTACACCATTTCTTTCACTTATGTCTTCACTCACTCCTCATGCTGTTCTCACCCAACACACCCACATCCAAGCACTGAGTTGTTCTTTTACTGGCATGTAATGGTTCCCAGTTACTCATACACATAGTGTGTGTTCCACTGCACTAACTGTGGATTATCACCACAGATACTCTGTGTCCCCACTAACAGGTGAAAAGTGAAGCAATGTGTTCCTCATCAGAGCAAATCCCTGTTCCCTTCCTGTACGTTTTCACACTACTTCCTGTTTTCCTGCTCTCCCTATATAACTTGTCTCCTCAGTCTTTTAATAGCCCTCCCTTTTCTTTATTTATCTATCTATCCTCCTCTTCGCTCTCTGCCTACCCTTCTTTTCATCTGCCTTTCTCGCTTCCTCCCAGAAATAGAGCCGTCAAGCCCCATTTCCTCTCGTTTAAGTCAATGTCCACTCCTCTTTTTCATCTGTTTTCGCTGCCTCCCATCCTCTTCTCTCCCATTTCTCCCTGACTGTCTCATCTCCAGAGATCAGAGACAGTCATCCCTCATCAGTCACGATGCCGCCTCACAACACGATCGCGAGCCTATCACTTCATTTCCTGTCTCTCCTCCCTCTGTCTCCCTCTCTTCTCTGAATCACTGCGTTCCCTCTCTATAGAATCCCTTCTTCCCTCCACCTGTCTCTCTCCTCAATGGCATTTTCCCCCCTCCTCCATCCATCTCTCTCTCCCAACCCTTTTGACTCCTCCTCTAATATTCTGGTCCTTCACCTCTTTTCTCTCTGTATTAATAAGATAACCCAAAGGACATAGCATCAATATTAAACGCTGTATTAAATCATATACACACTCTGTTGCCGTCTTTGTCCACTGGGAGTGTCGAACCACCTGTTACACAGAGTAAATAGAGAACACTACGGTGTACGTGTGTGTGTATGTACAGGGAGAATATTCAAACAGCTGACTAAACAAATAGCTGAATTATAAGGTGCTTCGCCAGCAGCCTTTTCAGCCAATGTAATGCCAACGTCTGTGCTGAGCACAAGCCATTTTAATCAGTGAAAAAGCATTGAGGTGGAATTTTCGGCATCATGACAACTTACTGCCACATTGGCTCATTCATGTTACACAGACAAATGATGTCACCCTGGATCCATCACTACAAAATGATTCTGTTAAAGGTATATCTGCCAGATGATTTAGTTCCTGGTTGCTGATTCATATCCAGGCTTACTGCTCCCTGCTCCTCTTCCCCTTCTTATCTCTAATCATTACATCCAGTCACTGCTCCCTCCATTCTTTTCCCCCCTCCACCTTTCAGTTACTTCTCCTTTCTCCTCCTCTTCTCATTGTTCCATGCTTAGCGTTTACTTTGAGGGGCAAAATAAATGTATCTGATTTCACCTGTAATAAAAAGGACATTTTTTTGCAAAGGAGACAAGATTGTTTACATGAAGCCGTTGGGTATAAAGGAATGTAGCTATCAATCTAACCAATCGCAACCCAACACATACCACAACAAATCCAAGTCCACGTTGTTTACCATCATATTACATCACCAGTTAACAGAGGCTCAGAAGCACAACACAAGAGCTGCTCTCCATCAGTAAATCCACAATTATGCCAAAGATAAAAGGTATGAAATTATCACATGGACAATAATACAAACATCTACCTCTAATATCAAATCTGACATATCGTCATTATAATATCCACCTACTTTTGGTTGCATCAGAAAAAATAAAGTAAAAACACAGCCCTATTTTGTCGAAGAACACATTTGTTACACTATGTTGTTTACAACCCCAACTCTCAATGCTTAATGCAGCTTTTACCTTCTTTCCTTTCTTCTTTCGATGAGCCGACTTCCCTGTAGCCTTCTCTTTAACCTCCTCGCTCATCTCCACAGCTGTGACAGTGTGTATGTGCTTGTGTGTGTCTCCCCAAACAGCTGTGTGTACTAGTCCAAAAAGAGGCTTTTAATCCAACATGGATGAGCAGAGAAGAGTGGAGTGGCGGCCACTCTCAACGTGCACAGCGACCAACTCGCGCAGTTGCTCACACCCACTTTCACACAGGCACCGGCACGCACGCGCACACACACACACACACAAACACACACACACACGCACTCTGTTCGCAAGAAGAGGAGCCAGCAAGGCTAGAGAGATGCACATTCTAGCTCTGTCTCTCATCTCTTTATGTAGCAGACACACACAAACACACCACGCACACACAGTCTACCTGTCCGTGGCAGTGGTTTCCTCCCACATGCTCCACAAGTGAGAGCAGAGCAGCAACAAGCTATGGGGGCTTGAATATTAATAGCAATCAATACAGGCTTTGCAGCGGTTGTTGTTGTGTGTCTGTTTGTGAGTGTATTAGTAGCTTTAATGCAGTCCAATACAACCGCCCTGCAGTAAATCCACCCTTCGTCACAATTATAATGTACAGTTTTTGTTGAGGGAAGTTAAGGAAGTGCTGTTGAACTAAATACATGTCACACAGAGCTGTTTCCGGAATGTAGCCAACTAATGTTTAAAGGGTGGGAAATAGTATTTCTCTGATGACTGGATGAAAAGAACATAAGTGTATTCTTAAAGCTGCTTCTAAAGGAGACGAGTGTGATAACATTCTTTGTAAATGTATCTTTACAATTCAATGTATACTGATCACAATATAAATCGCAATGTTGGCTGGAGAAAATATAACAAAGCATTTTTTAACAGCGCAACAGATTTTGATTTGGCCTCCAATCACAGAGACAGAGAAGATGAGTCAGCTTCAAATGTTCCTGATGAACTGGATTCCCCCTCAGTCTGAGTGAGGGAACAAGCTGTCAGACAACAAGTTCTCACCCTTTCACACAAATCCGCCTTTTATGATGTCTCTGAGGAGAAGAGAGACTGACTGCAACAAACAAGTCTACGTGTTTATTAGCGAGAGTACAAGTCAATGACAAAGGTAAAAACAGACAGACGTGGAGTGATGGCTTTCTATTGGCCAATTTTCAACAGCTTCACGCCCACTTCTCTCCAATCAGTGATGAAGAAAGAGAGAAAATTGGATTGAACTGGATGATGCCAATGTGAGCTGAGCCATTTTGCTATAATACAATTATAACTGCGTCATCTGTAGAGAGGCATGGACAGAGCTGAGCTTAATCACAGCTTCAGGTGTTGTTTTGTGCCACATTATGGGGAGAGTCTTACTTTTACAACAACCCTTCCGGTTTGAACTCAAGAGCCCAGTCTGACACCTAGTGGCCACAACTTGCTATGAGCACAACAACCAACTACATAGCCCTCAACATCCCCAAAACCTACAGAGGAATTAAATGGGTTTTTTTATTTGATAAAAACATGACACATGACACAAATAAACAATATTAATAAAACTATGATGAAACATGATATGAGACAAACTGTGCAAGACACTGTTTCCACTTGTAAAAGATGACCCCCCAAAATCTGTTTGTGGCAAAACAGAATCACATGTTCCTGAGTTAAGCGCTACCAATCCCTTCCGTGAGACACCACCCCCCTACATTGCTCCCCCAATCACTATTTAGCTGCTCAACAAATGTTACAGGAGGCCGAAAAGGTCATGCAGGGGGAGAAGCAACTTCCCCTGGTACATGGTGACTCACAACAAGGAGAATGGAGAGAAGCTTATAATAAGATGCAACAAGATTTTGAACAACTAACAATGGTAAGTAAGGGACTCGCAGAGATGCAAAGTCAGACCTACGACATGGCCGAAGAGAACAGACGACGTGACCTGGCACGAGTTACGAGAGCCATGGATGAACACACAAAGGAGTTACAGGGAGTGAGAGAGGAAGTGAGAAGAGGAGAGACTGAAGACGGTGAGAGGGAGGATGATAACTGTAGCCCTCGGAGAGGTACACCAAGGTCATCCCTCCTTCCATCACGGGCCAAAACCTAAGCTAAATGAAGAGGTGTTGTGTTGTGTAAGCTGCAGCGTCCAGTAACATATCCTTCACACTTCACCTCAGACCTTGAACAGCATTTTGGTTTGCTACTATCAGCAGGAATATCTTTAAATATTTACTATGATGCATACTGACATTTCTTAGCATATGACAAACTTACATTGCATTTATGTAACAGTGCAGCAGCTTATGTAATGTAATGTGCAAAAAAAAATTTCCTTAATGCTGGTGTTTTTCCAATATGATAAAATAGGGAGTACAGTAGTCAGAGGCTGCTTATTGGACCACGTCATAGCAAAAAAGTAAGTAATCACATTGTGGAAATTAATATTTACATAATTAGGCTTAATATTTCTTTGCTCATGGAAATAGTGTATGTCTCAAACCATCAGCCAACACTAGACTGTACTCTGCATCTCTTTTGTTTCCAAGCCCTGTTTCTGTTCTGTCCTCATTGTTCAACACACACACAATAACATGCTTGCGTCCATGCACCCAGTGGTAACCCAATACTTTTATGGCTAATACTGTCTTTCAGGCAGCCATTAAAGGCCTCCTGGAAAAGGGTGCGCCTTCAAACGCTACAGTAAGTGCTCTAGATAACAGTGAACTATAATAGGCAAACATAGCCGGTGGTTACCAATGATAGGGTTGGTGAGGGTTGCTAATGGCACCAAAACAGCCCAGTAGTGAGATACAAAACACGTAGGTAGGTAGGTAGGTAGGTATCTAAATGACTATGGAAATATGGAGTGACAGTCAGTTATGGTTCATGTAAGTTCACACAGAGATGGGAGACAGATGGGAAGCATCAGAGAGGAGAACCGGTCTATATTTAGCTCCATATGTTTACACTGTGACATCTGTATGTTACATTCCTCATGGCAGCGATGATGATCACGTGCCACTTTGAAGTAGACAAAACTTATGTTTGGGTGGTTTTTGCCAGAGAGAGCGTGATGCATTTGACAGATGGCTGGTATTACGTGTCTGACACAGACACACACCCCTGTGTGTGTCTGCTGGTGGATGAACAGTGAATAGCTTAGTGTACAAATGTCACGTTTTTCAATTCTGATTCAATATATGGCCTTTTCTTTTGTGAACCTTTTCATGAATAAAAACTCAGCAACAAAATCTAAAATAAAATACCAAGAATCTTAATGTCGTATGGACAAGTATTAACGTTTTTGGGCGCATGAGTCCATCATGTTTGTGATCCAGCTCCATCATAATATAATACATCCTGGAAAAAAGAAAATGAATGACCATATGTGCCATAGGATGCTAAGTTCATAAGCCCTGGCAGCACCGAAAGAAGTCTACAGTGTGTGCAGTCAATGGGCTTGTGTGTGCTTGTCTGTGTGGGTGTTATCAACGTCAAAAACTCCATTATCTCTGTGTGTAAAACATAAACTCTGATGGAAGATAAAGTCTCTTTACATAAGCGGGTAGAAACGCTGCCAGAGCCACAGAGGGATAAGTTTCGGTTTGGGTCTTAAACTGTTCTCTCCAATTCAAAAGATCTACCGTAAACATGGTCATGCTTAGATTTCTACAGGATGACACAAAAGACGTAAATTAGTAGAAGTAAATTAGATAAATATGAGGTCAACAGGTCAAAAAATAAGATGCTTTAATGATAAATGACAGTTTTCAACAACATGTCTCGACTGAAGCTCGTGGTTTAGGAGCTCCCAGCTGTTCTGTGAATGACCATTGTGTGAGGTTATTGGTGTTCCAGTAACCACAGTGGTTTGCAACTCCTTTCCTCTTTGCACTCGCCTGATCCAGCACATCTAATTTCCCAAAAAGCCTTTTTAAGCATGTGTGAACTTGTTGCATGCAGCCGGTGGTTATGCACAATTGTAAAACTGGAGTCCATTTTCCCATTTCCATTTCTAAACACAAAAAGACAAATACATGCGTCAAGTGCGTGTATTTGTCATTTCTATAATTCAATTGTTCCTAAGCTTTTCACACACTGGGCTCATACTACGTGTCAAACAGTACAAATACTGAACGTCCAAATATTAATGGACAAAAATGACTTGTATACCAACAGTAGTTCATTAAAACCATAAGTGATAACTCTGTCTGCATATTAATGCTATCTTTTGACAGAGTTGTGATAATGACCAGCCAGGAGAAAATTAGTCAGTTCTTACTTGGTTGCCAACACATTGCCATGGCATTAGATGAATCCCCATGGTAGCAACCATAACGTGGCATGATTTCTCCATGACAACCTAATAAACGGTGAGAACTGTGTTGGATGAACCAACTGGGGGTTTGGAACACAGGGGGCAATGTCCAGACTGTTTTCATCTGTCTTTTTCTCACACACATACACAACATACTCATTCACAGAGTTTGACCCACTTTATCAAAGGGTCGCAACTTTTCGAGGTGAACACAGATTTCCTAGAAAAACACAGTGTCCTGGAATTTGAGACATCCCGGCAAACGGCAATATATTTCTGGAGTCCTGAATCTTCTGTGGAAAAGGAAAATACATTTCTCTTCATGTAACCACTATATTGTAACAGGATCAATAATAAAAGGTGTAATAAAGTGACTGCACATGAAATACAAATTTAAACTAAAGACTTTACTTTATGCTCTCCGTTTGTTTTTGGTGTGACTTGCATGTGACCCATAAATTCATGCTTTATGAATGAATAAACATTGTAGGTGAAATTGTCTGAAACCTAAAAAGGATGCTAATGCATATTTATAAATGTGTACTGGAATTATTCGAACCACATTTTCAGGTGAATCACCGCTTATATAGAAAATGAGAATTCAATTACTCCAACCTGCGGGGAACTATGAGCCACATGGTCCATGTTTCAACTAACCAATCCGATGGGATGTGGGTGTTACGAAATAACCTAGTAAACATAAACAAGTGTCAGATGAAAAGGTTAACAAACAATAAAAAGTGAAAAATGAATAGGGGTCATTTACACATATAAGGACACCCCCACTCCCCCCACACAAACACACACAACCCCTGAGAAAGAGCAGACACAGCAGCACCGTCACAAGGAGACAGACTTTCCATCCTCCCTAGATTTACAGTCCATCTTTGTCTGGGGACTGACGCACTCACACAATGCTAATGGCTGAGAAAAGGACACGGTTCCACGCCTAAAATGGTCTCATCGCCAACCCCCCGCCAGTTGTATGGTGAAATGACCAGAGCTGATGTCCCGACCCCCATTGCAATTTTTACTCCGATCCAATCGCACAATGGTTATTTCATGACAAAGCCATCTCTTCTGGAAGCCACCATCTGCACAAAGGCTCTTTTCTGCAGCTACTAGAAAATAAATGATGCTATCATTGTTTTTTTTTGGTCCCCATTCATTGTTGTCATGTCATTTGGTTTTCCCCAGGAAGCAACCGGCGCTTTTATTTCCAGTGTTTCAGTGTTTTATCTCCACACAGATAGAGAGCTGTGGGTCTGTTAGTAATGTTTAGTTTGGCATTGTGAAATCAACAATTGGGGTATTAGTTGTGTAATGTTTGCCCACACACATCCCTTAATCTCCAAAGCTTCAAGTCAACTGTTTAAAGTTGCAAATCAAGCAGGGACATGTGACTGGTATGTTTACACCTTTTAATAGCTTTTTCAAATTCTAATTCTAATCTTAATATATGATGACGACTTTACGGAAGTAAATGACCTGAATATCACCACTGCTATTTTCACTGTCAGTGTCACTGCCGGGTAAACACTGACACACAAACCCTCGCCCTCTGCCTCACGTCAGTCAAATGATTCAATATTCATTTCCATCCCTGATATTCATGGTAAGGGATCCTTACCTCATGTTACAACCCACACTGAGGACACCATTCATGGGAACCCATGTTCACTGAAAGGGGAAGGGTCAGCTGTCACACTGTGACCCATTCAGACAGATATATAACAAGTTCAGAATACACGCCACACCAGTATCAGCCAGTGCTGTGACCCTCCATGTACTTATTCATTCATTCAGCCTTTCTTTCGGGTTACAGATGTTTGTCGCTGCACTGACTGCGCTGTATAACTGAAACAGGGTCAGTTCCCTCTAATGCACACTAATATGTCATTAATCCATTCAGCAGAACATTTATCAGGATTGCTTTTGAATGAACAGTCACTGAAAAGAATTGACTGGTTTTCTGACATTGAAACAATCGATATATGTGAAAATTGTGTAAATTGATAAATAATGATAATAATCATTGATCTAACACATCCAATCCATATCCACTGACCAACATGGAGCATTGCCAGCAATTACGCAATACATGCTGTATATATCACCATCAATTCATAGCAGACTTTAGTTTCGTTTACATGTGCTATGTAGAGTCTTACATCAACAATTGACATTATGTTGCTAGTTAGAAATTAGTAATACTTTGATTTAATTTATAGCACTATGCATTTTTAAACAGCTTACATCCTGTACATACAAAACCTGCCACGCTTTGGAATGCAGCTGTTAAACAGTTAAGCTTGCAAGCAAGTTATGTCTTATCCTTCACCTCTGCTTTGCATATCCACATTTTGTTTCTATTTTCAGAACAAAAACTTGATTACTGCAGTGACTGCAGTCTTTTACATTTAAGTGCCTTGTCAAAGCCGATTGTGTAAAGGAGGCTTTTTAAAATGAAATTGTCAGACCAGGTTCTGTCCTCTAATACATGAATGAGGATATTAAGTGTCCTGTTGTTAATTAGAGCGTTTTGGAAATGAATGTTTGGAACAAACCTGAAGCCTCCACCTAGTTGCACAGATGTTTTCCTGCATGTTCCTTGACAACCTGTTTACCAGCAATCGGATCAGTCCTTTAATAAAGCAGACACACAATTTAACTATTTGGGGCTTGAAAAGTAGGATGTGAATAGCAGAGCACGTCGAGTGCTCATACCTCTGCCAAGGCCTACAGGCATATCTCTCCATGTTAAAGAAAACTCCTGGATCCACCCACTTAACCGGATCTCCTTGAAAATGTAATTGACTCTTCCATGATTCATGCCTCACCCCTCCACAAAATGTCATTGATATCTGTTCAATGGTTTCAAAGTATCCGCAAAGACGACCACAGCAAAGCCACAGCAAAGACAACACAACTGCTTTGGAGGCGGTAACAGTAGTTTGTCATTGTGATTGTATGTTTATGTGGTGTTCCATATATACCCCATGCATTAGCATTCACATAAAACCTTGATCCAGTGGCGTCAACTTGATCGATGTGACTGACCCAACCAACCGCAGCATTTAACATTATATTTACAACTGCTACGACCAAAGCTGACTGTTTATCAGCTGAGCTAGTCACATGTAAGCACATGCACATGCGCATGCACACACAAAGGGCTCATAAAAATGTATCACAAAACACACGTTCATAAAAGCATGCATAAAAAAGATTTACACGTTAAACTGTTAGTCGGTCCATGTAAACATGAATGCATCCACCGCCATGTTTGTACAGATGTGACACAGTATGTGACGGCGCCACCAAATAACACGTCCTCTCCTCTTCACAGACAGTAATTCAGCGACTTGACGTTACCTCACCACGACTGAGGTCATGTTTACTCATTCACTACAATACGCCGCACTGAGAGCCAGAGTGAGTGAATCAGTAAGCTGGACTCCCCCCCTGCAGCACGCTGAGTCAGCAGAACTAGACTTTTCTCATTACAATGAAAAAGGCTTGTGTGGTATTAACACATACAAAATCTATAAGTAGGCTAAGCCGACCTTTGGCAGGCTCATGACCTTTCATAGTTGACAATTACTGTCACATCACCTGTTGCCGTAAATGATCCGTCACACTGATGCTCATAATTCAGAACTGCTCACAACTAAAGGCAACTGGATGTTTTTCCTGTTTTGTCTGACCCACAATCACAATCAATCAAATGGCTTTCCTTGTTATTTGCAGGTTCCAGCATCTCCTATGTGACAATTTGATTCTATTCTTTGTCATTCATCATCATGCGAGTCTACTGTAAAGACAAACCATGCACACAAACATGACGCCAAAAACAGTTACAATGTGGATTCGAGCTTTCTTGGAAGAGAGTGAGAGTTGTGTAACTCTACACAACCCTAACAGCACATACAGTGGGTGGCTTTACTCTGTAATCATAATACAGCTTCTTCCTGTCAAACACTCTCCTGTTGTAACTTTAAATGCTGTCAGACCAGCAGCACATATACACATATACACATCCTTCTTCTGCACACTCCTGCTGTCCATTTACTTTTGACCAGCGCATGGGCGGAGTCCCACAGTGTTTGCTCCGCTACAATAAACCTTCACGGCGCCTTGACAACAGGCATTTTACTACTACTGATACTGAGAGACTGAAACCTCCTTCCATTTCCTATTACAATCCGCGGTCACCCATTACTGCACAGACAAACAGGCAGAGACAGACTGATATTAGTCATTTCAGGGTTCCATGCTTTCAAATTAGTTACATTTCAACCTGCTCCAAACAAAAAATAAACTAGGAACCAAGCCAAACCCCTCACATGCTGTTCAATCAAACATACACCTGTTTTCTGAAGACTAACCTGCACATGCACAGTTCAATGAAACAACCTGAAAGTTGAACCCAAATCTTTCCTAAATCTCAGATTCCTCACAGGAAGTAATTCCTTATAAGAAATCAAAATAAAAATGAGAAGCAACGTGGGGGACCATGCATTCCCTGTATGCATCCTGCGTCTTCATGGATGTAGTTGTGAAACTGCAGGATATTTTGGGATTTTTCATTTTGTCCCTTATCATATGACATCATACGATGGGATATGGTTTTCTGATGAACAGAATCTTTAAACTGGCTCACATCTATTATCTCATTATCTCCTCAGATCATCATGAAAGTGCTGTTTCCTGGCCATGTTTTTGCCGACCTTTTTTTGACCCTGCTCCGCACAGAAGGTAATAAACAAATAAAACACTGAAGCCAACACATCCCATGCTTTTTTATGACAGTCACTACACATTACATCCAATATAAAAAAGGAGTTCTGGTAGGCTTACTGCTTGTATACTTGTATGCTTACTGCTGCATAAATGTTAGCGCACTGTCGAGGCTTTAGTATGTGTTGTTAGCAAATAAAGATGTTTGCTTCTTTCATGAGTAAAATGTCATATTTACAGAATATACTGCTGACCCTATATTTAATCAGAACAGGAAGTATTCAGAGATCAAGCCACTATTCCTTCTAACCCAACAGAACCTGCTAGTTATACTGCACCTGAGTAGAAAGACCAGTATCTGTTCCAGATGTTCGCAGACTGGTTGTGACATGTTATTGATTGTAAATGTCAGTCAACAGATTGTCATCTGCTACTATAGTAAAACTGATTCTGGGTCAAGGCTGATGTCTGGGGCTATTAGACCCCCTGAGCAGGTGGACTGGTCCAACACAATTTCCTCCAACCCACATTTATTTACATACATAGAGTTACATTGTTGACTTAAGATCAGGTTACTTGTTTTGACAGGTCTAAATTAAAATATGCACTATTTACAAAGAGAGAAGAGCGATTACATCTCAAGGTTTCTGCAAGACCTTCTGTACCATGCAGAAATGAATACAGATGGAAAATACAATGATCTGCTGTAGTCAAGGGGCAAAACTGGACTATTGGAAACACAACAGCCATTATTGTCAACATTCAAATTAATAAACAACTTTATACGGTGTGATTAGATGAGTGGTTTCAATATGGGCTCTGCTATGCGAATGTCACAGTAACTTAAATCCTGAGTCCGCAGGGAAAAGTGCAACACAGCGACTGACACATGTGATTCAATTATAAATAAACAGTCAATGCATATCACAGGAGAAAATACCGCTATTAACCACACTAGCTGATGTTTACATTTACACTATTAATAATTATTTTGTTTTTTTTTTTCTTTTCTTCAAACACTTCATCACGTGAAACTTGTTGGTAAACACCTGGAACTTGTGTTTCTGTTTCAGTCGCCAAACAAACAACAACAAAAGCTGAGCAGCGCACACATCCGGTGGGCGCGAGACAGTGTGAGCGAGTTTATTAATAAAGAGAAGGAGGAGTTAGCAGTGTAATATAATATAAGGTGTATTTACCTGCTCGGCGCGGCTGTCACCTGTAGCGGAGGAGGCCATGTTGAAGGTGAAGTCTCACAGGTATGAGGAGAACCGAAGCCAGTAGAAACACCGACTGTGAACACGTCCCAGTCCCGGGAGGCGGCATTAATGTTCGGCCTCACTCTCTGACTGTACCGGGGACTCGTGGCTTCAGGAGTCCCGCAGCAGCAGCAGCAGCAGCCCGCACAGCGCGGAGGAGACGTCCGCTCTGCCCGCCCGGTGGAAGGTGACGGTCCCCGCAGGGAGGCGGCACGGCGCCCCCTGTCGGTCTCCCCTATCCACGCAAATGGGTGCGGGACATTACTGGATTCAGCTCTTACTTTTTTGAATCCTCACGCAGGTTCTATTTCCCGGAAGTAGAGAGCCTGTCAAACTTATTTAACTGAATTTTATTGATCTATTGAAGCATGTGATGAGATTGCAAATTGTATATTATGATCAACTGAACATCTGTGTTTTTGAATGTGTCTCTGTGTTGTTGTTGTCTGAACATTCAGTTGATTATGATGGAATGTCAACGTCTGATGGCATGATAATGGAATAATAATCCCTGAATGCAACTTTGCAAACTTCTGTAGTAAAACAAAGAGAACCTTGCTTAAGTTGAGTTACTTAAGGATAAAAAGTAAATATTAACATAAACGAAAAACATAACTTCACAAGATATAAGGGCAACATACACTTTCACAGCCAAACTACATTGTGATCTATCTATGTGTCATATATTTACATGACATAGTTCAAAACTGAACCATAAGGAGGCATAAAATCCTGCCCTCGTGTGCTGTTCTAACACATGAGGGCAGTGTTGCTTTGGTTTTGCTGTTGTTGAAGTTGAACCAGTCAAGAGTTGCGACCACTTTTGGCCAAGTGCAAAGCTGTACTGCACAAAAACATAACAGAGAGACGCAGTCTCCCTTGGAGACACAAGGCTTCTCACCCAGTTCACCTTTGTCTTCCTTCTCCTTCTCCTCATAATCATAATAATAATAATAATCACGTTACATGACCTGCTGTGACCTGTTGTTATGTGTCGTATATGGCCGTGTTGTACATAGTGCAGTAGTGTCGAGCTGATTGTAGTTGCAGCCACTGGCATCATGTCAGGATGATATTGTTTTCCTGTTTTCTATATCATTGTTATGATTTAATAAAATTATTTACAGCATTATCATTGACAAGACGAACAAAAAAGGAGTAAGTCACAGGAAGAAACAAACAGACCCCAACATATAGCTATCAACTTTGACCACAGGAGGGCAGCAAACCATGTAAAGTTGTTGTAAGCCACTACACTACAACATTGTTTGTTGACAATACAATAAAAGCATGCTTTTCCGGTTCGGTCTCTAACCACAGAAACAAAAGCTCCATCGGCGTTAAACAGCAGCTGTGAGGCCCCGAATATTTTTTCCCCCCCTTTGGTCTAAAGTGGTAATTACATGCTGGGTATGTTTTGTTTCTGTGATTTAATAAATTTTTCGTTGCTATTTTGTCTAAACTACATTATAAACAGGGTCAGACTGGGACAAAAACTAGGCCATGGAATTCTGGACCAGACCAACCAACCACATTCGATAACGCACACCTTTTCCTCTCTTGTCGGCCCACTGGGAAAATGGCCGGTATGCCAGATAGCCAATCCATCCCTGATTCTAAATTATATTGTTTTCCTGTTTTCTATTTCACTATGATTTGATAAAGGAAACAGAGTATGTTACAATAAAATAAAAGCGTGCTTTTTCGGTTCGGTCTCTAGGCACAGAAATGAAAGCTCCTTCGGGGTTAAACAGCAGCCGAGGCCCCTAATGTTCATTTCATGGCCCATGTGCAGCAACTCAGTTTGTATGTTTTAGACGGAACCATTTCCCTGACAACACTGTCAAACTACAACTGTAGTGTCAAGCAAAGTGCTGTGGTTGTCAACAAACACCGGCCACTAATGCGGACGAGTCTCCATTTATTTTATTGTCAACATACCCTCTATTTCCTTTTGCACTGTAGTAGTTTTCTGACTGAGGTGCTGCACCCTGGGTCATGAAATGAACAGCTTTCGTTTCTGTGCAGAGAGACTGAACCGGAAAAGCATGCTTTTATTTTATTGTCAACATACTCTGTTTTCTGTTGTAGTGTAGTCGCTTACAGCAGCTTTACATGGTTTGCTGCCCTCCTGTGGTCAAACTTGATAGCTACATGTTGATGTCCATTTCTTCCTGTGATTTACAATTTTTTTGTGTCTTGTCCCTGACAATTCTGTAAATAATTTTATCAAATCATAACAATAATAACGAAAACAGAAAAACAATTATTATCGGTGCTATTATTATTATTATTATGTGCTATTTGGGCCAATCAGAGACCGAAATGCTTTGCAACAAGTGGATGTATCATTTGAGAGTAATATCGTGTCTGACTGAGTGTGTTTTTTATGATCTATTGAATGCAGTAATAAGTAAAATATTAATTAGCTCATTTTTAGTTTTGATTTTAAACGTTCAAACATTATTCACTTACATATTGCTTTGTTTCGTAAAGCAATTTTACAGAGATGTGATAAACAGTGGAGATCCCAGTCTTCAGCTGGAACTCCTATAAAGGATGATTCACTCAGGTCGAGGCCAAGAAGTTCTGTGCTGCTCACCCCCAAACTGTGCTGCAGTGGCTCAACACGCAGATGACTTTAACAGCACCTCATTGTTTCAGGTGACTCACTTCTCAGCAATGTTTGTGTCAGTCAAAGAAATTATTCTGAAATCAATCTATACGACTAAATCTTAAAGGTGAATTCAGAAAAAGAAACGAGGCGGACTACAGCAGCCTATGGTTGGTGGTGTTTGTTTATTCCATCTACTGGATATTAGCGTACAGTTTGTCTATTTGTGGCTGGAAGAGAGCTTTGAGCTCGGCCCTCTTGGCCTTGAGTGTGGGAGTTAACAATCCGTTCTCGATGGTGAACTGCTCTGGATGGAGGTGCATGTCTTTCACCTGCAGCAGGGAGAACGAGGGGAAGCAAAGTGCAGGCTGTCAGACATCGTGCTATCAAATACGCCAAAATGAATGAGACCATGTGTTTTCAAGTGCTCTTTTGGGGATGTGAGAAGACATCAGTTTGCAATCTGTCTGAATGTATATTATATTACTGATCTCATGAAAACCCATTACCTGCTCAAAAGACTTGAGGCCTGCCTCTCTGCCCAGTTTGGTCATGTCTGACAGAATGGCTTTCTTTATTTCCTGTAAACACAAAAAAGTCCCATTCTAATGAATAACTCTTCATCATTAAAAAAAAAAAAACAAACCCAATCATGCTCTAATATCAAATATGACATCCATTCTCAGATATTGTCTCTTCGGAATTTTGCAGCAAGTACTTTAGACTTGTCCAACTGGCAGCGTTTAGTGCGAATGATTGTCCCTTTCCTGCTTGTGTAAAAAAAAAACATGGCCTGATGGGACACTCAGTTACAGAGTATCATAGCCACCCACAGATTAACTTTGTTTTGTCATTAAGAAAAGGGCGACTCTTTACATTCGTGTTACGACAGGCGGGGACAGAAACATTACAGTGCGTTTGCAGAGGTCTTCAATGGAGCCATGGCACCCAAGGTTTTTGGCAAAATCTGGCAGGACGTCCGGATCAGGGACCACAATGGCAACCAGGCAAGACTACAGACAGAAAAAGCAAGACTTCATATTAAGGGGCCCTTTATGCACAGATGATAAAATATGCAAATGGGCTTAATGTACCTGTAAACTGTCTCCATGCACAAATACTTGGGCCACAGGACCACTGCGTACATACACATTCTCAATCTTCTCTGGTGCTATATACTCCCCCTGAGCCAGCTTGAAGATATTCTTCTTCCGGTCAATAATCTTCAGAACGCCACTCTGTCAACAAGTAGAGTTGAAATGACTTAAATCTTCCAAGGTAACTACAAATCATGATCCCCAATGTGAGAACACACTGTTTTCTAAATCTATAAAAACGTTTAGTTCCACTTCAGCGCTTCGACTGCCAGGATCAACAAACACTAACCATCTGGTGCAGGGGAAGTTGTGTTGTATTTTTGAGTCATGTTGAATCAATTGCTTGGTTCATTTACATGTCATGGGAATTTTAAAAAAAATAAATAAAAAATACACTGGCTTTTCGTACCGGAAGCCATTTTCCAATGTCCCCTGTATGGAGCCAACCATCTTTATCCAAGGCCTCTGCAGTCTTTTCTGGATCCTTTAAATAGCCCTTGAACACATTTCGACCTTTGATGCAGACCTGGAAAACAAAAATTAGACTGTTCAAGACATTTTAGTGATGAATTTAGTCTATAAAGATCATTTGTTTTTACAGTTTTATCGTTCAATTTAGTTTTAATAAAGAAAAAAAAGGCTCCCCAAGATCTAAATAAAGAAGACCACAAAAGCTGCTTGAATCATCGGTTTTCTGCATCATCAAAATAATCATGTGACCTGGCTGCACATCCATTGTGCAATGCAGACTAATTCTGCACACATTTGTAATTTGGGCCAGTTTTGCCAAATGTAAAAAACAGAAATCATGTGCCTGCACATGCACAGTCAAGTTTGCACATACCTCCCCTTCACCATTTGAAGCAAAGTAGTTCATTTCTTCAACATCCACCAACTTGACAACGTTACAAGGCAGCGGCGCTCCAACATGTCCTGTGGAGCATTGGCTCTGATCACTATTTAAACCATGTTGCAAAAATAAAAATACCACAGCAGTTTTCCCTCTGCATGCATAAAATAATGTGTTTATTTGCATATTATCAGACATTAATGAATAATCTGTTATTAGGTTTCAAAACTGAAATGTTGTGTGTGTTAAGTCATTTATAATGAGTAAGGTTCTGGTTTATATTGAGTGAAAGTGTGGGGGATGACCCCTGTTTGCCTGTGAACCACATACCTGAGGTGGCATCACCTGGCATGGTGAAGGAGCAGCCAGCTGTGCACTCTGTCTGACCATATGCCTCAAAGATCTAGGAGAACCAGTCAAATGAGAGCTGACAGAGCAGTGTGACCAGGTTATCGTGACAACATGATGCAACCAGCACCAGAGGGACGATGTTGCACAACCTCTACTCCCCAAACACAAGCGTTAGTGTACGAGTGTTGATTTGCAGCGAACTTATAAGTTCACCCAAGTTCAGATATGTAACCACGCAACTGTTTTGGATTTTTTTTTTTTAAAGAGACAGAGAGAGAGAGATAGAGAGGGAGAGGAAATGACTGTGTTTACCTGACAGCCCAGAGCAGCCCTGAGGAAGTTGAGAACAGAGGGAGATATGGGAGCTGCTCCAGTCACCATGACCCGCACATGTCCACCCAGAGACTCCTGCAGTCACATTTACTCTCAGTAAACTTGCGCGTGTCACATGACCCACATCCGCCCCCGAGCAGAGGTTTATACCTGCACTTTGTGAAAGATGAGCTTATCCCATATGCTATTGTTCCTGATGACACCCTCCTTGACTTCAGCATATTTCCTCTCCACGGCAAAGTTCAGCAGCCACTTCTTGAAAGGTGACGCGGCACCACTCTGGACCTGGTTACAGGAAGGGGAAGGTGCATTTACGCTGGTGTTTACTGCAGAACGAGGGGAAAGAGTGGGCTGGTCTGTAGACCTACTTTGTCATAGACGCGGTTGAGAAGTCGGGGAACTACTGGGAAAATGGTGGGCTGCAGGGTTTTCATGTCGTCTGGCAGCAGCCTGATGTCACCCTGGAAGAATCCCACCCTCGCCCCTGCACCATACATCACTGTCTGCAAGGACAGAGAGAATCAGCTGCTCAATAGTCCCGTTTATGAATAGATGACCTGACCTATGACCTGATCAAGTTCTTACCTGTACAACTCTCTCAAACATGTGCGCCAAAGGCAGGAAGGAAATGCTGACATCCTTAGGCGTCGGTACAACTGATGACTGTGGGGAAACAGAGGGTCTGTTAGCAACAGGTCCTTTTACAACCAAAAGATATAAACACACTTCAGATTCACATGATGACTGGACAAGGTCAATCACAGGTACCTCGAAGCTTTTGACCACACCTGCAGCATCAGACACCACATTCTCATGTGTCAACATTGCTCCCTTGGGGTTTCCTAAGAACAAAAATACAGTTTATTATTTGAATAGTAAACACACACAGGCATTGAAGGAAGTTATGCAATGAAGGTTAACTACGCCAGTGCAAAATAATCACCTGTGGTTCCACTGGTGAAGCAAACAATACTGAGATCGTCTGGCTTTGGTGGCTGTTGGGACATGAATTCAGTACATCAGAACAGAAGAGTGCATATATAGATTTATATATTTTACTGCAGTATATCAGAAACCTACATTTGGCTTTTGAAGATTACTTTTCCCCAGAGCCTGGCAAACAAACAAACAAACAAAAAAAATAACGTGTCAGTACAGATCCAAAACAGCTCATTCTCAAAATCACAGGTAACCACTTTTGTTTTTGCTTTTTTTTTTGGTGGTTAAAATATTTTACCTCCACATCCTGCATGGACACAATGTCCACCCCGCACTCCGTGCCTCTCTTCACCAACTCTGAGTCGAAGGGGTCCATGGCGATGATGGTTTTGAGAGTGGGACTCTGGCCTTTCTCCCTGTTCTGCAGCAGTGTTTCTGCTTTCTTCTGGTTGTCACAGAGCACAGTGGAGATCTCAGCTGCAAGAAGAAACCATAGGTCACATCACCACTGAAACGCATAACACAAACAAGTCATAAAAAGTGGCTACACGGTGCTGTTATGAAAATGTGTCACTCTAGTGAGATGCACAGAGTAAAAACACAGGCTCTGTAAATAAACACAAGATAAGCTGTATCTATTACATCAGATTCAGACCTGTGATAATCATCCTCTAATAAGTAGTCCAGAAGTGATTAGGTAACCAAAAGCAAAAATAAAGCACAGATTCATGATGGGGGTGTGATAAATAAGCAAGAAGAGATTATAGCGCACTGGATACAAATCCCTATAGGGAGCAGAGAGTTCCTGGACTCAGCATCAGCTCTGTCATTAGCAGCATTAAGAGAAGCTCCAATTACCTTGGTCGATAATGAACACGAGAGCCTCGGGGCCCAGGGTGTCGTACAGGGGGACCACTACCATGGAGTATGTATAACAGGCCAGTTCACCGATAATCCACTGCAAGTGAGCCATGAATCATCTAGGTTACTGCATATTGGTTATAATAATAATAATAATAATAATAATAATAATACACACACCCTTACACAAAAACAAACCAAGGCTTCACTTACTTCAGGTCTGTTCTGTGCAAAGATGCCGATGAAAGTGTCCGTGTTTGGCTTCAGGCCTCTGTGAAGGAGCCCTGACCCCAGGTGCTCAGCTCTATCAGACACCTATAGGGGTAGAAAACCTCAGCTGCAATTCACATGAACAGCAGTTTATTTTGAAATTAGGGCCAAGGTGGCTTTACCTGTTTGTACTTCAGCCACTGGTATGGCCTTCCTGGCTTCCTGTAGCCCAAGCATGGCCCATTACCTGCACATGAGACAAGGTACAAAGAGATATTTTACCTTCCCTTTCATTCGATACAATGTGTCTGTCCTTTGAATAGAAAACCATCCTTACAGGAGCCATGCTGTAAAATGCAGATTCAAATCTGATGCAATTATAGCACCATTAAAATCACCTTCCTTACAAACTGCAGGAAATGAAGGCATCTCAATGCCTTAGGCATCCACTGAAACTCAAATAAATAAATAAATAAATAAATAAGGAGAGAGAACTATACAGGAAGAGTCACCTGAAATTCTCAGCCCCCTCTGAAAAACCTCATAGATGGTCTTGGCATCATCGTAGCAGTATGAGATCAGGTTGTTGTTACCCTCAAGCAAGATGGTCTTTCTTGCCCCATCCTGTCAATGTCGAGAAAAAGCATTCAGAAACATTTCAATATGCTACACTGTTCATATAATGTACAGATCCTTCCTTTAAACATGCTCATCAGTAATCACTGTCAGCTCCAACACCCACAGATTCAAATGATAAAAGCTCTAAAATCACTCTTCCACTATTCAGCAGAATAAAAGCACACAACCACTGGAACCATGCATATATACATACATGCATCGCTGCAAAGTCTGACAGCCTGACGTTTACCTTTATCCCCATACTTTGGTGGTTGAGGTCGCCGGGGGTGCGGAGAGGACTGGGCCGCATGTTGAGGTAAAAGAGGGTGGCGGCTGCCAAGGCGAAGAGGGAAATGATGGCCGGGGTCGGCAGAGGGGAGAACAGCATCTGGAAAAGGAAGTCCATGGTGCCAAGTCTGCAAAAACAAAGTATAAATAACAAAAAATGTGAATTTATATATGCATTGATTTTCTGTTGTATATCGTTGGCCAGTTCATCTCTTTGATACACGAGCACTTGAAGCTGTCTCCACAATAACCTGAGGTCAAAGTCAACACGACTTGTGCAACATTTAGGCTACTCCTAATCACTCAAGATAGAGTCTGACCAATAAAAGCACAGAACAACAACAGATCAATACAAGTACAAGTCTCAATATTTGAATATTTCCATTTACTGTCAACTGTACAACTGTGTCAGATAAACATATCAATATGTTACAAATGTGACCTTTTTACTTCCCAGTGAGCATAAACAGGTTCTGGAGCTTTGTGACACATAGTAGGGTCACAAATGTAAACTATAGCAGTGATTTTCCACCACTGTGCCGTGGCACAGCAGTGTGCCGTGAGAGATCGTCAGCTGTGCCGTGGGAAATTGTCCAATTTCACTTAATTGGTCAAAAAATAAAAAATAAAAAAAAATATTTACCGGTAGTCACCGCAAACAATTGTTTGTGCCTGTGTTATGGCCTGAGGGCCAGGGCTGAATGTTGCCAGACGCATTGATGACATGTCAGTTTTGGAAACTTTTTGTAACATTTTCTAACTTTTTTTGATTGCTGGTGTGCCACGGGATTTTGTTTCATGTAAAAAAAAATGTGCCGTGGCTCAAAAAAGGTTGAAAAAAAAACTGAACTAAAGTCCAATTGGGAACATTGTATTTTAATGGCTGTTAATAGCATTTACAGTTCATATTATCAGGAAACAGCAGAATAAAACTGGAGGTAGGTCAGGAAAACACTACCTACTGAGCTCTGACTGTGCACAGTATGAACACAACACACACATACTGAATAAAATCCATTGTGCAACAGGCCAACAGGCCTTTGCTGGCTTCCTACCTGCTGCAGGTCCTCTCAGCTCCCGGTTGACAGACAGGTGTGTGGTGTACACAGCAGATCCTCTTCTGCTGCTCTGAAGAGTCATACACACAGAATGAAACCCTATAAAAACAGCCTGATAGAGGTAAAGGAACCTTTGAACCTTGACCACCATCACTTCACTGATAAATAAAATGAGCATGTGCACAGAAACAATCCTGGGCTGTATGTCATAATATTAAAGTTGATATTGTGCAACTAACTAAGCTGTTTGAGATTTTAACTTTACCAACCAATAAATGACTTTGATTTCACTCCAGATAGATAAAACTGAGATTTTATCTGGGGCCAAGATGCTGCAGCTGATGAAAGGGCAATATGCTTATCTCCGGTTTATCTCATTCAAAGTCCTTACATTAAAAATAGGATGTACAGAAAAAAATCTGGAATGGAATGTTCCCTTTATCAAGATATTTACACAGTACACAGAAAGGAAGAACCTCCTGATAAAAGAGGAGTGTGCATCCCTTAGCTTTCAAAGAGTTCAAGTTGCATTGCATTCATTCCTCCCAGAGTCACAGATGCTAACTTATTCTAACTTTTTGGTCAAGGTAATAATAATAATAATAATAATAATAATAATAATTTGTGTCTTTGTGATAATAAAACGTAAATGGGGTCTGTTTAAGACAGAGTTCGACAGGGTCTCAAAAATAAAAAGTTACTAATCCATCCATGACTAGGACCCATGTTTCCATGGTAACAGTTAAGGACTTGAAGACCTGGTCACAACAAGTATTTACTCGGCTGACATTTACACAGCAGTGAATAACAATACAGATAAATATAGTTGCAGAGTGTCACTTTAAGGTGAGGAAAACCTGATGAATTGAGACCTTCATTTTTTTTCAGATCTAATTATCTGCAGACAACTAAGTGAAGAAAAGATATAGAGATGAGCTCCTCTGCTCTGAGCTTTCTATATATAGTCACTCACCAGAGTTCAAACACAGTGCTGAGGAGCTACCATGCTTTTCTTATGTGACTGATCTGATTCTGCTGGACAGTGGGACAAAGGTAGCGGTTCATTAGGATAAGATGTGTAGTGGTTACCTGGTGGGATTAGCACAGGTAGTGAGCAGGGATCCCCTGAGACCAGGAAGCTGAAGCCAGCAACACCACTAATGTAGGATCTGCCCACCTGTCGTCATTAGCACCTTCAACTGCACACAGGTGTGAGAAACCTTGTGGGCACAAAGCAAGGCCGAGCCTGTCAGGCTCATCTGGCTCCTGTTTGATCAGGTTACAATCCCACGAGATGCACAACACACTTTTCACTTCGACTTTCTGCTCTATTCACTTATAAGGCCCCTGCACGCCTGGAGTCCACCCCTGTGAGTGTTTTCTGATTCGGCCTCCTAACGGCACGATGTGGGCGTGGATGGACTCGGTTTGACTGACAGCTTCAGCCTCCTGTTAATTTAGCAGCATCCACTTGGGCAGACCTTGTTTGGTTAATTGTCTTTCTGATTGGTTCATTGAGGTTTGTGACATCATAAGATCCCGCCACAGTTCCACCCCTTTTCAACCTGACAAGGTCTGATCAAACACCTGTGTGTGCGTGTGTGTGTGTGCGCACACATATTTAACATATCATCATTCTTTAATCCAAGCAGCCTTCAGTCACTTTCCACTCCCTCATTGCTGTGCACAGTGGAAGTGTGAACTTTGACACCAGACTAATGACTGGGACCTTTGAAATGTGCTGATCTACACTTGATATGATAGATAATCAGCTACTTATCTTGTCATAATCTGTCTTAACTATATCATGATTGAACGAATGATGAAGTATAAACTCAAATAGAAGTTACATTTTTCTGCACACAGTTTAACCATAACTCCTGTCATGATTTGCTGTGTAACAAAAGACATAAAAATATTCAGGTTAGAGTTGTGTTGATTAACTTTTTTTTAATTATTATTAAAGTCAGTGTAAAACTGAATATTTCTGAGTTTTGTCAGATCATCTTAGTGAGACATTTATTCACTATTCACTATTTTCTATTATTATTATTATTATTATTATTATTGTTGTTGTTGTTGTTGTTGTTGTACAATATTAAAAGTGTTGTATTTTTAAGGTCAAAAGGCTGCTCAATTTGCTTGAACAAGAGAAACAGGTTAAAACAGGTCCTTGGACAATAAAAGCTATAATAAGTGTAAGAATAAAAAGTAAGAATAAAAAGTTGCTGTTCTAATACAAATGCAACTCAACCTTTAAGCGCATGCTGTGTTTGCATTCAGACCTTTCGAATCATCAATTAGACTGTCTTTGTTTGCTTTGAACACCTCCACCCCATAGAATACAACAGATGACTTAATGCCATTAGGTTCCGCCCACTGTCGAGCATCACCAGGGGAAGTTTGGTATTTAAGCCCTGTAGCATCTCAGGCAGCCTGGATGAGAGGGATGTGGAGGGCACTCTGTTCCTCTGCTATGAGCCACATATTGGTGCTGCAGTTCACATTTGTGTTTGCTGCTGTTGCTTTCGTTGACAGCAGCATTAATGGGTCTCAGCCTCACAGGCTGCGCATTGGCTTCCAGGCTCCCTGGAACATGTCCTTCCCCTTCAGCGCCATGCGCCTGGGCTCGGCCATACAGATAGCTGTGGAGAAGGTGAACGCAAACCCCTCCTTCACGGGCAACTTCAGTCTGGACTTCGTGTACACGGACACAGACTGTAATCCAAAAGTCTCCCTGGGCGGATTCATACACCAGGTGTGGAAAGAAAACGTGTCAGCACTCTTTGGTCCAGCGTGCCCAGGAGAGGCCGAGGTATGACTTACTGCGGCGTGCACGACAAAGGAAATAATGCAACACAATTACTCTTTGTGTCACTTTTAGAGACTAAAGCAGGAAATCCATTGGTTTCTGTCCTTTGTGTACTTTTCTTTTTATTAGTTTATTTTGCCACTTAAAAAATTAATACTTTAAATCCTACCATCTTGCAGGTTAAGTATAAGATAAAGGTTGGTTTGGGTTTTTTTTTTAAAGGTGGGTGACACTTTTTTGTAGGTCTAATTCATTGAGTTATTTTTAGCTAATAAATAATTAACTAATGTAATACAGATCTGGAGCAAGCCACTTTAAAAAAAAAAACAGCATTCGGTTGCCAAAACTGTGGAAAACAAGGACTTTGTTGTCTTGTTAGGACTTTAAATAATGAGTGAGACCTCTTCACTGAACCTCTTCGCTGCTTTCCAGGTCACCGGTCTCATTGCATCAGCGTGGAACATCCCCATGTTTGGGTTTGTGGGACAGTCCTCCAAAATGGATAACAGAAATATCTACGACTCCTACATCAAAATTGTGCCCCCTCTCAAAAGAAGCTCTGAGGTCCTGGTGAAGACGCTGGAGTTCTTCAGGTGGAGCCACGTGGCGATGATTGGAGGAGGGTTAGACTCCAACACCTGGGACAAAGTGGACGCTTTGTGGAAAACGGTGGAGAATCCACTGAGAGCGAAGTTCAAAGTGACCGCTGCTGTCCAGTTTGACACCAGCAACCCCCAGCTTGTCTATCGAAATGTTAAATACATCGCAACAGTCGCCAGAGGTAAGAGAACATTTCGGTGAGCACAGATCACATGTAACCCCACATTTACACCTAAACTGGCTTCTGTTTCTATATTCAAGATTCAAGAATTGTCAATTGACTAAATGTCCATGACATGCAATAGAATCAAAATATCATTTCTCTTTCACCTTACTGGAAATAAAATAAAATAAAATAAAATAAAATAAAATAAAATAAAATAAAATAAAATAAAATAAAATAAAATAAAATATGTAAACATACACACTAAAATTATAATAATACATAATACAATTTAAACATGCAAAGCAAATGTCCGATACAGGACAGATACAGATATATTTTAAATATTTTTTAATAATATTTTGTCTTCCCTGTCACTCTCCATCCTCCATCCTCCATCGTCCAGTGATCGTGGTGCTGTCCAACAGAGAGGACTCACTGGCCCTCTTGCTGGAGGCTGAGCAACAGGGTCTGATGAATGGTGACTATGTGTTTTTCCTGGTGCAGCATTTTGAGGTCAGTGAAGGCGTGGTGAGTAAAACCCACACAGCAGTCTCACAGGGCTGGGATATAAAAACATCTGAGGGGCTGCTATCTATATCTGTATCTATTCATATATTTTATCTGTTGTGGACAACATCTATATATTTTAACTTCTACAAATTGGCATCCGGTTTCAGTTTTTTTTTTGTCATGTTAAATTGAATGGGTCACCGCTGACAAACGCAGGCTTCCCATTTGTAACCTGCAGGGGTTTCTTCTGTGTGTTCCAATGACAACTGTCACTGGCAGATTTCTTTCCGCTGCAGACAGGAGCCCAATTAGAACTAACTTGAGCTAACGTACAGTCCGTTAAAAAACGTCATATCCAGCTGACTCACTTTTTAAAAAAACTATAATCTTGTAGAAGAGTTGATCCTGATATTGGCCTGAAAGCCTCAGGGTAACAGGTGCCAGGGAAACAACCATCACTCTCATCAGCCCAATCATGTTGACAACATGGAAATGGACATATTTTGTCCCATTAGATTAGACACCCTGTAATGAGGCCCTGTGCCACATGTTTGCCTGAGGTCAAAAGTATGACTTATATCCAATATGTCAAACAATCAAACTCATTATTGTGCTATTATGCTCCTCCATTAACGTGTTTTCCATGTGCCATTTTAATCTTCTCCCTAAGTAGGACAACTTGTGGAAATACGGCCTGAACAGTTCCATAAATCCAGCGGCCCTGCGAGCTTTCGACATGACCTTCATCATTGGCCAGAAATCCTACGAAGGCTACGAGTATTACGACTTCTTTGAGCAAGTTTTCCAGCGACTTAAAGGACACCCGTTCAGGAGCAACCTGACATCTCCCAAAGAGGTTGGCAAACCGGTGCGATCACACACATGACAGACACACACACACAAGCATGCACACTCTGACCTTTCTGTCGTTTCAGGTGAGCCCGTATGCTGCCTACCTGCACGACGCGGTGCTTCTTTACGCTATGGGGCTGAAGGAAGTTCTCAAAGACGGGAGAGACCCTCGTGATGGACGCCAGCTGCTGCAAAGCCTGAAAAATAAAAACAACATCCGATTTTATGGTTGGTGGCTGTTTTGATAAAAGATACACGAGATCCGTTTTTATGGCAAAGATGCTTTATGAACACACAAAACCAAAACAACAAAATATGTTTTTCTGTTGAACGGACTTATGAAACAAGCTGTGGTTTCATTTACTCATCACAACCTGTGCATCTACTCACAACCATCAACCATCTGATGCAATACTGACCTGTCATCACAGGTGCCTCTGGACTGGTCCACTTTGACGAGGAGGGGGAGAGAAATCTGGACTATTCCATTTATGACCTGCAGTACACAGGAGACATCACCGAGTTTGTGCCCATTCTCCATTTCGACAGTCACACCAAAAAAATCCGGTAACCAACGCTTTTATACCGACAATGCTTCTATTGTTTTTGAGGACACAAGGAGTTTCATGACAGGGAAATAAATATATATAATTTTAGGCCAACATCTATGTTTCCCTCGGTGGTTTGGCCCAAAGGACGCCCCCCATCTGACAAACCGGAGTGTGGTTTCGACAACGAATTGTGTGAATGGCTGAGTAATGGTAAACCAACAACACTGACTTGCCAGTCATATAAAACCTGCTTTTATAATCACTTCATACTACACTCTCTACTCTCTCAACTGGACACAGACATTGCCTTGCTTGCCCTGCTCGTGACCTTCCCCGTCATTGGTGTGCTGGCAGTTTTGTGCATTGGGGTTCTCACGCTGCAGAAGTTCCACCTCCAGAAGAAGCTTGATGACTCCTGCTGGTGGCTCATCGACTACAGCGACATCCACATCGTCAGGGAGCCTTCGGTATGAACACTAAGACCAGATGTGACGTTTGGCCCAGCATGAACATGGCTTGTGTGTGTGTAGCTGCAGCATGTGTGTGATTGTGTTGTTTATGCATGTGTCTCCACCAGGGAGGCCAGGGTTTATCTCTAACCAACACAGGCAGCCATAGTGGGAGCTGGGGCTCTCAGTCCAACTTCTCCAACAACAGCTACGGCCTGAAGGACAAGACAGGCAGAGAGCATATCTACACCACCATAGGTCTCTACCAGGTAACCAGACTGTCTTCCTGTTTGTGACGTACTCAGAGATATTAAACCAAAATAAAAGTCATTGTGTGTTGAAAATGACAAAAAACATTCTCCTATTGGCTAATGCAACTTCTAATTTCCACACAGGGCAATGAAGTGGCCGTCAAGTACCTTAAGAACCATATTAACTGTAATTTCCAGAAGCCTTCAATTATCAAAGAGTTCTCTGTGGTAACGTTCCTCATGTTGTTTCAGACAAACCATATTTTTTGATTTGATGGTTCATTTAGGTTCTTTTGTATTGATTCCAATAAACAGTTACTGTTTACCTGACATCATAGAGGAACTGAACCGTAAATCTTTATCCTAAAGGATCAAGATTTTTTTGATAACGTGATATATTTTTGTGCCTAATCAACTCAACCTCTTTAAGACAGATGAAAGAGATGAAACATGAGAACTTGGTGCAGTTCTTTGGTGTGTGCATCGAGCCACCGAATGTTTGTATGGTCATCCAGTACTGCAAGAAAGGCAGTCTGAAGGTCAGTGTCGTAACCTGTACTGTACATTACATGCAAATACTACATGTTGTAGAGCAAGGCTGTAGTACTGCCACTTGCTATGTTTGTACTATTCCCTTTGAACAAGCTTGTGTTGCATGACACGCGGGGAGAAAAGTTGATTCTTACATTATTCTACTGTACATTTCATAATTGCTGTCAAAATGTTACTTCCTCTCTGGTGTTGTTTTTTCCCTGCAGGATGTTTTAAAGGCCTCAGATGTTGAGCTCGATGGGATGTTTAAGCTCTCCTTTGCTTACGACATTGTAAATGTGAGTTGAGTTATTTCTGCAGCATGTTGGAACTTGGTTTCAGGGTTCGGGGTTTGAATTGTTTTGTGTATGTGATCCAGGGGATGGAGTTCATTCACAAAAGTAACATGAAATGTCACGGGAACCTTAAGCCCACTACATGTCTGGTGGATAGTCGGCTCCAGATCAAACTCTCCGGCTTCGGACTGTGGGAGTTTAAAAACAAGATTATTACAAATGAAAATTCCAATTATGAAGGTCAGTGTAATGTAGGTTTCATGTTAAATATATCTGCATTTATGATGATCGTAGCATTGAACTGGTCCTCATTGTAGAGATGTACTGGACGGCCCCTGAGCTCCTCAGACACTTTGGCCACCTGGGCAATGGGACCCCTAAAGGTGATGTCTACAGCTTTGCCATCATCATGTGGGAGCTCATGTACAACTCCAAGACTGGTCCATACCATGACACCAACCTGGAGCCCAAAGGTAGGAAAATGGTTCCATTTGGCACACCACATTGTAATGTCTCAACTTCACGTATGTAAAGTGGCTCGAGACAATGTTTGTTGCGACACAATAATAAATGGAACTTTCCCCAGAGATCATTAAGCAGTTGCGGGTGCCTAAACATGGGCAACCGCTGCGACCGATGCTTAGTGAGCAGCTGTGTGAGGAGAACATCAACTCGCTGCTGAGGGCCTGCTGGAGTGAGAACCCTGACCACCGGCCACCGTTTGGGTCAATACGGAGACAGCTGAGGGAGACCAGCCCAGACAGGTCAGGATTCAGATGCTTTCCTTCTTTTCCCTTAATTGTTCTCCCAGTCTCCCATGTGAGTACATGAGAATCTGGGAGTTCATTGTAGTGAGTTGGAAGGCATGCAGATGGATACATATACCTACGTCAATACCCCCCACCCCCACCCCCAAATCTTGAATCTGCACCCAAAAAAATAATAATTTGTTCCTTTAGAGATTCAAATTTGCAAATCTGCAAACTAACAAACCCATCCGGAAGCTCCTTAACGGAGGTGATCGTGATTTTCTGTGCTGTAGTCATGCAAATATACTGGATAATATGGTGGATAAGTTGGAGAAATATGCAAATCACTTGGAGGAGGTGGTGGAGGAGAGGACCAATCAGCTCACAGCGGAGAAGGCCCGTGCAGACAAGCTTCTCTCCAGCATGTTACCAAGGTACCGCCAGATGTAACGGCTTCAAACTGCTCAATACGTCTTGTCTTTGTGTTAGAAAAGATGCCACTTGTAGATGCAATTTACTGTGACCACTTAAGAAAAAAAGACCTCAGTCGCAGCAGCTGTTCCAGCTGTGCAAGATAAGCAGGCTCTGCCCCCCTTTACCCTTCCGATGCTTTTCACTTTCAATGGCCGCAGGTACATTGCGGACCAGCTGATGGCGGGGAAGTCTGTGGAGCCGCAGAGCTACGACATGGTGACCATTTTTTTCTCCGACATTGTGGGTTTCACCTCCATGTGCTCTGTCAGCTCCGCGATGGAGGTGGTCACGTTCCTCAACGACCTCTACAGCCTCTTTGACGACATTATCAAGATGTATGACGTCTACAAAGTAAGTCAAAAACACCTCTTCTATCTCTACAGTCTTATGCATAACACTCACACACACACCTTTTGCTAGTAAAGCTTAGTCACCTTTGGATCTTCACTAGGTGGAAACAATTGGCGATGCATACATGGTAGCCAGCGGTCTGCCCATCAGCAATGGCGACAAGCACGCTTTGGAGATATCCACAATGGCTCTGCATTTCCTGAGCGCCACTAAGGTCTTCAGGATTCGCCATATGCCCACTGAGACCCTTGCGATTCGCATTGGGATCCACTCTGGTAAACGACAGTACCAACAGACTAAGGCAATTTCATCTCATCAAAAGAAAACTTGAAATCTGTAATACTAACATCTGTGTTTGTCAATAGGTCCAGTGGTTGCAGGCGTCGTAGGCACCACGATGCCACGCTACTGTCTGTTTGGAGATACGGTGAACATGGCGTCTCGGATGGAAAGTAACAGCCAGCGTGAGTGACCTGGATTTTGAATAACCCGTCTTGCTGCTTCATTTCAGGACCTATAAGGAATATGTGAGAGTTAAGTGATGTCTCCTTGTTTTACGTACTGTTGTCAAGAGTGAAATAGCTCAGCTGTTGCATAGATGACCCTTAAAATGATTTACAGACACACATGGTCCCCATAAGATGAATCA
The DNA here is from genome assembly GCA_016785345.1 of Trinectes maculatus. NCBI lineage: Eukaryota > Metazoa > Chordata > Actinopteri > Pleuronectiformes > Achiridae > Trinectes > Trinectes maculatus. The sequence goes on along the minus strand of JAFBJQ010000386.1, from coordinate 51,288 downwards.
CAATGACTTTGGCGATTATCTAGATTTTATTTGCCACAAGTTATTTTTAGTTCAGATTGAATCCAGGATCTTGACAACAATAAAGTGTGTGAATATATTCCAGGGCCATAAACGCTAAAACATATGTTATTGATTAACCTTCACATACCTTCACAACACATAGAAAACCATTGAGATTCTCTTTAGCCACAGCGAGTGTGTGTTTTTCACACAGCCCTGAGGATTCACATATCTCAGTGCACTGCAGACATCCTTATCCAGGCTGGATCGTTTGAGCTGGAGAACAGAGGAGAAATCGAAATGAAGGTGATCGGCAGTGATAGACAGATAGTACAGCCTGTGTGTTTGACATGGTTTTGACCAGTGTGCGCTTGTGTCCATGACAGGGTAAAGGATCGCACAAGACCTACTGGCTGCTGAGCAAAAAGGCATTTAATCCTCCTCTCAAGGCTCGCAGCTCTCCAACAGATGACAGCCTCAAACCACAAACAGAGGTAAAGCTCGACTTCAAACCTATCACAACTGCATGTCTCATTGTGTGTAAACGTTGTGTGTTTTGACCTGCATTTGTGTTCATTTGTGTTGAAGAAACCGGGAGTGGCCAGAGCTGCAGAGAAAAAGGCCCAGAAAATCCTGACCAAAGCTCACATGACAGAGGCCGCGATCCCAACAGTGCACGTGTGAAGAACAGTGTGGGTACATGAGCGGGAACGTGCAGGAACCACAATTCCACAGGTCTCACAAACAGTCACGCAAAACAGTCTGAGGAGACAAAACGTCGACCTCAGCTGGAGTAACAACGCAAACAGGGGCCTGGGTTACAGCACTCGACTGTTGACAGAGGAGGTTAAACGTGGTTCATAACCTGATTTCTTTGTGATTTTTTTTGTACAATCGCAATAGAACACTTTAATGTCTGGTGTCCACAAAGCACACAGTCAGCAATTTCAGGGCAGCTTGTGGTAGTAGCCATTGTCCAGCCAACAAAGAATTTATCTGATATATTGAGTGCTGCACTTACACCATTCAAACTCTAATATAAAAACACACTGAAATAATAGTATAATAATAATAATCAGAAAGGAATCACAAATTGTTCCTATTTGAATTTTTCAAGTCCAGTTTATTGGCAAGTGAAGACATATGTGTGTTACAGATTATACAAAGTATCAATAAATGTTCTAATTACAAGAATCCATATAATAATGGGGAAATTATTCATTTGAGTGTGGGGGAGGAATGTGATCGTATGAGTCCTGAGTGACGCTCAATATGGTGTGTTTGTGATTGTGAAGTTTTCAAGCTACATGATTTATCCACTTAGTAAATAACAACACAGGTTCATCAGGACGCCCAACAGGATGAGCAGTGAGGTGCCTGTGTGGAAAAGGAAAAAGTAAATCCAGCTCATCAGACAGCAGTAAGAAGAAACTGCTTTCAACAATATTATCTTTGCTGTAGCCGCGATCGAGGACCCAGATGTAATGTCATCAATATTGCTCTAGTCAATTTGTGGCAGTTACATTCTGCAATTTACAAATTCAACCACGTGTTTATACACATTTTTTACAGTTTAGAGTTATTGGAACAGATTTATTTACCTGGCATGTATCCACTATTGGCTGTGCCATTGCCTGGAAAGAGATTAGGACAATACTGCACATTATACAGTATATTTTTTGGATGACTATGGTGCAGCGGTTAAAATTCTTGTCGCCCACCCAATAAAACCCAAGAAGGGGTCTACCTGACTTTATTTACAGTGGGGGTATAGCTCAGTGGTAGAGCATTTGACTGCAGATCAAGAGGTCCCCGGTTCAAATCCGGGTGCCCCCTACTTTTGTAAATTGTAAATGGAGACTTTGAATTCCCCTTGTGGGATTAATAAAGTATGACTGTTATTATTATTATTATCATTATTATACAACACAACAGTCAGGTACTGGAACAGAATGTTTGCTATTTATTGATTTGCACAATTGAGGTAGAGGTAGAGGAATAACTTCACATTCATACTCACAGTTAAGTGTAACTTTATCACAGTGTGTACAGGCAACATGTTGGACTGTACCTTTAATGTGAAACTCAGCCGTCAGGATCCCCCCACTTGGATCTGCCTCAGAGGACAGACTCCTCACAGAGCAGGGGCTCTTCAGGACATAAACACAGACACACGTAACAACAAATGAGACATGGCTGCTTGTGTGTGGATGGAGATCATCAGATCAAAATATAATCATACACTGTAGATATCCTTTTATTATGTTTATTGTTGTAAATTTTTTTTATTGGGGAAGCTTTTCTACAATCAAATACATAAACAAGAGGTACCTGACTGGACTCACTAAAAACTGGAGTTCACAGGTTTTATATATTTTGTCATCTAGAATGCAGAAGTTCAAATTTTGTTTTTACCTCATTAATATGCAAGCCAGTGTCCTAACTGTCAAACTAACTACAGAGCAACCTGTTGACATGATTAGTTCAACCTGTGCTTTTCCTGCTATAACAAGTCAAAAAGACTCATTGGCCAAAGGCCTGAAAAGGTAATGACAGCAGTGTAATATCACAGTGTGTTTGTACCCACCGGCTGACAGACAAGCCTCTCCCCATCACAAACGTGCACTTCACAGTGGAGCCACACAGTGGACACCTTCTCCAGCCGCTGGAAGCGGAAAGAGTTGAACTTGAACATGGAGCGGCTGTCTTTGGCATTTTCAAATATAGTCACAGTGCTGTCAGAGGAGCAGCTGTTGGGAGGAAAAATCAATATTTTCATTATAATTAAAGACATATATTGTCTTTTAAACTCTCTACATATAAATTGAATGTATCGTTTCACAGCTGACTCACCTGTTAATGATGAGACTCCACCTCTTCCTGTCTGTTGAATAGGGAGTAGGAGTGGCCCAGCAGTTGTTTATTACAACTTTGAATCTGAGTGGTTAATGATGAATATGAATCAATAATTTTTTTAAATAAATGTTTACAAAAATATTTATTTCTGCTGGATGCAGGAATTATCTCATATACCTGTTGCTCAGTCCTTTTGCCTCAATCCCGATGAAAACTTCCGAGCCGATCTCCGAAGTGTCAATCACATAAGGAGCGTCTTTGGCATAAAGGAACTTCGAGTTCTAGAAAATGTATTTGGGGTTTTTTTGTTTGTTTTTACAACTACTCTGCGCATTGATTTACTTTAAGTCACATCTTTAAATGTAAAATTGCATCGCTGCATGTAAGATCAAATCGCAAAGGGCTTCCGGTGGAGAGAGTGAATCTGCTACTCACCGTGAACACATTCATAGACAACTGTGACCTAAAAGTGCCTAAACTCCCGTTGTTGACATAAACTGTAGCCACTCTGGAAAAAGCAGAGGGTTTGGTAAAAACACTGCAAGTCATTGGGTTAGAATGCACATATCATCCACACAGTAGCTGCATCCGCCACATGTCCTGGACTGATGCTTACCTTTGGCTGAAGACGGCGTTATTTACCAGGTAGGCTGCTCTGTACGTGCAGCTGAAGGTGTAGTTGACCGGCTGGTTCCTGACTGTCAGTGTCGTATCATTGGAGATGATGGAGTTGTGGAAGAGGTACTTGGGGTCTTTGCCGGGCATGTACTGTGGAAAACAATGGTTATCAACATACAGGAGGAAAAGAGTTTCCAAAATCTTCTAACTAAGGATCACACATAAATGATCAGAGGAGATAACATTGATCTACAACAGATACTTTTTGTTTGCTAGTGAAAGACTTCCAGCTGACATATATTAAACCTCACCTCGGACTGTGTGCCGCAGTACGAGTGGTTTCTCGGTGTCAGGTCTGGTATGATGAAGCGGTAGAAGCCCGAGCTGTGTATCCCAGTGTAACAGACACCACCCAGTGATAACTGTTCGATCTCCCAGCCGTAAGGGCACTCTGGAACATTGGCAATGATGGCGTTGGGAAAACATGACACCATCACATAGTCTGGAACAAGACACAAATATAGAGCTGCCCTTAATCTTCGTCTTCTCTACTCTTGACACATTAACAAATTAATATGTGACATTGGGGATGTTTTTTGGTCCCACATCCTGATCTGACTCATTACATATTTGTATTTTTCTAGATAATACAGTTGCTACAGTACACTACACTAATCTATATCAGAATCTTTGTATCAGTGTGATGATACCTGCTTTTTGGGGAGGGCAGGTCCATGCAACAGGCAGCAGCATTAAGACTGCACAGAGAAAAGCCATAGCGTGGCGCTGCAGAGAGAATACAGAATTAGCAATAGGAGAATGTGAATAGATAACATATTATATAACGATGTGCAGTAAATCATTAGACTCACCTTGGTCTAATCTGGTCTGGTGCATCAGCGGATCCTCATGGCTCTGAGCGATGAATGACAGTCATCCTCCTGCTCGCGTCTTGACAACTCGAGCAGGCGTTTTATACTGTCACAGGTAAGGGTCAACAACAACAACCCCCCTCCACCCCCCCTTCTCTACCGTCTCCACTCTTTCCCCTGGCTGGATTGATTTAAGAGCTCCATTGTGGAGCTGCTGACAAAAGCTCTCTGTGCTGCTCGGACATTGACTTTCAAATGCGTCTCACAGGATTAACACTCAGGGTGCTTAAGTCACCTTTTCTAAAGACAAAGTGTCAACAAAAAAAATATCAGTTATATTTAATCAATACCACTCATTAAGAATCTGTAGGCTCCCGACAAATGTATAGTATTTCCTAAGAAACATCAGCATGGTAAAGAAAGTTTGTCCTACTTTAAGTTCACTACATTCTCATATTATGTAACAATATTCACTTGCCAACAGTGGTGGGAAAAAATGCACTGATGGTCTGAATGGATTCGAAGCTTCTTTCCACCTTGCTACATCTTATATACTGACAAATCAACAGGTCTTCCAAAGCACTGACCAGTGTCAGACACTGCAGGAGTTGGTTTATTTCAGTTTATTTCTCACTTTTATCCTAAGCAGAGGTTTGGATAGCCACCTACATGCAGATCTGGAACTCAGTCATTTATCTTAAACTCCACACAAAAACAAGGGCAAAATGTTCTTGTCCGATACAGATGAATAAAATAATAAAATACAAATTAATTTCCACTTATTTCATACGAATTAAAACAAACTAGTAGACAGTATATGTCTAACGCGTTCCCAAATAACTCTGATATCAAGCCTCATAATGGATAGATTATATCAAGCTTCTCAAACGCCAGGAAGCAAATAATCAAACTTCTACTGAGCCCAGCAAAACTCTTCAGATGCACAACTTTATCAGGACGTCCATGTAAATGTAATAAAATTATATTTTAATTGTCACATACAAACGTTGAGGACAGAGCCTGAAGCAGACGGAGACACAGACAGTTCTATTCTTTCTTTGTCCAAACGGAACAAAATGTTCAGGAAGAGAAAACCAATTGGGAAGCTCAACAGTGCAAACACACCTGTATGGAAACCTTCAAAATGTGATGCTAGCTCAGATAAGAGCAGGAATACACTGGTTACTAGTGTTCTGAAGTGGAGATGATAGGCCTCTGTTTTGCAGCACTCAGTAATATAAGGTTTCTCACCGTCTGGAGCTACTGGATATGGCTTTTTGTCTGTCTCAACCACGTATAATTAAAACCTGTGAAGTAAAACATGGTCATTCACACGCAAATAGATTTCCCCATCTTTCTCATTACTGACTTTAAGTTTGCAGCATAAAAAACCAACAACAATTCCTGCACAGATTCTGAGAAAAGAGCTGTAAAGCGATACCAAGGAGGTCAAACACTAATGTCCTTCACAGAACTATTCAAGTCATCCAGCAACTGAAGAAGGCAAACCTCAGATGATTAGCATCCAAATGGAGCGACAGGGGAGTTACTAAGGGATAGTCCAGAGGAGATACTGATCTAAGAAGGGGGTCAGGGGACAGGTAGCGTTACAGCATCTGCTGAGCCCAGCAATCAGGAGCCACAAGATTCCACCATGTTATGTAACAGCAACAAGTCCATGAAATGTGCACAGGGTGACTGAGTGCATGTATTAGTTAAGCATAATTATCGTCTTCATTGCCACCGTGATTTAATTATTGTCAAATATTCTTTGACATATTTTTCCTAATATGCATATATGATGAAATTCAGTTTTACTCCAATATTCCATTTTCATACTGAACAATGTGGCATATTATTTTTTATGTACAGTATCCTGAAAATATACTGCACTGTACTAATGATGGGGTTATTTAACATTTTGTTTTGCGTTCTGGAAAATTAGTAGCCTACTCATCTTTGCATTTGGTTTGATTGTAAAATAAAAATGACAAAACCCAGGAACAGAATTGTTGCTTTTGGAAGAGGTATTTTTATTTTCAAAGCTGAAGAGGTACATTTACATACATTTATACATAACGATCAATAAATGCATGAAAATACTATCGGCGACACTATCAGCTACAAGAGTGCTTTAGTCAAAATTATATGCTACAAAATCCTCCTTACTATATGAACACATTTTAAAATATATACATTTCTTTCTTTACAGTCATATACATATTTACATGATAAATAAGTTAAGTATTTGAGGGATGGCATCAAGGTTTGGGCACTTGACAGGTCCAAGTTGTTCGTTCTGGCTGATAAATAAAATCTCTCCTGAAAGATAAACAGATGTAAGATATAAAATCATGTCATTTGTAACAGAAACAAATGAATACTGAAGGAGCTTGACTCATAAGTAGTAATGTGCTTACTCTCTCCTGTGTGGCGCACTGTTATCGCGACACAACAACCCCTCATCACACGGACAAATCTGGTTGATGCTGAACGCCAGGCCACCGTCGGGTACAAAGCAGCTCTCGCCACGAATCAGACGTCTTTTGCAAACCTGCTCACCGTGATGTCGGGCGCAGCACATGGATGAGCCACAGTCCCTGTCCACTTTACACCTGGCACCTGGAGAAAAGCAGCACTGGTTATTTTAGGCCACATCCTGTTTTATCTTCAAACCAGTACACTGTTTCCAGACTTAAATTGATTTAAATGAGACTTAACAGGCATTAAACAAACAACGTATTGGTGCAGTCTTACCCTCTTGTCCATTGGGGATGCTGCGGTGGCACTTGCCGAACATGCAGCTAAGGCCTCGGACACACTGGGCGTCCCTCCGACAGTAGTGTCCCTCCCCCCTTAGAGGGACACACAGGCCAAAGTGCCGATCGCAGGAAAACCCCCTCCCACATGCTCTGTCATGGTCACACACAGACTGGAGACAAGATGGAGACAAATGTTAATAAAGTCTAAAATTCTGGACAAATTTTAAGTCTTGTACATGAATCATCATGGGTAATCTAAACGATTTTGTTGAATAAAAGCGGAAACAGAACAGTTATCATGTAAGCTGAAAAAAGGACAGTAATTCAGGGCAAAATATTTGATCAAATGATTTGAATCCATCTTCAATAAAGTTTGAAATAAAGGTTTGAATAGGATTTCCTGTATCTTACCGTGGCTGCTTTGGGGACGAGAGCGCTCTCTCTGAGCATCTTTGCTCCCTCTTTGGGAGGACTGTGAGGCATGTTGAGCATCCAGGCCCATATACGAGCTTCAGCCCAGGAGAAGCACAGGCACAGACACAGCATCCACAGATTCCCCGACATTTCCACCGACCGCGAAAAAATATGAAATGAACGGAAACTGAGTCAGGCCGGAAAAGGAAATCCAAAGCTTTCAGTGAATAGGTAAAGTGATGTGAAGCGATCCGTGCAGTGTTTGTGGCTGCCTCCCATTCCAGTCTGACTTATATAGGAGTGCAGGGTTTGACCCCCCCACCTACCCACCAGGCTGTTTGTCCAAGCAACAGGGTAGGAGGAGACAATTAGTTGTTAATGGATTAACTAAACTGTCCAGGTTACCCCCCGCAGCCAGGAGATAGTGGCAAAGTGACCAGTCGCGGAGCAGGAGAAAGGGAGAGCGAGGAGATGGGACCGGGAGGGGATGGATGGACGTGATGGGCCGACAACAGCTCAACACAAAAGAGCCCAGACAAGCGCCACCTTCGTGTGGTTATCTATGGCAGACAAACAGATGAGGAGGACAAAGGCAGACAAACGCATGACATGTTTCAGTGCTCGCTGAGTGACAGGTAAAGCCACTGTGAGTCCCGGCCCCCAAACACTGGGCAAACACTCCTGGCCCCGACCTCCACTGTCCCAGTGGCCCCTACCCTATCCCACATCAGACCCCACGCTGAGAGCAATTTGCAGAAGTGCACCCTGCAGACGACCCCATGATCTCATTAAATGTGATTACCATCAGCCATTAGCTCTCCGGAGGAGAAAGGGAGTGAGTGGAGACAAGTTGCTTCAGGGAAACAAACAGATTTTTTTTTCCAATCTATTTGCCATGAATGAGTTTGACACACATTTTTTAAACCTTCCAATATTTGTAAGTGCGTTGAAGTAAAATTGTTTCAAATTGACTGGTCATACAGAATAAGCAAGAAAACACTGAAATACAACAGTTTTAAGTAATTTACAGTAACAATCGCAACACGCAGGCAAAATGAACTTTGTTTTCTAAAAGTTTAACGAACACCAGCCATAAATAACCGCGATTTATTTAGTATTGAAGCCTGCAAATCCTCCTTGTGGCGCAACAGCAGTGTTTATACATCATGCAAACCTGTCTCCTAGATATTGTGTTACTATGCCACTAATTTGTTTTGCAAAAACAAAAATAGTGACAAAATAGCCGCTGTTTGGATATTGGTCACTCTCCCAGTTTTCCCAACCTGAAAAGCGCCACGTTCCTGTAGACTGACTGTACCATGAAACCCAGGGTGGACACTGGCCAAACAAAGCACAGGGCTTTATAATCAGCCCAAGCAAAAGATTCCCAGGTCTTATGTTTTTAATTGCTGATTGTCATTATGCCGTTGTTGCTGAAAGTGCTACAAGCAACCAATTACTGAGAAGAAAATCTGCTCTCTGTTTACAGCAGCACATTCATTAAGGTTATTTCTGATACTGAACAAAAACACTTGTCTGGACAGAGATTGTTTGTGTCCTTTTAAAAATCTAAAAAACAGAGTGAGGAAGTGTCCTCTGGACCTGCATGTGAGGGTTTGGACAATAAAAGCACTGAAAGGGCATTTGTGGCAGAACTGTAAATTTTGCATTAATTCAGTCAGACTGTCAGAATAGCTTTAACTTCAGCATTCACTCACTCATTTACATTCAGTCTTGTCACCCAGACTGAGATGCCTGGATAATTGTTGGTCATTTACATATTCTCAGTGGCAGACGGCACAGATTGGTTGTGTAGATATTGCCGTCCTTATCAAAACAGGCCAACACAGACTAATTACGTAATTGGCAGTCAATTAGTGGCACAATAGCAGCAAACGGATCTGTTAGCAACATGTAAATAAGTATTGTATAGTGCTGAGCATATGATTAACGTGCAGTGACTTGGTGAGACTGCTGGGGATGTATCCATCCACTTTTTAACATTCACCATTAAACCAGTGGTACAGATGTATCCTTAGTATCTTTTCCGTTTTTAAAATTCTGACATATTAGTTGAATTTAAAATCTATAACTAAAAATCTAATCATGATTTAAATCTACAGTTAACTATTAAATGAGACCAGTAACCCTACTACCTCTGGTACAACTCCCTAGTCCCCCTTATCACGTCTTTCCAAAACACGTATTCTTGTTCTACATCCGTACTTACAGCGAGATATCAGCCTTGTATTTACCCAATAACGGTCTCCAAACAGTCCTTAACATGCTCTCCCAGTGTTAATGACTCTGCTAATGACAGTCGTAATGAATGTGCTCGCTGTCACAATCAACAATGCTGTGGGTCTTACAATTAGGGACTAAACAAAAACAATGGGCAGGGTGATGTTTGTCCATTGTCGTGGACCTTGACCCCCCACGGGGAGCTCTGAATGGTGGAGGGAAGGAGGAGTCTGCCATCCCACCACCAACAAAAAAAAAACACATGAGGTGCAAGAATGGACAGAAGAATCGCAGCAGGGTCAAATGTGTATTCAGTATAAATGTACAGTATTGTTTTATCAAGATTCAATGTCATTTCAGCCTTATTCTGCATAAAAAACACACAGAGAGAAGTGAAGTAAAAAGACAGATGAGGAAAAATTAGACAAAATAGACAAGTATCATCTCAGTACCTATATTCCATACTCCAAAGGCTTTCTCTTCATTTTCACATGGAGAACTGTAAAGTGGTGACTGGTGACCAAACGTCTTGCTTTTACAAGAGCACAGGTTAAATCGTCAGAAGGAAACCTTTACGTGAAAATGGCTTATGGAGTTCTCAATAATGGTCATTAACCTACTGACTCACAACCAGCTCCACATCTGCCTTTAAAGGTTATTTAGACACAGTGGCAGTAAATCTCAAGACACATTCCTATGGTGCTAAAGTTGATTCTAATAAAGGTGACTCATTGTTTTTAATCCGCAGACAAAATAAATACAAGTATCTAATCATTAAATAGAACCTCTATTTTGGATGTAGATGTTTGAACTGCATTTCTGGTAAGGTTTACATAATGTTCTGTTTCCAATTGGAACAAGACAGAGTGTGACTCCCTCCGTAATGGGAAACAGCCCTGTGTCTTTGTGCCAGGTCAAAAAAAAAAGGGAAAACAAGAAAAGGGCAAGATGTGAATGTGGAGCAAAGGTCACTGCAGGCCAATAGTGAAAAAACAGGGCCATTACATATTGTGATTATTCACAACAAATATCCTCTAAGGATCCGGACTTTTGAGATACACTTGCCTTACACTGCCTTCTTATTATTGATTATGGAACCAAATGTTTTAGCTTTCACGGTCCAAATTATCCCCCACCTCTATGAATTCAATTTGATCTTAAGTTTTTGATGCTGGTTATTCACTGAATCCATTGCTGTATGATTTTTTTTTCTGGGTTTTCCTTTAATGTCTTACCCATCAGGTTTCAATCTAGCCCCAAAACCAACCCGTCAAGACAGATTCATTTTACCAGTCTGCATAGCAACGAGCATCAAACTGTCAGCACTGAATGAACAGCTAATTCATCAAGGAGATGTAAGAGGACTCAGCTGCTTTTCTTTGACCATACATGGCAAACTGCTTAAAAAAATATATCACAAGTATAGTACATACAAAACTACACATTCCGAATGGTTTAGATACATTATAGTAATTTTCTCAAAATGTATTTTCTTGCCTATTACCTTTAAGAAGGCCTCCAAATGTACAGAAAACACCATCAGCTATTTTTTACTGTAATCTCTGTAAGCGCACAACATGTTTTTTTGCACACGTACACAGCTGACTTAACATAAGTACTGAGTCGGGGGGGGGCAGCTGACTTAACATAAGTACTGAGGGGGGGGGGGGGGGGGGAATTCTGAGATCTGGCAAAGCTCAGGGAAGTTGTAAAGAAATCAGTGAATGTACTTTTAAAGAACCTCTTCCATCAATCAACTAAACTAAATGGTCTGGGAAGAAGTCATTTGGAACAAATTTATTATCTTACTGGATCCATAAAAAACAGCTGAGCCCCCCACCCCCCACCCCACCCCAGCTCTGAAGTCATTGTGGTCTTAGGACAACAAGCATGATCTAAGTTTGGGAGGAATTAACAGACAGAGGCCATGTGAAGTGGCAACCAGACCAGGAACTGTCCTCATCATTTTGTCAGGTCTAAAACACATCTTCATTTACTTTTTAATCACTGCCAATGCCTTTGACTTTACTGTAACTGCAACATCTGGAATCCCATATCCAAGATATTTTGTCTCCTCTGCCCTAAAGTTGGCAAACTCCTTCGAATATAATGTAAAATGTGTTTAACATCACACATGTGAACTTCTGTGGTACTGTTTTCAGCATCACACATTTTTATATGCTGAAGGTCATAATGAGATTCCCCTTTCCATAAATTTGCACAGACAGCTTGTGTAAAATACTTCAAAGAACCACTTGCAATGAACACACATAATCACTGTATCATTTTCATCCATCAGAAACAAACAATCTGAGACATACAACACTCGGACCAAGGTCACGAATAAAGATGCTCTGTGACTTGAAGTTTAAGTAAAATAAAAGGGGATGCCAGCAACATCCAATCTATGTAACATCATGTAGTATTCGCCCTCCAGATGTATTTGTTATCTTTTTTTATCTAGTTTCATGGATCTCATGTGTTTGGAGACACAGACCCCAATACTCCATTAAATTCCCATCCATAAAAACCATCCATCACTCCGAGAAACAGTTTCTAGTAAACAAACAAAAGCCACTAACGCATTGCATTGATCCATGTAGCATGTCTTCAAACAAACCGCGGCGGATGTTCTTCCCAAAATGAACAATAATTGCTTATCACAGTTGTTTTGGTTCAACATGCTTCCACATGGGGGAGACATGCTCCTCCCAAGTCCAGTCCCCATTTTTTGGAGGTTGAAAAGGAACAAATACATAAATATTTCCTCTTTGGGGAAGTCTCCGAAAAATTGTGAGCTGTGTCTAAGAGAGAAGCAGAAAAATAGAGGGGACAGAAGTGACAGCAGCGCTGAAGGAAGGAGGACTGAAGGGATAATAATAAAATCAAGCAAACAACTACAGCTGCATGTCAACTCTTCCTACCATGGACCTGTCATTCTAAAAGTCATCCTGAAGGCCAAACAAGGACATAAAGCTGAGGAAAGAGGAGTGAGAAAGGCAGTAAACCATTGCTGAGGTGAAGAACAGTTGTGTGGGTGAGCGGAGGCGAAGGGAGAGCAACGCAAGGCGGGGGAGTGGAGGAGCGAGGAGCCCCAGCGAAGAGACAGGGCAAACGTGGGGAAATAAGAAGCAGCAGCAGCAGCAGAGGAAGAGAGGAGCGATAAAGAGCTGGGGCAGGAGGGAGAAGAGACGGCTGGACATGGGGCTTTGTGCTATTCTCCTCATCTGTCTCTCCCAGGCTGAGCTGGGGAGAGTGTGGGCTCAGGAGCATGAAGGTAAGCACCAGACAAACACAGGTATTCACATGTATACTAATATCAGACTGCAATTTTAGCCACAACAGCCTGCATCGGAATCTGAGGAAGGTTAAAATAAGTCTGACCTGAATTCTCCATCACAAACTCTGGCTATGGACTTGCTTCAAAAAAATGTTGGGATTTTTTTTGGCACCTTTTTTTGTGTGTGTGAATACACAAAAAAAGAGTGAGGTTAACAGGTCTCCTGATGTTTCTCTCTGTCAGTCACAGGAAGCACATGAATGGCTGTGCATTTTTATTGTCCGTCTTTCCAAAACCTCTGGATTCCAGATTGTAGGAGGAAAAAAAAAAACCAAAAAAATGTGTCTGGTGTCAATTTGCCTGAAAAAATATGGATCATGTGATTGGAAATCTTGCGTTTCACCAAATAAACGTCTGAGCTTAACCAGTAATTTCAATCATGAATCATGCCTTCATTCCAGTAGCCTTTTTTTCTTTTTATAAAAGTAGAAAAAGTCGATGAGAGCAGCAGCTGACTCGAGATTCTTACATCTTGAAAGTTTGCTGCTTTCCTTTATGAATTCACTTTGTTTAAAATTGAGTCCTGCCGCTGTGCATCTCCTTTATACGCATACTGTCATCCCTTCTGTGTGTGTGTCTGTCTGTATGTGTGTGTATATGCGCATGTATGTATTTTTATTCTCCTTGGAGATACATTATTTTTAGCCAGCCCCCGTTCTTCCGCTCCTCCTCCAACAATCAGTGGTGCTCCAGTTTCTCTGGCCTCCCGAGGTCCCAGTTCCTCTGAATAGGGGCCTCACTCTGCAGAGGACAACCCAACGCACGGTTACACCAGAGAGACACTATCACCCCAACACAGGGCAACTTAAAGTCCAACGTGTTTATCTTCCCCACTAAATTACATAAAAACGAGTGATTCAGGTCAAGTTGTCAGCCCTGTATGTCAGAGTCATCCTCCTGGGCCCTTCCCTTCACAGCCTGATAAACTCATCTTAATGTTTCACAGAAAATTAAACAACTCTTTGCTAAGCAGGAGGTGCTGATGCTTGGCGTCCAATGACTGGAATGTATTTGTACCACCTACCACTGTCTGTCTAACTGGACTCTTAGACCATACCAAATCTATTTTGCAGAACTCCAGCACATTAAAAAAATGGCTGCGTGGCTCCTCTCATTTTCTAAAACCTTAGTACTTTTAGTGTCTTCAAATGATCAACAGCCCAAATTTCATCAAAACCAAACATCATCCCGACTCAAAAGCTCCATATTAACACTGGTGTAACTGTGACAACGATGTCAAAACATGTCACTTGGGATCTGAACTCTGTCTCTCGAACCCACTTCGTGATTGTTGCCAGTAAAAGACAGAGAGGTTTCATTTAGGAGTAATTTAATCCACTGATCTTGTGCAGAGTTTAAAATAAGATGGCATCTAAACAAAGCAACAGTGATCCAAATCTGAAAAGGTTCACTGATCAATAGACTAGGTGGGACTGTAGTTCCAGACAGTGACCCACTATTTCAAACAAACATTTTCTAGGTTACCACCAAATATTAAGTTTTTTATACAAACTATTTATTTATCCGCAATATCAAAAAAAGAAACTACAAAGTGGAAAACAAAGTGTCATTATGAGCTGCATTTAGCTATTCACTAAAATAATCTTCTACTGAAATATCAGCATGTTGCATCACTTAAAAACACACACACACATCTGGACTAGTCTAAATCCATAACAGATTATCACTTAAATCGGACGTTCTGCAAACCCTGAATCTGATCTGCTGTCTGTGCTGATTAAACGCTATGTTCATCCTTTTTTTCATCCGTCCTTATCAGTCCAGCTGCCAGTGTTTGGGACATGTGTTATGGTTACTGCTGTTCCTTACAGCACAAGGCGCTAAATGATTTCCTCCCACGCCACAAGCTACAAGCTGCTTTTAACACGGACAGCGCTTTTCTACAATAAAACCATTGGATTAAACTGCAATGACAAACATTGCTGTGACTTTGCACTGTTGCACCAGAGAAATGAATCCTGCTAGAAGACTGCAGGTGCGTCGCCTATCCTCATTTAACATTGCACTAATACATGATCAATGCTGCATCTTTAATTTAATCACCTCTTCTTAGCTGTGTTTGGACGGTACATGATGGTTCACTCTATTCAGGACACTGTATCTATTTCTAAGGCACATATGTTGCACTTTTGCCCTTTTTTCACGGCCTGCTGCTAATTTTCCTTTCCGCGATCAAATGGTGCCTTCTAGGTATCCACATCCTATACTCATCTTCAGTGTGCTGTGAATTTCCCCAGAAAAAAGGAAATTACCCGTTTTTATCCAGCTGAAGACCATTATGCCTCTGTCTCAGTTTAGCAATTCAGCTTTGGTTGCCTGTCTTGTCTTCTGAAGCAGCTTTGAATTCTTATTACTGTGACCTTATGCGGTTCTCATATGTCTGTCTTCAATAAGGGAAGATTAAGAAAAGGCTTGATGACGATAAACAGCTTGATTTTTGCTGGAGATGTGAAAATAAGTCATGAAAAGGCACAGGGCATTTGGTACATTTCTGGAAAAAGAAAAGAGAAAAGGAGAGATGAGAGGAGCGGGTAATAAGTGCCTGGGAGATGGTAATGAGATGAATGAACACCATCTGTATATTCACAGCACACTGTATACGACTCTAAATGCTGTGTCCTAGTTCAACGTGACTCCAAAACAGCCACCAGATATGCAAGGTGGTTGCTGCAATGCAGACATATCTAAGGGGGCAGAAGCAATTGGACACCACTGGTGAAATTGATGGTTATAAAGCTGTTAATGACACAAAGTAAACCTGCAGGACTCAGATTAGCACTCCTGGCACAGCAAGATATGATGGATTAAACAACAGGAAATCTGGCATTCTGCAGGCCCACCAATGGAAACTGATACCATTGTGGCAACTGACAAGACTATTCTAAATTTAGTGGACTGTCTGTTGTGTGTGAGTGTATATATACTGTATACTGTATATACATATACATATACATATACATACATATGTATATACACACATACACATACACACACACACACAAATATAAATACATGTGTGCGTGTGTGTGTGTGTGTGTGTGTGTGTGTGTGTGTGTGTGTGTATACATATGTATGTATCGGGAGCAATGGAGCAATGGAGACTCCAGTTACAGTAAGGAACCTGCTAATCACTTGCAAATTTGTCCCAGCTCTGATTTCATTTGCTTCTTAGGCCCTGTCTCATTGTCACGCCGACGTTTTTTCTGCACCAGCGTTCATGTTCCCAGTGTAGACTCCACATGTGTCTGCCAGACATGATGCTACTGAGGTCAGCGTAACTCCCCTTCCCGTGTAAAGCCCAACCCGCCCGTGAACTCTTTTTAGCCCCATTTTGTTGGGGATCATCCAGGCCCACATGCAGACACTTTAAACAAAGTGATGTGGCTGTTCAAGGAGAAAAAACATTATCAGAATTGCACAATCAAAATTTTGATTTAAAATCTGATTTAAAATCTGATTTCAAAATTAAATCAATTTTCCTGTTCCCTGTCTAAATGCTATGCTAAACTAACCAGCTTCTGGCTGTAGCTTGATATTTACAATACAACCACAACAAGTCTCAGCAAGAATGCAAATCAGCACAATTACCAAAATGTGTCAATGGGTAACACATCTTATATATTAATGTTTAAGAGTACATACGAATAATAATTGCCAATATTTAGATACAATGTCAACTATTTATACTTCAGCACAGAGGTCATTCTTTTGACCCTGTAGGACAATATTATGTTGACAACCACATTTTACATTCATGTGATTATTAAACATTTCATGCAAAATACTATGGGCAGTAATCTGCTGCTACAACAACCTTGACTCTTTTATGGTTTCAAGATTTTCTTGCCACAAGGATTCAAACTCGTCAACCAGATGGGAAAGTATTAGTGCCAACGCAAAGGCTGGGTGATAAGACCTGTCTTATTCCACATTCCAGTTCACCGCAAAGATGTTGGATGGGGTTGTGTTCAAGGCTCCATGCAGGTCAATCAATGTCCATAACGTCAAACATGGACAAACCATGTCTTTATAGACCTGGTTAAGGTCACGATTGTTACAAACTTAACAATAAAACAGCTCAGGACCAAAAGATGGATACAAACGGAAAGCATCCAAAGTTTATACATATTTTGGTCACATGCTGTAAACACAATTTTAAACATAAGAGGCTGAGGGGGAGGTCCAAACCGCAGCCTGGCTCTTGTCTTTCCCTCTCTGAAGACGTCCATGCTGCTACCTAATGGCTCAATTCAAACTGGGCTTAATCTGGGTTTAACTTGATCTTCAGTAGAAGAACTGAATCCACGGCATGTTGTCTGCATGATATATTTAAACAAAATGTACTTGTGAGTTGATCTACAATCTATTCACTGACGTTACCTTCTGCAAAATAATCTCCTTTTAATAATCCAAAATATTATTTATCTAATAAAGAGCAGAACTTACTAACTTTCAACTTTAAAAGCAGTCCCAGTTCATTAAGAACAACATTTTACCAGACGACTTTCCAGCACTGTGAAATCACAGAGAGAATTTAATTGCCATTTACATTTTTCCTGTAGCACATGTCGATTATTAATTAAAGGTTAACTAAGGTCATGGGTCTACAGTTTGGTGCCTTGTATACTGACAGCATGTCTCCAATGACTGGTCAGTAACAGGTGAGGGATTTCTACAACATGAGGGAAAAGTGGGGGGAAAAAAATCCCTCTTGACCCTGCAGAGTTCAAGAGACATCTGTTTGTTGATGGAGTCCGTTCTCCCAGAAGTCTCTGAATGCAGGGCCTACATCTGTGTGTTGACAGTCACCATAATGCCTGCCTTGTTCTAGACGCACTGAGTCGGACCCCTCTGCGGGCAGATGAGGATCCGTCCGTTTTTCACAGAACCAAGAGGGAAGAGCAGACCCCACACAAACACAGAGAAGCCCGCACCGCACAGGCAGAAGGAGGAGGAGGAGGAGGAGGAGGAGGAGTTGATATCAGCACCCTGCCTGAAGACATGACCCGCGTATTGGTGAGATCCAGCACAACTGGCCCTGGGATTAGTCCCACTTCTCTCACTTACTGTTGCCACATCTGTCAAGCTTTCCTCTCACTCAGCACAGTTTACAACAACAGTTGATGATGGCAGAATGCTGGCAGATTTACTGCTACTGCTACCAGCGACTTGCAGTTATGACAACTAGACGTTTGGACATTTTCAGTAAAACTGAAAACGTGTTTTCATTGAGTCTACGTGTCTGAACAAATAGGTTAATGCTATTCACAAACATATAATCCACAACAAAGTGGGAAAAAGTGAAGGGGTTTTGTGCCACTCCACATAATAAAAAGAGAATGAATCTACATCAGGTCGCCATTAAAATGTTAGCATCCTCATTAGTTAAAAGAACACAGGCTTCACAATTATGTCAAAGCCAAATGGCTTGTGTGATCACTGTCAGGTGTGATGGTGGTTAAATTGATGGTGATGTAAGAGTCCTAGGACACAGCTGTGTGACTGCTGCATATTAAAGTTCAAAGTGGATAAAGACAGTAGGGCTCACTTCAAGTGATATTTCTTGTGCTCATTATGAAATGAAATCATGTTCCGAAGGCAAGTCAGCTGTCCTAATAATTCTGGCCACCACTGTATTTCCATCTCCTCATTGGAAACTGGACAACATGAGCACAATGTCCAGCTAAATGAATGAAATGAACCAGAAAGATACGAGGTTTAATCTAAAAAAAAAAGTTACATGCATTGTATTTTTCGTATTGTAATAGGGATAAGGCAAACTTAAGTTGTAATCTTTATTCTGAAAATCTTAAGAAGATTGAACGGAGGTCATTTTTATTAGTTGTATTAGGTGGATAGAACATGTGCAATTTTCCATTCATTACCTTTTAATAGATCTCAGCGTGTGTGTATTAGTGCGCACGTGTGAGATATGTGGTTTTATATGTCCCAGGCTCGTCTTTGACTTAAATCAACTGCCACAGTAAAATTCACCCCAAATAAATTTTGTTGTACTTTCTTTTTCTCTCCCAGCAACACAAATTGAAAACAGACGACGACCTCGTCCTGCCAACTTACAGTGTTTGTTTAAGCATGGCTGTGCGTGTGCTCTTGAATGACTCACTTGGACAAGATCAGATGTAGCCCTGCTGTACAGCCGCTGTTGCTGATTTTTTTTTTTTTTTTTTTGGGAGGTCTGATTCATCTTTTGTCCAATGTGAATCGCTTCAATAAATCAGCTGTGAGGGAAAAAGATATGATTGTTCCCCCCCCTTCTCACCTAGAAATCCCACCCCCTCTACAAAACGCAGGCTTGTGTCAGGCAGCGGCGATGGGAGAAAAAAGTGGGTCACTTTCTGTATATGGAGCAGGCGGCGAGGCAGTGAGAGCGCTGCATTTAACTGCTCCACTTTCTGAGCCCAAACTAAACCCCAGAACTATTGCTCGGTGTCACCCTGAAGTGCGGTGTGCATTAATAACGCCGTCAAGACTACATATCTGTCCAAAAAACACAGGCCCTGGTTGACACAGCCTTGTTTTATGTGTTAACAGCTCCCCCAAGTGGAAATGTATGGGCACAAAAAGAGGCCCCAGATCCTCAGATGTCCCCTGGTGCATTTAACCTACTACTAAACTTGCTTTGTGTATGACGGTATAACATTTCAAACTGCTGACATCTGAGTCAGTTTTATTTAATAAAAAACAAACTGTGTGTAGCTGAACATATGTCTTACCTTAGAAGACCACAAAGAGTTGCCATCACCTGGGCTAAGAACCATGATCCTCTTTGGTCCATCATTAGCTGAAAATAGCAAAAAAATGTCAGTCAATGTGCTCAACAACAGATGTACATATATGGTACACGTCAGATAATAATGCGGAATAATTTGTGACGTGTTTTGAAAAAAGAAGGGGGCACCCGGATTTGAACCGGGGACCTCTTGATCTGCAGTCAAATGCTCTACCACTGAGCTATACCCCCACTGTGTCCTGCAGCCATCCCAGCAACACACAAACTTCCAATCGATACATTTTAGGATGGTGATGACTATTATGAAGATGAATATGCAGAGGGTTGTCTAGGAAAAGGATTCATTTGTTACAACTAAATGGAGCTGTCTTTCTCTCAGGACTCACGAAGCTACTATAAATGGCAGAGTTTCGGTCCAACAGAGAGACGGACTGAAGACTTGTGGGTAAACTTGAACAACCTGCACAAGAGCCAAGTCCGGATCCACGGCATATTGTCCAATACACATCGACAGGCGGCGGTGAGTGGCGAACGCACACTCTCATAAGCATTTAAGCTATTTTAGACCCATTCATGTCTGATAGTTTGTCTTTTCCACAGAGGGTGGCGCTTTCTTTTGATTTCCCTTTTTATGGACACTACTTGAGACAAATTATCATAGCAACTGGCGGTGAGTTTTATGATTCATTCATGGGGATGAAAATCTAAGCTGCAATTGGATGAAATACATTTAAATCAGGCTATCATAGCTAACATCAGTGTCAGGAATTCATACTTCTTGATGCATTGTGTATTACAGTTTACACTAGTATACATGTTTGTCTACAGTAGCAGTGTTGTTGTTCAGTATTTGCTAACTGTACATTCAAATGAATACAAATACAACACTCCAGTTACATTGGAGGGAATCATAAGACTCCAAACACTGGGATATAAGATGTGTTGTGTGGATTTTACTTAAAATCATAGATCGTTTTAAAATAATTACTGATGTGTGTATTTTTCCCTGTTGTCCCTTTCATAAAAAAAGTAGCACCTTCTCGTCTGCAAATTGGCTTTAATAATGATAATGTAACTTTAAACTGATAAACAGGTACATACATGCAGCATCAATATTGCAATTATCCTTAAAGAGGAAAAAAACAAAGCTGATAAAACACTGTC
The DNA here is from genome assembly GCA_016785345.1 of Trinectes maculatus. NCBI lineage: Eukaryota > Metazoa > Chordata > Actinopteri > Pleuronectiformes > Achiridae > Trinectes > Trinectes maculatus. Next base: position 30,249 of record JAFBJQ010000386.1, on the reverse strand, counting down.
AACATGCTGTGTGTATTTGTGTTTCTGCTCGTCAGGTTTCATCTTCATGGGGGAGATTACTCATCGAATGCTAACTGCTACACAGTACGTTGCCCCTTTAATGGCCAACTTTGACCCCAGCTTTTCCAAAAACTCAACCGTGAGCTACACAGACAACGGTAAATGAAAGCTCCTCAGTCATGTCTCGGTTATTTGGGAACTGCTGGATATGTCTGATTGGCCTCTGCGTCTTGGTCTGCTCAGGTAATCTGTTTGTGGTGCAGTGGGACAAGGTGCGGCTAAAGGATCGTGAGGATGAAGGAGCTTTTACTTTTCAGGCAGCACTACACAAAAACGGGACCATTGTTTTCAACTACAGAGATGTAAGTTATGGATTTCCGACGACCTGTTTTTGTCATGATCTGTCCAATCAAATAAATTATGACGTTTTTTTCTGTTATTGCCGGTAAAGCAACCAGTCCGCTTCAGCTATGTTAAAACGGAAACTGCTCCTTTTTTAGATCCCTGTACCGGTGGAGAAAATGAATTCCACTGAGCATCCAGTTAAAGTGGGCCTATCTGATGCTTTCATGGCGCACCTCTCCTCCACACAGCACTCAGGTCAGCCTAAAAAAACTTTATAAATGGTGCCCTATTTTTCTGGCTATTGTTACATAGACACAGATGTTACAAGATTTTTCAGAACAAAACAAACATCTCATCAACACAAGTTGATTTTCTATGTCTTGTGGGGGCAGTGATGTCAGATTTTTTTAGTGGGTTATGCATTCATATGTGCAATTGATGCCTGATATTGTAGAAAAGCAGAGTTGCCTTTAATCCACATGTCTGGTGCACTTGCTGACATTTAATGTTTCATTTGAAGATGCAAAGCGGCGTACTATCTATGAGTATCATCGCGTGGAGATCGATGCGACAAAGATTGTTAGCGGATCTGCTTTTGAGTTCACTCCTCTACCCAGCAAGTATTCTTACAAAATGGCCTTCATATGACAGCGCGGCCTCTTCATTCCCCTCTCTAACACCACCACAACGTATATCCCATTCCTACAGCTTGTCTTCAGCACACATCATGTGATCTCTGCCTAACATCCAACCTGACGACTGGCTGCGGCTGGTGCAACACGCTCCAACGGTAGGCTGAGACTTTAAGGATTTATCTAGCGATGAAGCTGTATAGATCTTCTCATTTATGTTCTCGCTGAGTTTCAGATGTTCTGACGGTATTGACCGGCATAGACAAGAGTGGTTAGATTATAACTGCCCAGAGGAGGTGAGATACACTTCAATACAGCAGAGAAAGTATATTTCTTTGTTTTTTTGAGTCTTTTCTGTGGCTGTTCACCCAGGCTAAAGGTACATGTGAGGACTACAACCCGGATCTACCTGAGGGGTCAATGAGCTCCTTCAATCACTCCTCCCCAGGCCCAACAACTTCTGCAGTGCTCGAGGAGCAGCCTGTGACAAGAGGTGAGCTTCTCTGCAGCAGGATGCTAGAAGGGAAACACAGAGTGAAAGGATGTCAGTAAAGTTAACGCAGGTGGCACAGTATCTTAGATTTGTCTGTGCTTGTAATCAGGCCTTGCTCACAAACATCTTCAGGGTATCAGCAGGTAATGAAAAGTCTTACAAAGCCTTGAATTCAATGAATTCCTGTTTAAACGTTTTTGGCAGTATCCATCAGTTTTAAAGGTTGTATTTTACTTTCATCACTTACAATTGTACAATTTAATTATCGTTTCTTTCCTTTCAGATGTACAGACGGGTCCTCCGAGGCATAAGGGGATCCCGGAGAACACAGCCATCATAGCAGGCGTAGTGGCTGCCCTCGTTCTGCTCGTCACTCTGACCTTACTGGCTGTCTACTACATCAACACACACCCCACAGTTGCTCCACCGTTCTACCTCATGCAGGTGAAACAACATTAACAGCAGGATTTTACATTGTAAGGTCAACAGTTTTTTTCTGTTTTCTGGCATTTATCAAATATTGTCCATTGTTTGCAGCGACGCACAAATAACTACTGGCCCTCTATGAAGTTCCGCAACCAGGGCTGCCACTCCAGTTACGCTGAGGTCGAGCTTGGGGGTCACGAAAAGGAAGGATTCATTGAAGCTGAGCAGTGCTGCTGAGGTTGCTGGACTCGCGGGACCGATTTTAAAGGACAACAACTTGAAGACAGTGCTGGTACCACAAGTGGAGGAATACAATTAATCAGGCAGACCATCAAATAAGATGCCCCAACTCCAGCCTTGATGGTCGGACAGTGTTTACTGTAACTGCTCTCATAGCTCTTGCCAGCTTTCTCTGTGTATTTTATTCCATCACACACAGGAGAGTAGCCATATTATCCAAGTGCTGGAGGGTCTGAGGGGAAGCTGGTTGTACGGCAATGAGGAAATGCAAACATATAACTGTACAAAACGCATCAATCCAAGGGGATGTCAGGGAATGAATTGAACTAGCCTTCATACTGCAAACCAATGTACAGCGCAACCTAACTATGTGTTTTTGTTTTTATCCAGTGTATGAGATTATTTTTGTTTCATGAAACCTGTACGTGAGCAATGACTGGTTCATAAAATGTTATACAACAGATACTTAGTTATATAACTGATAGTGATTATAAAGATCATGTTTGAACCTGTGTGGAGAAATACTGACTGGATTCATGTCAGAGACATCAGGTTATGAGCGTTTTCTTTGAACCTTTCTGTTTTAAAGTCTTCTAATAAAAGCCGGTGGCGCGTGTTGATATTAGTCTTGTTCTATGAGGAGCGTACAGAAACAATACAGCACAGATCAGGCTCATAAGGCCAGGTGGATTATATTAAGTGTGAATATGTGGTTATGGGTGGCCACATGTGTCCAAATTAAAACAGGAACTTAATATCAAGTCAGGTGAATCATCGTTTGGAGCATGTAAACAAACAACTGTTGTGCGCATACGTTTTCTAAACAGCAGGATGAAAAACAACAAAATAACAAAAACATGTCAAAAGCAAGTTGATAAGCAGGCTATGTTAAACACTTCCACATGGTGGAGCCATTAGACCACAGCAACCACACAGTGATTCCCAAATAACAGACTGAGTCTAATATCATTAAACACGCATCAGCAGACACCCAATTAGTACAAGCTGTTTAGCAAGCACAGGACTCTACGTTGTTTCTGTTAACCTGAAACAGAAATTGATAACATTGCACATTTAAGTATTACCATACAAGCACGTTGTCTGCTTGTTATGATTATCATTATTGACTAAACTGACAAAACCTCCATAGCATTACAGTTCACATTGCTGCTATCTGCTCCAAATGAGCACAACTGCCTTAACAGGTCCATATAGCGAGCCCAGGGTTTCCAAACAACTTAGCAAAAGACACACAAACAAGCAGTTGTGTAAATATGTGACTTACAGTTTGGTGTGAGCACACTGAGAACTGCAGGGAATTTGTTTTATCCCGTTAAAACAAAAATAAATACACGGAAACACGGGTATTTACACAGGTGGAACATACCATTCTAAATAAGGGGTGGGAAGAGTCAGCATGACGCTGACTTTATTGTAGCGCTTTAAAGGAAATGAATTGTGGTAATTCAAGCAAAAATGGGGGGGGGTCGTTCGACGATATATGCACATAATTGGTACATGTCAGATAACAATACGGAAGACATTTGATGTGTTTTGAAAAAGTAGGGGGCACCCGGATTTGAACCGGGGACCTCTTGATCTGCAGTCAAATGCTCTACCACTGAGCTATACCCCCACTGCATATGAGTACGATCTAGTCTGCGTTTTATAGTGTTACAAAAGGCCTGCAGTCATACGTTTATTGTTTAATGTGGTGATGAATATCGTTTATTATTTTCAACATACAATGCTGGAATATGAAATAGTGGCATAAATTACAATACGCCGTTTCGTTCAAGCGCACATTAACGAAGCAGAGGGCGTGTTTGTAATGTATACTGTGTCCGGTAGATGGCGGTAGCTAAACACAGTTTAACTGTCTCCACCGGTGGTTAATGATTTACAAAGGTGAGCTGCTTCTCACAGTCGGGAGACCTCAGGGGTAAGCTGGTGGCAACGTGAGAGCGCTAGCGCCCTCGTGTGGACTTAACGTGTGTGTGCTGCTTCCTGTGTTTGCAGATCAAGTACCATGAAGAATTCGAAAGGAGCAAAGTTCGAAGTGACGCACCTCCTCCTGAGAACAGGCAAGGTTAGACATACACCATTTAAGACCTTGCTAATCGCCATAGTAACCGTACATTTTCACTGATGTGTGTATGTGTGTGTGTGTGTGTGTGTGTGTGTGTGTGTGTGCTGTCTCTTATACACATCTTTCCGAAGTCATTTTTGATTCAAAATGTTGCTTTAAGTTGCGATAGATAGATAGATAGATAGATAGATAGATAGATAGATAGATAGATAGATAGATAGATAGATAAGTTACTGTGCAGCAGCAACTGTTGCATGTCAACAATGTGTTTGTACTTATTCTGGAATTGAAACAACAACCACTCACACATGTATGAAATTATCTGGCCAACAAGACGTTTGACGCACAAACGCTCAGACAAACAAACAAACAAACAAATTTCTTAATATTAAGTGTAAATGTGTGTGTGTGCGTGTGCGTGCGTGTGTGAACAACTGCTTGTTTAGATGTACTCAGGCCATGTGTCTACAACAAACATTGAAAAAAAACGGATTTTCTAAGTTAGCTGCTGACAATCAGTTTACTCACCGTTGTATTAAATGATCTAAATATCATTGAAGGTAATGAAACGTCACACAGTAAAACCTCAAGGAAGTGTTTTCTATGCACAGGTAGAATATAATTGTTTCGACCAAAACACCTTTCATTTTAAAAATATGCCAGAGTTATGGAATATGGATTAACTTTCCTTTACCTATTTTAAGTAAAGACTCATTCTCGTTCTTATGGTGAGTGGAGGTTGGCAAATACATCTTTGGCACTTTAGTGCTCTTCTGACATCCAGTGCACACAAACAGACACACAAAATACACAAGATACACATCACATTTCTATGAAGACGCACTGATCACAGCTTTGAGAATGCATCTAAATGTACACGATTCATTCTCATATGGTAATGTAGCTCTGTAACCATGTTTTATTGGCACTGGATCAGGGCAGCAAAGCCTGAATGAGAGCAGCTGTACAGCTGTGCTCTCAGGGTTTTTCCCACAGTGTCACACTGAAGTTGTGTTGTTGTTGTTTTTTTCAGCCGCTATCAGTTGCATCAATTTAAACCATTAACAAAACCGTTAATCACTCTCTAGTGGTCAGTTAACGTAGTATCACAGGCGTCCGGGAGGTTGATTTGAAATGGGCAAACTTGACACCATTTTATTTGTATCTTCTCCTTCTCTCTCTCCAGTATTGGCACAAAGGTTGTTTCAGCTGTGAGGTATGCAAGATGGCCCTGAGCATGAAAAACTACAAAGGATTTGAGAAGAAACCTTACTGCAGTATGTGAGTGTGAACGCCACACCAGCAGCCTCATTAGGAAAATCACCGCAGATCTTTCACGAGCTGGAAAACATCAGACTGAGTGAAAGCATTCCCGAAAAAAATATAATCACAAAACTGGGACCACTTTTAGTGTTAAGATTTTTTGGGGGGGTTAAAATCTTACTTGTAACCTTACAAGTAGCAGGAAAACCAGTGCTGACAATGACCAGTCACGTGTAAGTGTTCATGTCTGGGCAGTGGGAGCTGGATGTGCGTGAGGCGATGGGAAGGGGAAGCGTGAACAGACAGATGATCATGTGATCCCAATGATTCCCCGTACAAAACAAAGGGTGTGCAAACTGAATATCGAATCCAGAACCAAACATCCCTTTTCCTCCTAAAATAAAACTACAGCAAACACATCAAACATGAAGTGAAACAGTTATGGTAAAGACTTCATGCATCAAATGATAAATAAAATATGACAGCAACACTATAATCAAATAAATACAATGAATTACCAGTTCATACTATATATTTCTTATATCATGGTGAATATATTATAATTATATGAAAGAAATTGAGGCATTTCTGTTGTTTGTTGTTTGTTGTCTTCCAGGCATTACCCCAAAACCTCCTTCACTATAGTGACTGACACCCCCGAGAATCTGCGGCTCAAGCAACAGAGCATGCTCAACAGCCAGGTGAGAGACACGCACAGTCCCTCTGTCTCTGTGTCCCCTGTCCCTCCGGCTCTGTCTCTCTCACTGCCGGAGATACCTGTGCTAATCTTGTTGCGTCACCGCGGCTCTGTGTCTGTCTCCGTCACTCAGCTCTCAGCCTGTCTCACAGCAGGAGACCTGGATGCGGTTCCTGCCGCTGTCCTCATGACAAATGCATGAAATCAAATTAGCCTTTGGCTAAACAGAGAGACTCCTGGCTCCACTTAAACATCACCGGCCATCATGACATGTTTCTCCAGAATATTTGAAATCATATATCATATAATCATAATATTATATTATATTGGCCAGTGCAGTAAAACCGTCCTCTCCTCTCTGGTCTCTAATGCGGCACAGGATCAACTCAGGCTCTCTGGCGTTATTAAACTCTAATCTGCTCACACGGTTCGAGCCAGCACCTTCACCTTCACCTGATCAAAGGGATAAGTCCTGCAAGGCGCGCAGGGCCACAGAGATTCATTCCTCTGCCTTCACACTTGTCCTCTACCTTCACTTTACTCCTGTCGTATCTCGCCGCGTCGAGGAAAAGACGGTTTTTTCTGAAACATTTCCTAAAAACCCAAATCATCAGTGGCTCTCTTTTCTACTTTTAGGTAGAAAAGAGAGCTTCCATTTTTGGTGAAAACCATTTTATTCCTCTGTGTAACATAACCGTGTTGTTGTTATGCTACAGTGTGATCAGATTTACACCGAAAGCCATTTCCTCCTCCCTCACTCTCTCTCTCTCTCTCTCTCTCTCTCTCTCTCTCTCTCTCTCTCTCTCCCTCTCTCTCCTCTCCTGTCGTATCTCGCCGCGTCGAGGAAAAGACAGTTTTGTTCTGAAACATTTCCTAAAAACCCAAATCATCAGTGGCTCTCTTTTCTACTTTTAGGTAGAAAAGAGAGCTTCCATTTTTGGTGAAAACCATTTTATTCCTCTGTGTGACATAACCGCGTTGTTGTTATGCTACAGCGTGATCAGATTTACACCGAAAGCCATTTCCTCCTCCCTCACTCTCTCTCTCTCTCTGTCTCTCTCTCCATCTCTGTCCTTTCTCATCTCATCCGACCCAGTTCATTGTTTATAACCATAAAAGTCTCTGCGCTCCTCAGGCATATTTCCCATAGCAAGAACATGACTCACTCCGTGTGTGTGCGTGTGTGTGTACATGTGTGTGTGTGTGGCGTCTCAGATTCACCCTCAAATAAACATTTCAGCGTTGTTTAATGCTGCACGTGTTCCCCACTATTCCTGAACATGCCCAGATGTGTTGATGTATATTTGGGAACACTAACATAATTTAACCTTACACTCCAGCTGAGGCCACTTGAAGGCAGTAAGACGGTTTTGACCTCAGACCTGTCGCTCTCATGTGAAATGGCTTGCCTTAAATCGTGATGAATGGCAATTTTCCAGGCGCTCTATAAGGAGGAGTTTGAAAAGAACAAGGGGAAAGGTTTCAGCGCGGTGGTCGACACTCCGGAGATGCAGAGAGTGAAGAAGACGCAAGACCAGATCAGTAACGTACGTCGGGTTCACCCCGAAAACTGCAGAGCAAACAAAAAGCTAATCACGCCATATCTCGTCTTTAGTTCTTCATAATGAGTCATAACAAGGATTTTCTTTCTTTCATTCATATTTATGGGAGTTTTGGATGCAGCTTTACTATGTGGCGTCTTTCCAACCTATAACTGTGTTTATGTGTTTGCATGTTTCCATTCATTGAGAAAAAACCACTGCTATTCAAGCCTTATTGATGAGATGCTGCATTCAGGGATGTTGGACTTATCAGTGCTTCGGTCAAAAACCTAATCTAATTGGTTTATATAATAACATAGATTTGCTTCCTCAGGCCTCTAAAAAGTACTTTTTGAAAATCACTGTTTACCTTCCAATGTTGCAAAAGACATTGCTTCACATATAATGAATATAATTAATCCACAGGCCCTTTACAAGGAGGAGTTTGAGAAGAATAAGGGGAAAGGTTTCAGCGTGGTGGTCGACACTCCCGAGATGCAGAGGTTGAAGAAAACACAGGACCAGATCAGTAACGTAAGTGCAGGCTCAGCTCATCCCAATGACAAAGTAACTGAATCTCATTGTTTTCTATTCAGGGTCAGTGTAACGTTGACTTAACCAGCCTACACTGTGTGACATATCTGTCCCAGTAGTGTACTGTCATGGTCCCACTGTGGAGTGTTGTTTTCAAAGGTCAGAGGTTAGCTTAACCAGAGAAAATAGAGAAACAGGGAGAAAAGTATCTACAGTCACACACACACACACACACACACAATTCCTGCTCCTAAAAAGTAAATCTAAAAAAAAATAAACAGGAAGTTCACTTTACTGTAACTAATCTACTGTGAAAACAAGTCATGGAGAGTTTTTCCAGCAGTTGTACAGATATGATAGGAGCTGATCTGAACACTGATTGAACTGAGGACAAGCTGTCTCTCTCTGTGTGTGTGTGTGTGTGTGTGTGTGTGTGTCAGGCTGGTACATGAGCAGAGAGAAGCCCCCGGTCCTGCAGACACACACACACACACACACACGTTTCAGACATTTCTCCTCGTCCACTGAGGAGCAGCCGTCCCTATATGGTCAAAGTCTCCAAGCTGTGGACACGAAGCGGCGCACAGCTCTCCGCTGCACGCACACACACACACACACACACACACATGCAGACACATGCATACCACACAGAAACACACAAACTTTCTCTTTTTTTCCTCTCATGTGCGCCGCAGTTGCACAAAGGAATGAAGAGCGATAAGCTGCATATCAAAAGGGCACAATCTGGCAACCTCGTTTTCCACTGGGTGTATCTGTCTTTCTATTTCCTCCCTCCCTTCTGCCTTTTTATTTCCCCGTTTCCAAGTCCCTCTCACTGTTTCCCACCAACTTCTCACTCTCTCTGTCTCTCTCCTCCTCTCGGGGTCCACTGAGGACACAGGGGGCTGAATCGACAGTCGCTTTCCCCCTCCAGCCCCCTGAAAGCTGGGAACATCCAGTTCATTTCACAGAGGTTGTGTCATCCTCTTTGTGCCTGCAGCCCCTGGCCGAGCAGCATGTTGGCATCAAACTATTCCCTCATACCCTCTCATGGTTTATCCAGCCGCATAGCAACTGTTGTTCAACGCCGACCAGACAGAGCGAGCAGAGATACAGCAGCATTCAGGCTGCAGGAGAACAACAACGTCAAAATTCCCACGGAACAATAATAAAACACATATTTATCATATATAAGCAAAAAGTATATTGTTATTATATATGATTTTTGTTCCTATAAACTGTTATTGTGAGAATAACATTGATTGAACCCTCCCCCCCACACACACACACACATTGCTCAGCACCTCCTAAAAAGGTGAGCTGCTTCTCACAGTCGGGAGACCTCAGGGGTCAGCTGGTGGCAACGTGAGAGCGCTAGCGCCCTCGTGTGGACTTAACGTGTGTGTGCTGCTTCCTGTGTTTGCAGATCAAGTACCATGAAGAATTCGAAAGGAGCAAAGTTCGAAGTGACGCACCTCCTCCTGAGAACAGGCAAGGTTAGACATACACCATTTAAGACCTTGCTAATCGCCATAGTAACCGTACATTTTCACTGATGTGTGTGTGTGTGTGTGTGTGTGTGTGTGTGTGTGTGTGTATAGACTCCATGGAGCAGCCTGAAATGGTAAGGCAGCCTGCCCCACAAGTGCCCCCTGCTGCGGTAGCACCACCTTGTGGAGGGGTAAGGCTAAGACATAAACACACATTAAAAGACCATCAACGCATACACACCTGCAAGGGTATCTCATCAGACTTATCAAGACTTGACAGAAACATTTGGTGGTCAAAGGTCAAAAGGACTGTGACACCTGACACAAGTTTCTTTAATTAACCTCCTTCAAATGCAGTCATGAGGCACTTATTCTTGTTTCGTTATTTATAGACAATAATCAAAACAAAAAAACAGCCTAATCAATAATGGAAATTACTGATTGGTAGTTTTGACTGAACGTTTCAGTCTATTATATTTATTTAGATGGCATTAATTGCATGATGTTTTAGTTTCTTACATACAGAAGTCCATCTATTAAAATTACTGTCAGTCTGCATGTGAGTTGTGTAAATGTATTTGTTTGTATTTATGACTGTGGTTTGAGTATCTGTACATGTTTATGGCTCCAGAAGGGACATTTGTATTGCACTGTGCGTCATTACACATCTCCTGTCTCTCTGTGTGTCTTCTCACACTCAGAAGCGTTACCAGGCCATTTACAGCTACACAGCAGGAGAACCAGATGAAGTCTCCCTGTTAGAGGGGGATCTGATCCTTGACGTGGAGCCAATAGACGAGGGATGGATGTTTGGATGCAACCAGCGCACGGGGCAGCGGGGGATGCTCCCTGCTAACTATGTGCGACCTGTGTGAAACATTCGACAACCTGTTTCTGCTTGGCCTTTCAGTCAGGAAGATGTTTTTGAAATATTTTATGGCTTCATGAAAAGATTTGGTGAAATTTCATTTGAGTGGATTAATTTTGGATATGTAATAAAAACCTACCAAATAAGTATGAACAGCACAAAAAGATAACCCCCCCCCTCAAAAAGCAAAACAATACTTTCACAGGTAATATTTACCTTTTCTTTGTGCATGTCCTTAAGCAGTGAAGTGGGAGTTTTGTTTGAAGTGACAAATGCATTACTTTTCAGTATATTGTACATTTTAACTTCACTAACTGAAAATTCCATAAATTTTATACACACACACACACACACACATGTGTAGAAACTAATGCATTTTATCATTAAGATGATTTGATTGAATAAAAGTGCAATTTTTACCTAATTTGTTCTGCAACATGCGAGTTCCTTCAATGTAATGGCATCATTCATTGTGGACATAAACACTGGCAAATACAATATATCAATATCTTTATTCAAAAACAGATTGTACATCTTCACATTGCTACAAGGAATAAAATGTTTACGTAATCGAGCTTTATAGTTTAAAATTAGACAAAACTTTATTTACAAATCATATTTCCTTAAGTTAAAACAAACTGGCACATTTTTTAATAAACCATTGATACAAAAACATGACACAAAAAGAGTAGTTTGGTAAAACAGGCCTCAGGCTTTAAGAGACGGCGTCAGGTTGGAGAAAAAGGTAACTCGCTTATTGACTGTGCTCCTCAGTTTTGACGGCAGCCAGGTCAGCTGCTTCACAAACAGCTCCGGGTTTTTCCCCATAAAGTCCTGACACAATCTACAAGCAGAAAACAAACAATCCGTATTTTCACTCTTTTTTATTTCTAGTTTAATAATAATAATAATAATGTGACATACCAAAAAAAAAATCCAGAATCACATGTTCTACAGGGTTGTCAATGTTTTTGTTGCAGGACTTACTTTCTGATCTTAGTTTATCATTTTGTATTAAACAGTATTTTCTGGAACATCAGTCAAAAACATTATCCTCATGTCGCTGCTTGTTGGCCAACCACACATCAGGTAAAGCTCATTAGCATAACAAAGCGTCCTGCTGTACGTGAACCTGCACACAGGGAGCCATACAGCTAAGAGTATAAACAGCCCCCAAGTGTTTTGACAGATCCCTGTGAGCTTATGCTAAAACTGCTTAATCGTGTGTGTGCCTGGTGCGGACGTGCAAACTGCCTCTCACATGTAGCACTGCGCTGTGCATCGTGAGCACTAACAGACCTGCGGCATAAAAAGACACCAAGTAGCGCGAAACAAATAAACATGGAGGGTTCATCTACCTGAACAGCGAGTATGGCTGTGTCTGAAAGATGATCACGTCCCTGCAGTGATGCTGTGACGGAGCCCTGAAGACAGCCACCTGACAACAACAGGAGGATTCAGAGAGTCACATGATGGATGGACGGATGACAGACAATGTGTGTGTGTGTGTGTGTGTGTGTGGATGACACACTATGCTGATGTTGTAAAACCACCGTAATGTCAACATCTGCGTTTGACAGATTAATACAGATCATTTGGTTTCATATTAAATTTGCCCAATACTATTCCGACTCAGCAGATCGTGTCACATGATGGCAACTTTTTTTTAAAAATCCAAGTCCTGTTGCGACTTCAGAGTGAAAACAGTTTTCTATACAGTGCTTGACTTCACGTACTGTATGACATCATAGCATTAATGCGTACGAGCACTTTCAGTCTCCTAATGATTACCTTTAGGCTTCTTTATGTAAACAGTTTAACTGATAATTAGTTCACTCAAATGACATTTGCTTCAGTAGATTAAGAGAAGGAATGGATTTTAATGGAGAAGTATTTACCGATACCGGTAAATTCCTTACTTCACAAATTCCTCTGAATAACAGCTTTTAGATTAAGGATTAAAATTTGCTGAATAGTTCCAACGTATTAAAAGGAACTGACGATGGAAGTGAGGAAAACAAACACATACCAAGTCTATGAGGACGCAGAGGTTGCTGCTCCCCCCGAACACGACGACATCACTGTCACTCCCCAGGCTCGCTGTGTGACAGACCCTGAAGGATAACACAGGAAGAAGAATTTGTAATCGGTTTCTAAAAAATAAATAAAAGATGAGAAAATCTTGAGATCTTTGCCTGATCAGGGCGGTTTTCAATCCTAATTCAGCTAATTACCTGGGCTTGTCATCGTGTGGGTGGGCCACCTTGGCCCACTCTCTTTTAACCAGGTTGAACTGCCAAGCATCATCTAGAAGACGGAACAGATTAAAGAGGGGACTTTCACTTCAGTGATGATGGCTCGTCAATGAAACTTACTCAGAGTCTTTCCATCCACGCCAAAGCCTCCATATACAAAGACTGCATGATCTGACACGGCTGTCATGGTGTGCATGGAGCGTCCCGGGGGTGCACAGCACGGGGCGGTGTCACTGTTTAAGTGGATTATAGACACAGCGTGGACAAACAGTCAGTAAATCGCTACAGCAGCAGAAACTTGGAAAAGAAATCAATGAATGCATGGGAAGGACGTTTTACAATTTCGTCCACATCCAGGTCTCCAAGTCCAAGCAGAATATGTCCACCGCTGGTGTCTCCTGTGATCAATCACATATGTCTATATAAACACTAAACTGATAATATGAGTCAGACACGCCACATGGACAAAAGTATGTAGACATTCAACATTTCATTCATAAGCAGGGATGTCCTATAAGAGGTTCTACTCTTTGGTTCAAGGTATTTCACCAGATTTTGAAACACGGCTGCACATATTTATTTATTTATTTATCAATCATCAGTCGTCATCATCAGTAGTAGTAATGTTATGAGGCCTGGCTCAGCGTGGAGCTGAGGATCAGGTCAGTGTGACTTCTAAAAAGTGACCCAGAGCACAGGGGCACCGTCACGTCACAACAGGAAAGGGATGTTGAAACAGGAAGGGGCCTTCCCAAACTGTTAGCACAAACCTAGAAGCACACAATTGTCTTAAAAAAACAACAACAACAAAAAAAAGTAGAAAATATTTCCCTTATTTGGAGCAGCACTTGTCCACATACTTTTGGCTGTGTAGCGTTTGCGGTCGAAACTCACCGCACCACCTGAGATGTAGCCCTTGTTCCCCAAAACGGCACTGGCATGGCAGCCTCTGGGGGAAGGAGCCAGACCCTGCACATTAAAAAAATAAATAACATGAGACATTTTGTTATCATCGCAAAATGAGTAATAAATCATATTCATGTTGTGTTACTCACCCGAGTCTCCGGCATGGTCCATGTCGCTGTGTGTGTGTCAAAAACATTGACTTCATTGTTCCAGCCCCAGCACCTGAATAAAGTGTTTCCAATCGTTGACTACAAAAACAAGATTAAATATATAGAATTTCAATTCTGGAAGTGATGACATATTGATCATAATTAGGTTCAAGGTTTCATTTGTCCTTGCATCGTTGTTATTTACCCAGGACATCTCTTCCACGATGAAGTTGGACGAGGACGTGTTTCGTACCTCCTCAATGGTCTTGCAGCCGTATCCGCCAAAGTAAATTAATCTGCACCGCCACAAAAACAAAACAGCTCTTAAACACTGGTCCACTGATTCCTGTGTGTGTGTGTGTTGTGGTGTTGTGGATTTCCCGCAGACACGACTCACCTGTCCTTGTGTACCCAGCAGGAGTGTTTGTTTCGTGGCGACGGCGTTGCTCCCTTGGTGTCGGTCACTTTGTCCCACAAGAGCGAATGCTTGTTGAGGTCAAGACGGTACATCTGTAGCACAGGAGAGTTTAACGCTGTCAGACTGTGCAATGGAAAAGCATTTATATCAATTTTTAAAAAAAAATCTGCAATGAAAACACTAAGATTCACATGCACTTTACATATCGCCACCTGCTGGCCTCAGACAAGTTTTCACATGTTTTCAGACCAGATGATCAGAGTGGATTATCACCAGTGTCCACAGAGTCTGGTATGAGCTTGCACAACTGCGTACAAAACCTTCATAGAATGCATTTCAGACTCGCATACGATTCTCCCGTCTCCTGGAAAAACACACAACACCTCCAGGCACAGGAGTAAAGCCATAGGAGCTCGCACTGCTGCAGTGCGATAAGAAACAGCAGTGTGATATCTCTTTTGTAACCCTGTCTGACAACATTTCACATCAAGCCAAACATGTTCCGGCAGGTTTCGGACGTGCGTTTCCCTCGTGTCCAATGATAAACGCTGCCTTGACCCAGTTTGTGCTGATTTGGTGGAGACTGATGATGTGGGAAATGCATGATAAGCAAAAACCACACGTCGGATTACGCCCAGAGAAGACACACATATCAGCACGCATGCAGAAATATACAGTAACTCACTATGTGCTTTACCATTTATGTTAATTAATTACTAATTCAGCATAGGACGCCATCCTCCAGCTCCGATTTGATTTAGAGCCTGAGCTGTTGAGTAAGTTTCACATTATTAGAAAAATCGCTGACAGTGGAGATATATCATAACAGGACGTCGCATATTAATCTTTTCCAGACGACCGTCTCTCTGACCTGGCGATAATGCAGTGACACGGCTATGTAAACAAAACACGGCGCACACGCGATGAACGCACTCAGTCACTCACATGGTTGGTGTATCCATCGGGGTCACATCCTGCGAAGACGTACAGCGTTTTGTTGACGTAAGAAGAACAGAAGCCTGTTAGGTCTTGGGGGATGTAGCCTTTAATCTCCCTCTGCTCCCTGTCACACATGAACCCACACCACAAAGACTTTTAAAAAAAAACACACACATGCATGTGTTCACTAAAGACTGTAGTCTTTATACTTAATCCAGCCTATTAGGTCAGTGTATCTTGTTTATCAGGAGACGCAGGCTTTGGGCTGATATCCATAGATTAGTTGTCAAGGTGACGAGCCTTTATCACAGCTGATAACATGCAGTCTGTCTGTCTGTCTGTCTGTCTGTCTGTCTGTCTTACCATGTCCCACTGTCCAAATCACAGAGCCACAGCTCATCGGTGGGCAGCATGACATCCACTCCATCAACTACCTGAAGAAACAACACAGGAGATAAAGTCAGTGTGTTTATAGCTGGATCAGCTGATAGAGGCCTCCGGAGACGACACACTGGAGATGGATACTGAGCCAACAGCAACAATCAGGATGTAACAAGATACAGTTGGTGACAAATTACAAAAGGGGGAGGAGGTACAAAAAAAAATGTCGTCATGTTTTTGGCTCATCTCTGATCATGTCCTGCACTGACATTCTCAGCCAGCAGATGACGTGTGTCTCATAAAGCTGCATGTAAACATCCCTGTTCCTGTAGAAACAAACCAGCTGAGCACCCTGATGACTGCAGCCGCACGGCCACACCCCAACAACACACCCAAACAACACACCCAAACAACACACCCGCTTTCACTCTGCTGCCTGCAGCCTTGACCTGCTCAGGTGTTTCACACCTCATACATGACAGGTCCTGATTGGATGGTTAAGAGCCTAATTGTCCCAGGCAGAACAGCTGTGTGGAGACATGTGCTTCCATCATGACTCTCCACTCATCAGGGTTTGTTTTCACACACACACACACACACACACACACACACACACACACACACTTTACTCCCTCGCCTGAGATTTGTTGTCCTGTTGAAACCTGTTTCAGGATTATTGAGCCCTGATTAGTGCATGAAATGAGACATGTCCTCCACATGCAGGTGGATGCAGACACACCCAGTGGTCAGTTTGGTAGACGCACCCGCACCACAGGACTGACACACACACTGACACACACACACACAGTACTTTGTGTGTTACATTGGGTCAGAGGCAGTGATGATGAACGCACCCTTCAACCAAACCACAAACTGACAAACTGACCACGTCTTTAAAACCGGGTTTAAAAAACACACAAAAAAACAAACATAAAAACTAACTTTATTTAATTATCAATTATTGATTTTTTGCTTAAGTGCATTTACTAAGCCTGTGAGTTTGACAATTTACCAAATGTAATAAAAATGTGTTTACCTGGTGCGTCAGAGACAGGTTTACGTCTGAGTGGACGACTGCAGCAGTCAGAGGGAAAAAAACAAAACAAAACAAAACAAAACAAACAAAAACAAGCGATGGAGACGCACGAGCGCGTGACGTGGCTCCTCGCGGACACAAACCCGCACAGGTACTTACTTACCCGGTAACCTCCCCACACGTACAGCGTGTTGTCGCTGATGAACGCCGCGTGGCCGCTCCTCTCCAGCGGGCGCACGGGCGCATCTCCCCCGGCAGCATCCATCCGTGGGGCGGACTGGCACTCCGACTGACCTCTCCGATAAAAACAAGTAAAATGGAGGAGGAGGGGGATGGAGGAGGAGGAGGGGGGTGAAGCCGACTGGATCAGGCGTGTGGAGAAACGTGTTTTTCAGGCTTTCTGTCACTACTTCCTCCTCCCACCACCACCACCACGACTCGTGCGCAAGTTGACTCCTGCCGCAAAAACCGTGGCGCACACAGCGCATTTAACTCCCTCAGGGCTGCGCACAACAGCTGATCCAAAGTGTTGTTGTCAGGACTTTATTGGTTTCTGTGCTCCATCAAAGCACAGCTCGCTGTTCGCACAGATAGATGATTGCTTATGTGTTTGTTTGCTTATGTGAATGAAAGTGATCCGATTGGAAACTAAAGGTGGCGCTGCGTCGTCACAGCGCAGGTGGAAATGATCTCAGTGTCAATCATCATGTGACGAGCTGCAGCTGCTGCGATTGTCCCTGCACTGACGTCACATGTCCACAGGGTGGACAGGTTAGGGGACAGCAGGTCCCCAGATGTTAAACCCCTTCAACACTCAACACCACCACCTCACCTGTTGTGTTCATAGTTCAATGTTGCACCTTTATTCTGCATTGTGTATAAGAGGTCAGGAACATGGCATCGTGGAGGGGGTTGTAAAGGAAAGACTTGACCACATTATGTGTGTTTTTGTGTGTAGATGGGAAAATGTGATATATCTGAGCTTTTTGTCTTTATGATCATCTTTTTCACCTGTTTCCTTGTTGGAGATGTTTTGGAGTCTTTGTGTATCAGTGTTGCTTCATTGTGGTGTTTTGATTAACTTAACAAGACATGTGAAATTTATTTTATTGGTCATTGACACATCATACATGTTAAATGAAATGATGATAAAAAAAAAACAAAGCTAGGATAACAAAGCTACAGTTTACTCCTCTCACCATTTGCGAGTGATATATTGTGCATGTATCAACATGGATTTGTTGAGCAAACCTTCAATGATTCTTGTTCTCGGCAAAAAGTCATGTATAAAGTTCCATTATAGTTCTGTGATTTCCATTCCAAATCAGAATCAAATATTCAGGAGATGGAAAATAAAACTGAGTAAAATGCATAACAAATTGTCAACACATTTACAGGGTCTCTTCATTTGCTGGAGGACAGTACATCTGAACTGCCGCTGAAATATCCATTTAACAGTCATGGCTAAGTGCAAAGATGCAAAATGCACCAGCATATTTTCCCAAACAAGAAAGAACTTCATGAGTTATCTGAAGCAGCATAAAAACACAGAGCTACATCTTCAATCATATTGTCCATAATCAATGTCTGTTTCAGTTCAAATAGACATTCCACAAAATCTTGGTGACAGACGTAGCAGTGTAATTTCACTGCATGATTATGGCCATGATTTTTTATGGATTAAAAAAAGGATTATTTGATGCTTTTTGGCCCCAAATTCGACCAAGAGAAAAGTAGTGTAAAGCTTAAATAGAAAAAGAAGGCACAATCAAAACTTATTTAGAATATGTCAAGTGCTGTTTTCAGTATTTTGCATTTATACCAAACAACCTTACTACCGCTGTGCTGCAATATGCAACTTTCTTTCTGCACAAATGCAGATTTGAGTATTTCTGGTAAACATGAAGGATTGGCAATGTATTCAAAATGAAAATATGAAACAAAATAAATAACCCACAATGTAAATTGGCAGTAACATTTATCGCTACCCTTTCCTTCTGTTGAAGCCGTGGCTAAATCTGAATTCAGAGAGGTATTAAAGTCAGTTACGTTACAGGCTCCATGACCATCTAATGGCCACTACATCTCTGTCTTCAGTATTAATGTAAGTTAGGGCAGGTTATTCATGCTGATAATTGCACTTGAGTTTACTTCATGTAACAGCCAGATTATTGATAGTTGTTGTTCACTTCACGAGAGAACCTCTGGCTTCCTGTAAAAGGTGAATTTTATCTTGAGCTGTGCATCACCGTCCTGCTGCCTGTGCTCAGTCCTCAAGATCCCTCTCCCGGTACTTCTTCATTCGCTCACAGCGAGGACACGAGATTCCTGGAGCCTTGCAAGCCAGGTGGAACACAGCTTTACAGGCTTTACACCTGAGTCAGTGACAAAAAGAAATATTTTACACTAAAATACATATTAAATATTAAATATTACTAAATGACTATATACTGAGAAAGACCAGTAAGGCAGCTGGATGGCTTGAGCCACAGTAAGTACAACAAGGAGGACTGGTGATTGGATAATTGGCTTCCAAGAATGATGGGTATTTTATTGTATAAATGAAAAAAATGAGAAAATGGGCATGGAGATAAAAGTGGGAGAAATTTGGACCTGGATAACAAACCTGGCAGTGCTGTCAAACTGGAAGGGAAAGATGATGTCGCTGGCCTGACATATCTGGCAGATGAAGCCACGCTGAGTGCACAGGTCGCAATGAAACACGTGGTTGGCAGCAAACTGCACCAGTGTTATCAGGTGGGCTGCATACTGACCCTCTGCCATCTAGATAAAACAAAACACAAAGAGATGTATAAAGTCTGTTCAAAATGGAAGAGGACTGGTGACATAAAAGAATCAGTGATCCAGGAGGATACCTGTCGCAGGTCCAGGACACTGTACAGATGGCTCGACTCTAAAAAGTAAGTTCGCTGCCCCAATCTGCAAATAAAAGCATTAATATGAAAGGGTTTCTGCAGGAAAGCGACACAGTAATACTTGTGAAAATGTGACATTTTTGTTTTGGGAAATGTAAAAAAAATCAATTTAGTGCTTTAGAGGATTTCCTGTAAAGTGCGTGTTACACACAAGCTTGCACATACCTGGCTTGGAGTTTCTTGTAAGCTCCACTGCGGCAAGTGAGCAGGTAGTCACCAAGGAGACGCAGCCTCTGCCGCAGGTTATGGGCCTGAGCCATAGTCTCAGCATGCCGTACTAACTCAGGGTTTAACTGCTCCAGGTTCAGAAGGGGCTCCTGTTCTACCTTAGCCAGCAGCCACAGGGCCTTTTTAGACACCTGCACACAGAGACACAGATACACATGCAGGTCACTAAGTCTGTATGTATGATTATGAGACAAAATGAACACATATTGTATGTGTAATTTATGAAATATTATTTTGTATCAAAGATTTTAAATGTATCATACCAACATCTGATAGTCACATCTATCAGTTCACCTGGCTGCAGCTAAAGAGTGATCTGTGTGTGTGGCACCTACTTCTCGCTGCGTGAGGTCCCAGTTGTGTACCATACGTGAAGGGATGATGGTGGTGTCACCATGGTGACAGGAGTCACAGTAGTGCTGGCCTGAGAACTCACATAATCTGGCTCTGGCCAGCGACGGGCCAATCTGCTGAGGACACCCTATGTAGGATACAGAATGAACTAATCTCAGCATCTGATACACAACCACACACACATGAGCCAAGAAAGGCAATATTACCTGCACACATGAAGTTCTGATTGTCCAGCCCCTTCTCTGAGGGCACATTGCAGAGATGAATTAGAAGTGCTCCATCTTCCTTTAGTCTGTGTTGCACCAGTCTGTGGAGATTTCCTGTCAACCCCAGGTGTCCTGCAGCTGGTGCCTCGGAGCTCTCCTCCTCCCCACTCTCCAGGTAAGAGTCCAGAGCACCACGGATCAAAACCCTCCAAGAGCGGGCCTCCTCTGGGTTCTCTGCTCTGAGTCTTAGTGTATTCCTCACAGTCAAAAGTTTAAAAAAGGCCGGGCCTCCTGAGGAAACATCAGGCACCACATCCCGGATTTCCTCAATCGAATGCTTTAGCTGCATTAACTTTCTGTCCCCTTGCATCTGGAAGCCTTTCAAGGCCTCCAAGGAGAGGGAGAAAATCAGAGGGACCCATACGCGTGCCTCAGGATCTGTGGAGAAGTACAAAACAGCTTCTTTGATGGCGTCCGTTTCCAAATCAGCAGTCCGAGTCCAATCGAACTCCTGTGGAGGAGGTGGTGCCTCAAGCCCTTCAGAAGTCCTTGTATCCCTGCTTATGTGGTCTCTCTCAGGACTGGACAATGCAGGGGATGAGGATGAATATGTGCGTTCATCGACACCATTCTCACTGCTTGGTTGCAGCACCTCCCACTGATCATCACTGCGAGACACTGGTCGGCATTTGTTTACAGCCTCAACTATGCGGTCCACCCAGTCCTCAGCTTCGTCACGATTGGCTGCTCGGAGGTACAGTCGCTTCCCTGGAAAGGCCAGCTCGAAGCGGCCCTCAGGAGAGGTGATGCGAGCGTCCTCACATCGCACCAGTGAGCAGTTGTCGCAACACGTCCGCTCCTCTGCGTTGAAATAAAGGCGGAACTCAAAGGGTGACAGCTCGCAGTAGTAGTCGCGCCACATCCCCATTGCACCTCTTCTCTCGAGATGACCGAGCTTCAGCAGGCCACGAAAAGGGTTGGACAGTCCTGACAGAGAGACAGACGCAGTTCACACTGAAAATAAAACACCCGCAATTTTCTTCATGGGATCTCTGGTCTGTTATTATGCTTGTAAACAGCATGACACGCGTTTAAATCTGTCAAAGCTGCTTTAACGGCTATGTTTGAAATCACTGGAAAAACATGACCAATATTAAGAACAGGAACCGCAGTCGTGATCTTCCTTTCTGACTCAACCAGGTGAAGTCTTGTAATAAAAACAATGCAACTACATTCCACTGCGACCTCGCCTTCACCTTAATATGACATATGACATATTTTTTCCCATCTAACAGCTGATAGAAAACACAAGCTGTTGCAGAGGCATTTTGGGAGTGGCCATGATTGCAACAGTCTTCTTAAAAACAAAAGTATTAAAACCAAATATTCGCACGATGGATTTAGTTATATGACACTGAATTTGAACAGAAACTACTGTACCTATCTGTCTGCGATGGACAACACTGGGGGGTGACTGTGAGACTTTGGGCTCCGGTGTGTGAGCAGGCCCCTTGTCGTGTTCTGACACCTCCTCCAGATGGGGCTTGTATATATCATCCTCAGAGATCCAGGAGTGGGAATGCTGCAACAGTAACACAAGAAGCTGTTTTATCTATCACAAAAAGGCTTAGGTCTGTTCCTCTTCCTTTGTGACTTTAGGGTCAGTAGGGTGAAACTATGAGAAACATGTCAGCTCAAAAAGACATTAAGTGGGCAATATCACTTTCAATGGTGTCTTGGGTTGTGCAAACGCAAGCACAAATCTATCATTTACAATCTTGACCAACTGTAACAAACTGGCCATCATCTGGCAACAACAACATCCTTCAGTAAATACTGACACATCCTGGGGCTCTTCCTACTTTGAATCATTTGCATAGTAAACTTTCTACTGTTCACAGTCTACGGCTGCATAATCTAAAATCAGACAGCACAATAGCACTGTTGTGACTCTTTGCCCTCATCCTCAACTTGCTTGACGTGTGGGGGAGAAAAATATCGGCTACGTTTTTTTCTATGAATTTTTAAGTAACTTGTCCTGATTTGCCACCTTGATACACTGGCTTCCAGGAAGAGTCAGACATGTGTCAGTTCCCCTGTGGAAGAACTTGAATGGCAACATAGCAGTAAAAGCATTTCTGTAAACAGCACGACTCTACCCAGAAGCAAGCTCAAGATCAAAACACGATGTACAGTCTATTAAGATTAACCAAACATTTGTTATCACAATACAAAATAAATGATGGCATTATGAAATGTCATTAAAATGTTGGCACTGGCCAACTCGGGCATATGTAACACAAATGCAGGGCAAGCAAAATGAGTTATATATCAGCTGTGTTTATTATATTGCTACATACTACAGGTGGTGGACCGACAAGGAGGTAGACGGCCCGTGGCTTCCCAAGTCTGTGTTAGTCATGTTGATCTAAAATCTATTTGTCTGCTCATATACTTACAGGCAGGGAATCTGTGCAGAGTTTACTGCTCAGGATGCTGGCAGAGCGCCGTGCCTCTGTGTGTAGCGATGGATATGAGCTGCTCCTCTTAGAGCCTTCCTCTTGTTTCTCATGCTGGACAGGCTCACTACACTCCTTTACATCAGCTGCATTTACCTCCTCCACAGCCACAATAGGTTCCCCGACTGTGAAGAGCACATGGTTGTCCAAGTGCGACTCACAAGAGGTATCGTTGCACTCTTCAGAGGGAGTGTGGTTAATGTGGTTCTCATCAGACAATGGCAAATCAAGAGAAGGTGGTTGTGGCTCTGAATAGGAGTGTGTAGAGTTCAGGGGCTGGTCTTCTTGGGGTGATGTCGCAAGACCCTGGGTCTCACTGTCTGAGCCACTGAAGAGGGTTGTCTCTGAAAACTGATCTGGACCTGTGCTTGAGACAAAGGAGTCTTCACGCATGGAATCCTGACTGCACTGCCCGCTCTCCTGGAACTCAGTCAACAAACTGCAGAGACAAAGATATATCAAGACATTAAACTGTGAGTTTAGGACGAAATGAATGAACTCATCATTGTCTCTTTTTCTGACTTCCCTGGATATTTCCATTATTAACTCACCTACACACCACTGTAACTGTTAACACAGAAAAACTATCTTCCTTCTTTTTAAATTGTTATTTATAAATGCTCAGTCATTTCCGAAAACACCTGACAACTGGAGTTCTGTATTTTTTTCTTTTTTTTAAAGAAAACACTTCCCAAAAAGGAGAACACATTTTGTTTGCTTGGGACTATTTTAGCTGTAGATCGGTGATATTTGCAGCAACAGGTCTACATCGATGGCGTACCTTAAAATAAACAAATATGTAAAATGTTCATAGTAACGAAAGAACATGTCACCCAAAGCATAAAGTGTCAGACTGGTGTGTTTTTATTCGTTTTTGAACAACTCACGCTTTATGGCACAGAGAAAGCAACCCACGTCTGTATGCTTTCTCTGGGCTCTGTATCCAAAGTCTACTTTTTTTTAGATGATTTTGTCTTTTATGCGGGTTTTGGTCTTTTCATGGGATTTGTTGGCAATACAAAAACAAAGAATGACACTGGCCTTGTCAAGCAGCATATGCTGTTAGATATACTTACTCCTTCTGGGGCCTCTTGTTGAAGTTGCCATTAATGGGCAAGTCCAGGTCACATGAGGACCACTGCTCTCCTGTCGGGCTGCGGGGATCCTGCCCCTGCAGGAGGCTATCAGAGCTCAAGCTGGAGGAGAGCTGAGAGGAGCCTGTGGTGTCCAAGCTTAGATTAGATGAGCTGAGTGCAGTGCTGCTACCTTGCAAAACGCCTGGCCCCCTCCCAGCCAACAACTCTGGACACCCTCTCTGCACATCCAGGGCATCTGATGAGCCTGATGACTGAGATCCTGTATCCCACGATTCCTTACATAGTGGCTTGGAGACAGGATGGTCCCTGCCATGAAGGGACAGGTCCAGTACATCTGCCTGTGAAAAGGGGCAGAGTCCAGCGAGAGCCAGGGGCGTAGTGGTCCATTCGTTCAGGACAGCTGACTTGTACGACAGGCTGAATGTAAGTGATGCGAGACCTTGGAGGTAACTGAGAAGAACCTCCCGCTCCTCAGTGTTCAAGAGCAAGGCACTCGGCTGGTAGTGGGCTTGCAGTTTAGAGTCCTCCCGAAACAAAGATGCAAGGTAGCACTCCAATAGACCGTGGTTGAGGGCCAGCCGCAGCCACGCTCTGCTGCGTCCCACGTCTGTGCCAACAAAGCTGATCTTCTCTAGCTCTGTGATGACATCACTGGTGATTTAAAAGAGAGGATAATGACATGATATTGTTTAAATAAACCTGTAAATGATACCTGATCACATTAGACATACATGTAAATGTGTGCAATTGTCTCAACCTACCGGTGAGTGACAGTCTTGAGGAGGCTCCAGAAGAAAGGCTGAGGAAGGGCCCCTCGATCTCCCTTCCTGGTCCGACCCACAGCCTCTGAGCGGATGTACTTGCTCTTGATACCATGAATGAATACAGCCTCCAGGGCACAGCAGAGCAAGTTAGCGTCACCATCTTCGCTGGTTACCACTGCGTCTGAGGTTATGTATCGCTTCTGCAGGGCTTTGAGTGACTGCGCCAGCTTCTCCTTGATCTGTGTGACAACGCAGGAGAGTGGGCGATGTAATCAGCCTTAATTTTTTTTCCGAACAGAGATCAATTAAGATCTGATCAGAGGTAGGCTGGGAAACAGTAACCTGACCTAGACATTAACCTTTGTTCACAACAAAGAGTGGAGTCACATTTTCACATTCCAATCTACAGTAAGATAAGGAATAAACAGAGTGAGGTCAGCAGGCATTCTGTTGTAAAACATGGCCTACTGTTACATGTAGCCTACAATATAAAAGCACCAAGTATATCTTATGCAACAGCCTGTAGAATAAGAGTGCATTTTTCAGTAGCACCTAACACTTTGCAACAACACGTTTTTCTCCTTTCTAACTGATGCGATGACATGCTGCTGTTTAACCTCTCGCTTTGTAGCTAAGTCATTTCTCTTTAGCAGTAGACTGTCTGCTATAAAGGCCCTGAGTCTGTTAACTCCAACACACAAAAAAGTGCCTTAAGTGGTGTCATAATGTACACTGCCTGGGCACAGTGACATCAGTGTAATTACAACATGCACTCATTTATCGTCACAGTCAAGCAATGTTAAAAATACACACACTCAAACCAACGAGAACTGACTCTACTTCTGCCACCTGCCCCAGATCGACGACATTACTAGAATAAGAGAAAAGGAGAAGTGCACAAGGACACAGGGAACAGTGTGTAGTTTTACCAGTTTGACATCTTTAGCCTCAGTCGGCAACTCTGGCATCTGTGTGGCAAGCATGGCACCTCCTGGGAATATTTTAATCCTCCCACATGGCACACTGAAGCACAAAAACAAAAATGATTCATTTGACATATGCAGATTGTAAAGAGAGTATGAATGCAGTGAGGCTTTCACACATAAATCTCTGCTGAAATGACTTCTGACATTTAAGAAAAATAATGCCAACTTTGGTATCATGTGATGCTATGGAGTTTTTCCCCTTCCGTTCATATTTTTAATTGAGCAATCAAGTATTTTCCATCACGGGACTGTGTTCTGTGACATATCCTCAGTGTCATGGTTTCAGTGTGTAACCACTAGTGAGTGAGTGAGTCATGTGAGGCGCTGTTTATAAAGAGGGCGTCTGCGGGGAAGTAGCTATAAATGCACCAGAGCTAACTTCCTTAACCAGGGAAAAAGTCCCGAGGGAACAAATCAGGATCCTGACAACGATAGACTTGTACTCCCCGACACAATCACAGCCAGATAAGACCACTGTTCACCTACAATGAATTTTTAAAAAGGACATTCAACTCGATTATGTGGAGTGTTTTTGGCCCCAGCTGCAGACTAGTACACCCTCGTCATTTAACGCAGCCGAAATCATAACAGAGTTGCTCTCATTAATGTAATCTTATGTTTATGTTGTCAGACACATTATTATTAAGGCATCGTCAGACCAATCTGAAATGTTATTACCCTTGTTAACTCGGATACACTGAGTTTTAAAGTGAAATATCACAGAGTAAGATGCAAATACAGGTTGTGTTAACTCCACTGATGAAAGAAAAGGCTCTTGGTACATTCAATGACAAGCCACGGACAACACTAAATTAATTTTACAAACAGTCAACATGTAAGATGAGTTAACTATAAGCACGGTGTTAGCATTCATAGTGTTAAACTGCGGTCCTGTCAACCAGGCTGAATGCGGTGTTAGCATTGTTCGTTAACCAGGCAGGGTTGTAGCACACAGCTAGCCTCCTTACCGAAACAGATCCTGTACGGTCCACAGGGAGCCGTCAGTCCTCGGTAATATACTTAACAGTCAGGCAAACACCCGACCAGTGCTGTCACTCTCCATCTTTCATGCTGAAAACGTCCGAAACACACAACAACTAGCATCAGCCAAGACTTGTTGTGACAGGAGGCGGTGCGACCAACCAACTGAACACAGATGCATCATGGGAACTTCCTTGGTCTCGTGATGCGTTCATGCTCGGTCAGAAATATGACAATAACATACGAAGGTGAAAGAGCGGTGCGCACATGGTAAACTCTTGAAGCAACTTAGAACTAATTATTCAATTTAGTTGAGTTAATTTACATTTTTTTTAACAGAACTGAATTTGACAGACTGAATTTTTTTACACTGTGTTGTTTTTTGCTGTCTGCGTGAAAAATGAACACTGTGCTGAGTAACACATACAAGGATGAAGAAAACAATGACCAAATGAGGAATAGTTGTTTTTATTCGATATAATATGTTTAAAAATAAATAAATAAAGATATATAAATAAATAAAGTGTATAAATAAACTGTTAAATTAAATCAGTAAAATTAGTTAATCAAATGATTAATAAATAAATCCTATGAATAGAAAAATAAATAAATAAACAAATTCTTCATCTCATGCACAGGTGTTAGTTGGTGTTTCAGACAACAGAAACCAGCACATCAAGTCTCAAACAACATGGAAGGCTCTGTTACTCCACCATGACACCCACACAGAGGCGAAGGCCGTCAGCCTGCTGGGTCACAACATTCAGGAAGTGCTCCAGTGTTTTCTCCTCCCATGATGCAGAGCTGTGATCCTCCTCAAACAGGACCACCACCTCCTCCAGAACCTGCACTGCGAAACCAAGCTTCTCCTCAGCCTGCATGGAGAAGATGATGAAGAGCAGTCAGATCAATACATTCGATCACACATGGTCTGTACAGATACTTGTGTTTTCCTCACTGATGCCTGGGATGCCAGTCTGTACTGCTCATTAGGGAAACCCACAGTGTCGTCCACCTCAGCATCCTCAGTGGTGTTAGTGGAATTCTGAGCCTGCATCACACACACAAACACACTCGTCACGTGCTGAGGTACACAAACAGTGAACCCATTCGGTTAAGATGATTCACTGACTTTAAACAATACGCAAAGAAGTTCACTTACCATCATACTGAGCAGCTGCAGGGAGATTTGACTGTGCTGTGTGAATTTATGATCCATCCACCTGCAGCTCAGTGTGAGTCCTGCACTGAACAGACCCACAAACAGGCAAACCAACAAGATCCTGCTGAGCATTTTTAGATCTAACTGTAGCTGTTGACTTTGTTTAGGTTCAGATGTCTCCTGGTGTTGTGCTGGACCAGACCTGCAGCTCCTCATTTATAACAGCACACACCTATTTCATTTTCCACATCAGCTGTGGACTTGGGGAACTCTACACATGAACTGTGGCTTTCAGACACACACAGTTCAAAGGTCAAATAAAACCTCAAACCTTATAGTAAAACAAATGAATGTGTCACATTCATGTTCACACAGATTTCTCAGATGTGTAAAATCTTGTAATTAAGTCATTTGAGTCATTTTTATTTTTCAGCACAGACGAAACAGGATCAACAATGTCTTTATATAGAAAAACTATAACATTTACAGAATTAGAAAAAATACAAACTATTTATAAAAATCAAACGTAATCCAAAAAGGCCTAATAGAAATTTGTACAATTAAGTGACATACTTAAAAAATGACATTGTCTCTTAGAAAGTTTGAATTGCACCATTGATTTTTAAATGGATTTACAGTAGTCATTCACTGATAAAACTGCAGGTGTCATTGTTTGCGTGAGGCAACGTAAGAGGAAGTCCCCATTAAGAGAAAATGAAAGTGGCTCCGTGACAGCAGCCTGTGCTGTGACATTCATTCATATGAACTGGTCAAAGACATTTCACATTCATTTAACCAGAACATGGCTGCTCAAACATGAGAACCAGACAGGGGGATTCTTCTTCATTATACTCTTTATTATACAAACCGGACCACACTTTCATTATGGACTATGAAATATTTCATTATGAAGCTCACACACATTGGTATAATGTAAATTGTAACCAAAGAAATACATGTCTTTGCTTAATCAATTAATTTTGTTGTGGTACTTTTATTATTATCTATATTTTTAAAGTTGTTGTTTTTTATTTTAATTGAAGACACAAAAATATTACTTTTGGAAAAAGTAAAAAAAATCGGACACTGATTCAAATCTGAAACTTGTAACATAGTGATGAGGTGGTAAAATACTGGCCAACAATTAAACAATGTAAGAACACATAGTGTGTCAAGTATCCAAACCAATGTCTATAGTGAAGTTTCAATAACACAAGTGTTAGAATCCACATATAGTATAAGAACAATAAACTATTAATGCAATTTATAATGGCAGTATTGTTACAGCAAATGACATGATGAAATAGCAAAAAGCAAAGCTGTGGTCATTCGCCAGAAAAACGATGTGTGCTGCGATTATCACAAGAGACTCAACATGAAGGACTGTCACTATACGCATCTCAAGCCACTTTCATTTTCTCTTTGGTGACGCAAATTCACCTTGTGGCATCTCACGCAATTACACAGTTTCACAGCTTTAATCACGTACTGTGTATTTTCAAATAGTTATTAATTAGAGCCAAATCATCCTTGTTAACACATTATTATGATCAGCTCCCAGAAGAACGAGTGAGATAACAACCTGCTTTAGCACATACACATATTGCTTCAAATCTATCAAATGCAAAATAACAAATTCACTGTTTTAAAGAAATAAGAATTATTACAAGGACCACAGTTAAACCCCTGTGATGAACATCATTTAGATCAAGGAACCAGTCTTCCAAGCTTCCTTCCTTCAAAAATCGAATTTTGTCAAAGATTTTCCAAATGTGACAGGTCTGTCTCAACTCCACTGCTGTATTTCAGCTTTTCTGTCACGTGTGTAAGTTTCACCATATTATAGTGAGATAAAATGTTGATCAGGACGCTGATTTCAAATATTCTGAGGTTTTATTTGACCTTTGAACTGTGTGTGTCTGAAAGCCACAGTTCATGTGTAGAGTTCCCCAAGTCCACAGCTGATGTGGAAAATGAAATAGGTGTGTGCTGTTATAAATGAGGAGCTGCAGGTCTGGTCCAGCACAACACCAGGAGACATCTGAACCCAAACAAAGTCAACAGCTACAGTTAGATCTGAAAATGCTCAGCAGGATCTTGTTGGTTTGCCTGTTTGTGGGTCTGTTCAGTGCAGGACTCACACTGAGCTGCAGGTGGATGGATCATAAATTCACACAGCACAGTCAAATCTCCCTGCAGCTGCTCAGTATGATGGTAAGTGAACTTCTTTGCGTATTGTTTAAAGTCAGTGAATCATCTTAACTGAATGGGTTCACTGTTTGTGTACCTCAGCACATGACGAGTGTGTTTGTGT
>JAFBJQ010000384.1:0-17456 GCA_016785345.1 Trinectes maculatus | reverse complement strand
CTCAGAGTGGAGAGCAGTCCCAGGGATCGGCGTCCAGTGACTTGGAGGAGAAGCCTGATCATCCTGCCCCACAGAGAACGTATCCTTACAGAATAAGAAAGCCTAGACTTATGTTCACCTATCATAAATTAGGCCAACCCACTATGTCACATAGTTAGGCTTATTACAGATTGTTATTTCCTCTGTTTAGATTCTGGAAGTTAGATGAGGAACAGTTGAGTTACAGTCAAATAGTACTGTTTAGCCGTTCTTGTATGTAGAGACATGCTCTTATTGGTGTCAGACTTTAAGGTGACTATATAAAAAAATTGTACCACATGTTGGTTTAGATAGGAGGTCCTTACTATGTGAAATAACCTTACTCAGGGAAGATACAGATACCTGTGTTTCTGACGGATGGAGCAGTGGAATGTTATCATGCACAATGACATCTGCTGCGAACATGTGGCATTAATAGGAGATAGATATCACGTGGTGGACTGTTTACAGTTTTGTATCTTCATGGACATTTTTGAACCCTGACTCCTTTATAGACAGGAACCTCTTAATATTATGCATTGTAATGTGAATTGTCAACCTTGAAATGTCGGGACGCCATTATATTTTTGAGGGGAGAGTGTTGGGAAGTGGGTTGAGGAGCACCCCCCTCCTATATTTGATGTTTGTTAGTTTGATATTAATTTGTGATGCAGTGGTGGAGTTTCGCCACAAGGGGGAGTTTCCCAGAAGTGAGTGACGTGGGGCGGAACTGTGTTGTGTGTCGATGTAGTACTCGGGCGCGAGTGTTGTAAAAGAAGAGAATAAAGACGAGTTATGAACTCCCCATCTCGCCGCCGTTCTTCAAGTGTGTAACACTTCTGATTCAGGGGTGGGGGCCGTCCTCTCTCAGCGGACCTCTATTGATAATAAGCTTCACCCCTGTGCCTTTTTCTCCCGTCGCCTGACTCCTGCTGAACGGAATTATGACGTAGGTAACCGTGAGCTGTTCTGGCGCTGCAGGAGTGGAGACATTGGCTGGAGGGGGCCACTCACCCGTTCGTCGTTTGGACTGATCACAAGAACCTCTCCTACCTTCGATCTCCCAAACGTCTTAACTTTCGCTAGGCTAGATGGGCACTGTTCCTGGATCGGTTTCAGTTTATTATCACCTACAGACCTGGTTCACGTAACATTAAACCTGATTCTCTCTCGCGACAGTTTGCTTCCCAGGGTGAGGAGAAGAAGGAGGAGCCCATACTGCCTGCTGCCTGTGTGGTTGGAGCAGCCAGATGGGAGGTGGAGCGTAGGGTCCAGGAAGCTTTGGACTGCCAAACACCTCCGGATGGCTGTCCTCCGAACCTTCTTTTCGTCCCTTTGGTGGTTAGAACTTCCGGGGGTCCATAGAACTACTACTTTCATCAAACAGCATTTCTGGTGGCCGTCCATGGGCAGTGATATTTAGGACTACGTTCTGGCCTGCTCCGTCTGCGCACGAAGCAAGGCCTCTCACCGTGCCCCCGCCGGTTCCCGTCATCCTCTGCCAATCCCTCACAGACCTTGGTCCCACATTTCCGTTGACTTTGTTACTGGTTTACCTTCCTCCCAAGGTAATACAACTATTCTCACCGTTGTCGATAGGTTTTCCAAGGCTGCTCATTTTATCCCTTTGCCCAAGTTACCCTCCGCTCTTGAGACCGCTGTCTTACTTGTTACTAATGTCTTTCGTATTCACGGTCTCCCCTATGATATTGTTTTGGACAGGGGACCCCAGTTTATTTCCTCAGTTTGGAGAGCGTTCTGCAAGGCGGTGGGGGCTACGGTGAGTTTATCTTCTGGCTACCATCCTCAATCTAACGGACAGACGGAGCGGGCCAATCAGGACCTCAAGGCGGCCCTGCGCTGTGTGACGAACCAACACCCTGCGTCCTGGGCTGTCCACCTCCCCTGGATCGAGTATTCGCATAACTCTCTGGTCTGCTCCGCCACAGGTGTCTCCCCATTCATGGCTTCTCTTGGCTACCAGCCTCTGCTGTTTCCCACTCAGGAGAGAGTAGTACTGTTATGGTCCTGTGTTTTTGTACTTGGTCTCTGGGGGTCTATTTCATAAAGCAGGCTGAGAAAAGCGACGCTTAATGTGAATAGCCTGGCTAGACTTAGCCAAAACAAATGAGTTGAGGCTAACTCGGTTCCATAAAGGCTGAGCCGCGTTTACGCAGCCACACTAATTCTAGCCAGGTTCAGCTAGTCAGGCTGATTGCGTGTGCACACCATTCCTAAGCAGCCCATGAGGTCGAACACAGATCAAGCGGATTCACAATGGCAAAATGCACAAGGACAGAGCGAGCGGCAGAGCGCTGTGAGGAAATCAAACATATAATAACGAATAGAGGCAACATGGCAGCAACACATAAACTCAGAGAGAAAGACCAACAGGAAACTGCCGATCGATTAAATGCGTAAGTATCTACAACCCAAGTTAAGTTGCCATTAAATAAATACCACTGAGTTAAAGCTTGGACATAATACACAATTTATATATATAATGTATAACAAAACATACAGGCTGTCAATCCTAACATTAAACTTTTTACTATTAAACATCGCCTGTGGGGTGGTGGTGTGCGGGGGGTGGGGGGGTGTCGGACGTCGCAGCAAGTTAATAAATTAAAAAAATATATATATATATAAACATTGTTCAGAGTGGTATATATGTCCACGAGCTATATTTATACTTGGATATCATCTGCACTAATTCCAATCCAATGGTGTTTTTTTTTCATATGTGAAAAAAATGAACATGGCGCTACGCAAGTGGTAGCCTGTTACAGCAGCTCCTGCTCCCAGTTGAGCTTTTTTACGATTTGTCTGTCTTTAATATTACTTTTTTATTACTTTCTTTACTGTTCTGTGTTCTTTATCGACCTGTGCATCATGAAGACCAAAATCGCCGTGTTTGCTCTGGTCTTTCTTTTACTTTTTCATTGTTTTTCGTCCGTGTCGGGGGATACTGGACACTGTCCTATTGTTTACCGTAGGGACCAGCTGTTAGCGCTCCGTAGCACAGCGGTGCTGCAACCCCCTGTGAGACCCGATGTTCCCCGCGAGCTGAGGAGGAGAAGGAGATGGGGATGCCGTGCTGGAACTGTGCGCCGCATCAGGAAAAGGAGATTCCAACCCGTCCTCCCGTCCATCGTCATGGGAAACGTAAGGTCTCTTCCCAATAAGATGGACGAGTTAGCGGCGCTGACCCGTCATCAGTGGGAATACAGGGAGTGCAGCATCATGATGTTTACAGAGACCTGGATGACTGCGCTCACTCCGGACACAGAGGCGGAGCTGCCCGGCTTTAAACTGGCGGACAGGACGAGGGAGAGCGGTAAGAGGAAAGGAGGAGGACTGGCAGTGTATGTGAATGATAGATGGTGTAACTCGGGGCACATCACTATTAAAGAGCAACACTGCTGCCGGGACATTGAACTGTTGGCCGTTAGTATGAGACCATATTACCTGCCGCGGGAATTCTCGCATGTTATCGCGATAACTGCGTATGTTCCCCCCTCTGCTAACGGTGATGCAGCCAGTGATGTCCTCCACTATGTCACAAGCAGGCTGCAGACAGATCACCCTCAGGCACTCCTTCTCATCTCTGGGGACTTTAACCATGCCCTCCGTCCTCCACCCTGCCAACATTCACCCAGTATGTTTCATGCTGCACCAGAGACAATAAAACCGTGGACTTGTGTTATGCCAACACCACGCAGGCATACATTTCTTCACCCCCCCACCCCACCCCCCCTGGGAAGATCTGACCACAACCTGGTTCATCTCCTGCCTGTGTACAAACCTCTCGTACACAGGCAACCAGCTGTGACCCGCACAGTGAGGATATGGTCCGACGAGACTAACGAGGCTCTGAAGGACTGTTTCGAATCAACTGTGTGGGAGGAATTCTGTGATTCCCATGGGGAGGACATTGACAGTCTGACACACTGTGTTTCAGACTACATCAAATTCTGTGAGGATAACACTGTACCCACCAAGACTGTATGGTGTTTCCCAAACAACAAACCATGGATTAACACTGACATCAAGGCCCTCCTTAAGGAGAAGAAGAGGGTCTTCAAGTCAGGGGGCAGAGATGAGCTGAGGGCTGTGCAGAAGGAGCTGAGACAGAAGATCAGGGAGGGGAAGAACAACTACAGGAGGAAGGTAGAGAACCAGCTGCAACAAAAGGACGTCTGCGGTGTTTGGAGGGGCCTGAAAACCATCTCAGGCCATGGGGGGTCTCACTCCCAAGCTATGGGGGACTGCAAGTGGGCAAACGATCTGAACATTTTCTTCAACAGATTTGATCAGACGTCTGCCCCTCCCCCGGCTCCCCCAGCATGCAGTGTTCTTTGTTCCAACTTCTCCCCCCCCCTCCCTTTCTGCTCCACTCTACTCACGGCCACCCCCCACTGCTCAGCCCATCAATACAACCCCCGCATTCACATTCACACCATCCAATGTACAGCCCCCCTGCTCCACCCTGTCCCTCACAACAACCCAGGTGAGAAACCAACTGCGGAGGATCAAGGCAAGAAAGGCTGCAGGTCCAGACGGCATCAGCTCCAGACTTTTAAAATCCTGCGCAGACCAGCTGTGTGGGATTGTTGGATTAATCTTCAATATGAGTCTGAAGCTGGGGAGAGTACCACAGCTGTGGAAAACATCCTGCGTGGTACCTGTGCCCAAGACACCGCACCCAAAGGACCTCAGCAGCTACAGGCCGGTGGCACTAACATCCCACCTCATGAAGACCCTGGAGCGGTTGGTCCTTGCCCATCTCCGCCCACTGGTGAGCCCAGTGTTGGATCCACTCCAGTTTGCCTACCAACCTGGCATCGGGGTGGATGATGCTGTCATCTTCCTCCAACACCAAGCTCTCTCTCACCTGGAGAAACCTGGGAGCACTGTGAGAGTCATGTTCTTTGACTTCTCAAGTGCCTTCAACACCATTCAGCCCAAACTCTTGGGGGACAAGCTGGGGCAGTCTGGTGTGGACCATCATCTCACATACTGGATTCTGGACTACCTCAGCAACCGTCCACAGTATGTGAGGACCGGAGGCTGTGTGTCCGACAACGCCGTCTGCAGCACAGGGGCCCCACAGGGAACGGTCTTGGCTCCGTTCCTCTTCACCCTGTACACTGCAGACTTCACCTACAACTCGCCCACCTGCCACCTGCAGAAGTTTTCTGACGACTCTGCAATTGTCGGCCTCATCACAGATGGGGACGATGGGGAGTACAGGAAGCTGACGCAGGACTTTGTGCGATGGTGCGAGAGGAACCACCTCCTGATCAACGCAGGAAAAACCAAAGAACTGGTGGTGAATTTTCGTAGGCGGACACACTGCCCCCCAACACCGGTGAACATCCAGGGAAAAGACATTGAGGTGGTCACATCTTATAAGTACCTGGGAGTTCACCTCTGACAATAAACTGGACTGGACTCATAACACTGCCGCACTTTACAGGAAAGGCCAGAGCAGACTGTACCTGCTACGGAGGCTAAGGTCCTTTGGAGTGCAGGGGGCGCTCCTGAGGACCTTTTATGACACTGTGGTGGCATCAGCCATCTTTCATGGAGTGGTCTGCTGGGGGACCAGCATCTCGGCAGCTGACAGGAAGAGACTGGACAGACTGATTAAGAAGGCCAGCTCTGTACTGGGATGCCCCCTGGAGCCAGTGCAAGTGTTGGGAGAGAGGAGGATAACAGCCAAGCTGTTGTCCATGATAAAGAACGACTCCCACCCCCTGCAGGACACTGTGGCAGCACTGCGGAGCTCCTTCAGTGACAGACTCCTTCACCCAAAATATGTGAAGGAACGTCACCGCAGGTCCTTTCTTCCAGCAGCAGTCAGACTCTACAACCAACAGTTCTCCTAGTAGACAACAACATACAACACACACAACACACAAACCCAATGCTGCTACACTGTTGCACTACAGTGATCCCTCGTTTATCACGGGGTTACGTTCCAAAAAGAACCCGCGATAGGCAAATCCGTGAAGTAGAAACCTTTATTTTTTTACAGTTATTATACAATAAAATACCCCATAAAACATTGAAAGCAAGGAACAAAACCTTTTTACAGGCCCAAGCATTTGTTTAAGAAATAAAAATAGAAGCGTTTTCTAACAAATAACTATGATAGTTTTTAGAAATACTGTAAAATAATCATTTTAATAATCAACCTACGCGGTTGGACACATTGTGACTGATGCGTATTTCACAGTTCCTCTGACTGTGCCTCTTCGTGCTGACTCTGCTGCACTGTAGCGTCTTTTTTTACTGAAGGCCGTGGTGCAGTTGTCTTTGTCGGTGCAGAACGTTTTGTCGACATTGTGGGTTTTGTCGTGGAGACAATATGCAAACATGTAAATTTGCCAAGCCGAACGCATTCTGTACTGGACAGAGACGAGGCATGGAGGAGATTGATTGACATTGGCCTACAGTCAGTTAGCCAATCAGGACACAGAGTAAAAGATAGCGAATGGGTAATTGATGCTGGTGGAAAGGTGAATCACTGTGGTGAGTCCGGTTAGAACTCAAAAAAAGACTCAGTTGCTGTAGTATGCCGATTTAATGACTTTAAACACAACAAACAAACTTTCTCCTATTTCTCTCCTTCCTGACTCCTCTGCTTGCAGGCGAGACGGTCGGGTCTAAGCTCCGCCCTTTAAAGGGCCAGCGTCTCCGTCCCGAGCACAGCCTTTTCCACACAGAGCACAACGCGCGTGCATATACTGTAAAAAAAAAAAAAAAAAGCATAACAAACTGCACTAACAAAATCCGTGAAACAGCGAAGCCGCGAAAGGTGAACCTTGTAATAGCGAGGGATCACTGTTCTGTATTTTTTGTATTGTGTACATTACTGTATTGTTGCACATTGTTATATGTATATGTATATAGGAGATATATATGTATATATATATAGACATATATGTATGTGTATATAGTGTATACTACTACATGTAGTACATGTGCAATGTGTAAATGTACCTAACTTATCTACATATTGATATACTTAGTTTTTTTCTGAGATGTCTAGTGTTTTGTTGCAATTTCTTTATTTTTTTATTTTTTATTTTTTACTACTTTTGTTATTATCTGTTTAATGCACATTGCTGTTTAATGCACACTGCTATCCCTGTGGCTGCTGTAACGTTGAAATTTCCCCAATGTGGGACGAATAAAGGAATATCTTATCTTATCTTATCTTAAAAACACGGGCGGGGGGGGGGGGAGCTTGGCCCGTTATTGAGAGGACTGAAGGGGGGGGGGCATCCTCACAAACTATGACCCCCAGTACAAGGGCTAAAATACTGAGAACACGTTTTAAAGCTAAGTAGACCACGCGGACAGTGTGGCACACTGTTACCGTGTTCATAAAAGTGCCACGCGCACAGTGTGTGGGACTGTGGTGCTGTGTGTAAGGTGAGGGCCGATCAGCTGGCAGATCTTTAGAGAATCTGTATCTCTCATATAAATGATTGTCTGGAAAAGCCTACGGATCAAATGGCATGGATTGGGTTATTATTTTAATTGTAATATTTAATATTTGAAATGTAACTAATACATAGTCTTTAAAACAGTGTTTCATGATGTGTTTTATTTAATATTTTATTGGTGGTGATCTTCCTGTTTTTAAAAAATGCTTAAAAACCCACGTCTTTTCTTTGGCTTTTCTCTTTTCTTTCAGATAAGTGTCACTGATAAGCAGCGACTAAGGCTAAGACTGACATTTAGCCTGGTCCGGACCAGGCTAGTTTGCCAGCATAAGTTGCCGTGGTAACTTAGTTTGAACTATGCTAAGCTTGCTTTATGGAACCGAATCCACTGGAAAATAAACCAGACTAACGAAATAAGCCAGGGGCCTATTCCATAAAGCAGGATTACCAAATAAGACGCCCCCTCTTCAGTCCTCTCAATAACGGGACAATGTATTCAATTGGAGTGACAGCTCCTCCGCTGGCGTGGATTCAGCCCCCCCCCGCCACCCCCCCGTCCGTCATATCGTTTTTTTTCACATCTGAAAAAAAACACCATTGGATTGGAATTAGTGCAGATGATATCCAAGTGTAAATATAGCTCGTGGACATACATACCACTCTGAACAATGTTTATATATATATATTTTTTTTTAATTTATTAACTTGCTGCAACGTCCGACACCCTTTCACTCAGCTTTCACTCAGTGGTATTTATTTAATGGCAACTTAACTTGGGTTGTAGATACTTACGCATTTAATCGATCGGCAGTTTCCTGTCGGTCTTTCTCTCTGAGTTTATGTGTTGCTGCCATGTTGCCTCTGTTCGTTACTATATGTTTGATTTCCTCACAGGGCTCCGCCGCTCGCTCTGTCCTCGTGCATTTTACCATTGTGAATCCGCTTGATCTGTGTTCGACCTCATGGGCTGCTTAGGTATGGTGTGCACACGCAATCAGCCTGACTAGCTGAACCTGGCTAGAATTAGTGTGGCTGCGTAAACGTGGCTCAGCCTTTATGGAACCGAGTTAGCCTCAACTCATTTGTTTTGGCTAAGTCTAGCCAGGCTATTCACATTAAGCTTCGTTTTTCTCAGCCTGCTTTATGAAATAGACCCCTGTTCTCAATGTGGTGATCAGCCCTCTTCTTAAGCAGCGTGTGGACTTCTCTTCAGTGCTGGATTATTCCGTTCCAGACGGTAAACTGTGCCATACCTGGCACTGAGCTGCTGAGCGTTCTGTGCTTTATCCTGACGGTCTTTTTATTTTTTCCTGCAGTCTCCTGTCTCGTCGACTGCTGCCTGGACCGGTTCCGCCGCATTGATTTTCGCCACAGCGTCTCTTTGTCTTTTGCTTGCTCTACCGTCTGGAGATGTAGAGTTGTTTTTTGTTTTTGGGACTGTGATGGAAAATGTATCTGTAATGTATTGAGCCATGTAGGAGGATGACAGGAAAGGCTGGTTCCTGTTAACTTGACTGCTAGACAAGAAGAGAAAGATAAGAACATCCCAAGGACAAACTCCCAGGAGGTGAACATCCCGAGGATAAGGCCATGAGGAGATGTCTTGCAGAAGTGTGCAGGGGGCTATAAAAGACTGTTGTGTTCTTTGTTGAATTACTCAGTTCACCGGTGCTCAGTTCGCTGGGTGGCTTGGTGCTCTGGGTCTTTCAAATGCTTTATGCCTTTGAAATAAATCATACAAAGATAGAATCGATTCTTTCTGGGTTATTGAAACAGTTGTCTTTACTCTTTTGGTAAATAATTTCCATAACAATTTGGCGTTGTCGGCAGGATCCAGTGAGCTGAACCGTGAGGGAGACGGGAGACGGGTCTCTGGCCAAGCTGAAGAACAAACCTAACTTCAGTCCTCCCCATTGAAGGAGGAACCTGAATCTCGCCTCTCAAGCGGACAGCCGCCTGGATCCGCGCAGAAAAGTTGTTCTTTGATCGGGTGAGATACTGTTTCAAATCTGTTAAATTGACAACATATTAAAATTTGAAGCACATTGTACAGAGGAGAAGGGACAGGACTGGTACGGTTAGAAACTAATTTATTAGTTTTTTAACGCTCGCAGGGAGCGAGTTGGTTGTTAGGAACTGAGTTTGTCAGTTCTTAACGCTCACTACAGAGTGAGCTGGGGAATTAGTAAATTCCAAGGTGGTTTTTAGCAAGTTTTCTACACCTAAAAGGAGAAAAGCCAGTCGGGGACGCCTGCCTGATAGGAAAATGGGATCCGGATCCAGTAAGAGTCCAGGTCCTCCTCCTGATAGTGCAATCTGCAAGGACATGTCCAAAAAATATGGCTCTAAATGTCTTGAGTGTGTGAATGATTGGGTAAAGAATTATGGGTTTCCCACGGGAGGTTCTTTAAGTTTAAATCAAGTAAGTAAGTTGGAAGAGCAAGTCGAACAGATGTGGGAGAAGTGTAAGAAAAAGAAAAAGGATAAGACGAGAACGGTTGGATGCATATGAAAAGCATAAGAAATGTTTAAAGGTATGGAAAGAGGAGGCAGAGTAGAAGCAGGAAAGCAGCAGTAAGTGAGATGGGAGGAGGAAAAGATTTAAGTGGCACTGTAGCTGGACGAGTTGATAATGTGAGCATTAAGGTAAAACAACCACCTCCATATAGTACTGGTGGTACCTCACCCCTGTCTCCCTATGCCCCATTGCAGGCAAGCCTACAAGCGCTGACGATGGTCGACCCAGACCTGGACTCCTGCCCCCCGGTCAGGCCCCCACCATCATCACCACATGCCAGGGCGGATCCTTCTACATCTGCGCCACCACAAGTGAGGGCTGCTGATAGTGCAACTGATGATGACTGCAGCCACAGTCACAGTCAGTTTGAATATAAAGGAGCCAAGGGAGATGATGACAGCAATGATGACGACGGCCCAGTGTCCTCCCTCCTCTGGTTTCACTCCTATTGGGAGGAACACACGATCAAAAACCAAACTAGGTGTCACCTTCTCCATGCCCATGGTAGAAGTGGCTGGACCAACAGGCCCCATTCTGGTGCATCGTGCCTGGACAACTGCTGACGTGCAAGCCGCATCAGAACACCTGCCTGATCCAAACAGCTCAGGCACAAAGTTTGCAGACCAGCTTGTGACATTTTGCCAAGAGTTCCATCCCACAGGAGCAGAGTTACGCAGCCTGTTGGCATGTAAGTTGTCACCAGGAGATTTGGCAAAAATAACAGGATCAATCCCACAACCTGAGTCTCGTCCCCACAATCCTGAATGGATAGATGGGAAAAATAATAATTACCGACGTGACCTCAACCAGTTGTGTGTCGCTCTGCGAGAGGCCTTTCCAACCAGAGTCGACATGTCAAAAGTAACGTCCTGCAAGCAAAGAGTGGATGAGTCTGTCACTGAATATATCTGCAGAGTGACAAAGGTGTTCAATGACCATGGGGACATTGACCAACCGCGTGACCTGGGTAATCAACCAGGAACCTGGGAAAGTCACCTGTGCAATACCATACTGGCAGGGCTGCTCCCTGACGTGAAAGCTGTGGTGCTGCACACTTATGTGGGCTGCACAGAAGGCTGCAGGCTTGAAGATTTGAAACGTCGACATGCTGAACAAACCACTCAACAGAAAGAAAAAGCAAAGAAGGATAAAAGAGATAGAGATCTACACCAGGCTGCCTTGACCATGTTTGCCGCTGCAGCTGAACCTCCAGAGCGGAGACGAGAAACTACCAGAGGACGAGGGCAGAGTCGAGGA
Source organism: Trinectes maculatus (assembly GCA_016785345.1). Lineage (NCBI taxonomy): Eukaryota > Metazoa > Chordata > Actinopteri > Pleuronectiformes > Achiridae > Trinectes > Trinectes maculatus. The sequence goes on along the minus strand of JAFBJQ010000384.1, from coordinate 6,206 downwards.
CGAGGGCGGCGTCCACGTGGCCGTGGTCCCAGAGGAGGTCCTTGGTTCACTGACCCGAACCGTTGCCATCTTTGTGGCAAGTATGGACATTGGCGTAATGAGTGTCCTGAAGGCCGGATCGACCAGAACCGTGGTGGTACTGCCTGACTGGAGGGACGGACCCCAGGACTGACCGACCTATCAGTTGGGCCAGCGTCTTCTCAGGGGAGTGAGATATCACACACACACACACCACTACACCATGATAAAATGGCGCCTGCTTGCACTGATTCACTTACTTTGCTAACAGAGGCTATCATACACTTAGAAGCACAGACAACACCATTGATAGGAACCTATGTGCATTTACAGTCTAATGCTTACAAAAATATGCCTATGATTTCTCTAACAGTAAATGGTCAAGCACTACAGTTCATGGTTGATTCTGGAGCTACTCATTCAGTTTTAACCTCTTCTAGTTTGTTTCCAAAACCGAAACTAAGTGGTCATCATGTTTTTTCCATTTCTGCCTCTGGTACCACTGTGAAAGAGCGTTTCACAGCTCCACTAATGTGTAAAACAGAGTCTGGAACACAAATTAACCATTCGTTTTTGCTATCAGAGCATTGCCCTGTAAATTTGTTAGGGAGAGATTTAATGTGTGCACTAGCTGTCTCATTAGAATCTACCCCTGCAGGGTTAATTGTCACTACAGCTGACCACAGCGATTCTATCATGACGGCCGTTATGTATTCACCTACAGTGCCATTATATGTTTATCAGTGGAAGCTTCCCCAGGGATCCTATTCTACATCCCTTATACAAATGGCACAAGCAGTTGTTTCCCCGTTGTCTGACTTTATGTTACCTGAAGCTTTGCATTGTACATCTTATGTTTCTGAAGGCCCTGATGACGGGTATGAGGGGAAATGGTACACAGAACGATCTGATAAAATATCAACTGCTCTTCTGTTTTGGAATACACACTCTGCAGCATTATCTGTGTCTTTGACGCCTGGTCAGATGAAGTTGTACAGAGTGGATGACGCATGTCCACATGTGTCTCTAGCAAAACATCCTAACATGCGCTGGCGAGATTTAGGGCCCTTTGTTAAACAATGCGAGAAGATCACTGATTGGCAACCTACTCAGTCTGCAGACATTCAATTCTCCCCATTAACAGGTGTGTATAAGCGCAGCTGCCTGTCTTCTGCACACTGCACTCGCACAGTGCAGTTGGTAAGTGTCAGTTCTATTTTTACCGCACTGAACACAAGTACACTTCCTGTTGAGTTACAGGTCGTTCCCTCTGACTTGTGGTCATCTCATAAATATGATGTTGGTCTGATAAAAGACTGTGAACCTGTAGTCATAACACCCAAATCGACCTATAGGCCCAGAAAGAAACAATATCCTCTCAAAAGGGAGGCAATTGAAGGCATTCGTCCTGTTTTTCAGTCTTCGTTAAACTCTGGCGTTATCATTCCATGTCCTACGTCTCCATTACGCACGCCTCTTTTTCCTGTGAAAAAAATCAGACCCACAGGCACACCTGATGAGTGGAGATTTGTGCAAGATCTCCAAGCTGTAAACAAAGGAGTAATTCCGAGAGCTCCATCGGTTCCGAACCCACATACAATTTTGTCACAAATACCACCTGATGCATCATTTTTCTCTGTGGTCGACCTTTCTAATGCATTTTTCTCTGTTCCAGTACACCCCGACAGCCAGGAATGGTTTGCCTTTGAGTTTGATGGGAAGCCTTACACATTTACCAGGCTGTGTCAGGGATACTGCGAGAGTCCAACGATATACAATGCTGCCTTACAGGCCTCTCTTGATGATTTAACTTTGACTGATGGCTCTGTTCTTTTGCAGTATGTAGACGACCTCCTAGTGTGTGCCCCCATGAAGGAGCAGTGTTCTTCCGACACTGTTAAGCTCCTTCTTCATCTACATGCCAAAGGTCACAAGGCCTCAGCCAATAAACTCCAGTTCTCTCAAGAGCAGGTTGTATTTTTGGGTCATGTCATTTCTCATTCATCAAGGGCTCTGTCTGAGGACCGCATAGCTGCTGTCCGTAAGATCTCAAAGCCCATGACAAAGAAACAGAAATGTCATTTCTAGGCATGACCTCCTACTGTAGGAATTTTATTCCTCATTATTCTCTGTTTGAGAACCCTCTGTCATCTCTCATTTATCGCAAGGGGCTCACAGCCCACGATTACGTTGACTGGACAGATGAGGCAGAACGCGCCTTTGAAGAGCTGAAACAATGTTTGTCACAAGCTCCTGCTCTGGCACTGCCTCAGCCTGAAAAACCTTTTGTTCAAATGGTTGATGAGAAACGAGGTTTCATGTCTTCTGTTATTTTACAGTCACATGGGGATAGGCTGCGTCCGGTGGCCTACTTTTCTTCCAACCTCTCACTAACCCTGATCTCACTTTGTATGTTGACGGCTCTTCCCGTCGCTCTGACTCGGGGACCAACCAGGTAGGCTACGCCATTTGTTCTGATTTTGAGACTGTTCTGTCTGGTCCATTGCCAACTCATTTCTCAGCTCAGACTGCTGAATTGGTTGTGCTCACTGAAGCGTGCAGACTGGCTGAAGGTAAAACAGTAAACATTTACACAGATTCAAGATACGCATTTGGCGTTGTTCATGATTTTGGTGCTTTGTGGAAACATAGGTCTTTCCTTAAATCTGATGGGAAACCTATCCTCAATGCATCCCAAGTTGCTGATTTGTTAGAAGCCATTCTTCTACCTAAGAAAATAGCAGTAATTAAATGCTCTGCACACACAGGACTATCTGATCCTGTTTCCTGTGGCAATGCCTCTGCAGACGCAGCTGCAAGAGCTGCAGCATGTCAACCACTCCCTTACTCCCTTTTGTCGACCTCTGACACTTCCCCTCCGGTCACTTCACTCTCTGATTTGCAGTCTTTTGCGTCCTTAGCTGAGAAGAGGCTCTGGTCTCACTCTGGCTGCCACTCTACTGAAGATGGATGGTTTTCTGCAGATGGGCGACTATGCCTCCCCAGACATTTTTTCCCTTGGTTGCTAAGTGAAGCCATGGATTAGATCATGTCTCCAAAGGGGGGATGGTACAACTGGTATCCAGACACTGGTTCACAAAAGGTTTTACTGTTGTGGCAGAAAATTATTGCAAAAAATGTCTCATTTGTGCATCTCACAATCCAGGTCGAGCTCAAGCTATGGACCAAGCAGCACATCCAGCTCCAGAACAGCCTTTTCAACACCTGATGATGGATTTCATTGAATTAACTCCATCTGAAGGGAAAAAATATTGCCTTGTGGTTGTTGACATGTTTTCTAAGTGGGTGGAAGCGTTTTCTACCAAGCACGCAGACAGCAGTGCTGTAGCAAAAGCTCTATTGACTGAAATCATTCCTCGCTGGGGCATACCTGATCTAATTTCCAGCGATAACGCTACCCATTTTGTCAACAAAGCCCTAACAGAGATAAGCCTCGTTATGGGATTTAATTTGAAAACACACTGTGCTTACCACCCCCAATCAGGAGGGGCAGTGGAAAGAGAGAACAGCACAATAAAAAACAAGTTGTCAAAGTGCTGTGAAGAAACGGGTCTGTCATGGCCGAAAGCACTTCCTCTGGTTCTAATGTACATGCGCATGCGTAAACGCACGCGTGTTAATCTCAGTCCTTTTGAAATTCTTTTTGGGCGACCTGCACATGTAGGGGGGAAACCGAGTCAGACATTAAAAGACCTGCCTACTAACCTTCTTGAACATGACATGTTAGTGTACTGTCAAAACCTGTCAAAGTCTCTTTCTCTTTCTCGACAGGCAGTGAAGGACGCCCTTCCTAAGGAGGCGCTGTCACCCCTCCACACCTTCCAACCGGGCCAGTGGTTGCTGATTAAAGACCTGAGACGCAAGCATTGGAAGGCTAAGAGGTGGCAGGGACCGTTCCAGATTCTCCTTGTGACGCACATGGCGGTCAAGGTCGCTGAGAGGTCTACGTGGATCCACGCCACCCACTGCAGGCTGTTCAACAGTGATCCCTCATGGAAGGACAACAACCCTGGCACCCATTCCGTCGGACGGGATGCGGATTGAGAGGAACAACATGCCTTCTAGCAGCCATGGCTCTCATCATTGTGTTTCCTCTTCTGTGGTTTGGTAACCATCTGTGGATGCCAAACAAACTGCTGAATGACACCCATTCAACCCACAACCGCACACGTCGCTCGACACCACCGATTGAGCAAAACTAGGAAGTCCCTTGAAAGTCCCCTGGCTACAAAAGAACTTATGGTTTCAGTACGTAAACTATTCAGTCCAATCTATGTCAAAAAGTGTTGCATATCAAATGTTATCCCAAATGCCTAGCGAAAATCTCACTGTTCCTCTTCCTGATGTTGACACCGACGAGGATACTTTTTTCTTTGAGTAGGATTCAATTATGATGTCACAATTGAAAGCGTCTTGCATGATTGTGTACTGATGTCCATTGGAGAATCCATGTTCGTTTATTATGCTTATGTTTATTATGTTTTATTTGAAATGTGTTTTCTAGTTTTAATGTTTTTCATTAGTATACTACATGGCTGGCTAATATTGTTAGATGTGATTAGTAAATAATCAAAAAGGAGGAGTGTGATGGAAAATGTATCTGTAATGTATTGAGCCATGTAGGAGGATGACAGGAAAGGCTGGTTCCTGTTAACTTGACTGCTAGACAAGAAGAGAAAGATAAGAACATCCCAAGGACAAACTCCCAGGAGGCGAATATCCCGAGGATAAGGCCATGAGGAGATGTCTTGCAGAAGTGTGCAGGGGCTATAAAAGACTGTTGTGTTCTTTGTTGAATTACTCAGTTCACTGGTGCTCAGTTCGCTGGGTGGCTTGGTGCTCTGGGTCTTTCAAATGCTTTATGCCCTAAATCATACAAAGATAGAATCGATTCTTTCTGGGTTATTGAAACAGTTGTCTTTACTCTTTTGGTAAATAATTTCCATAACAGGCCTTTGAAATAAAAGAAATCTTGTTATATCTTCAACCCTGTCTGTATCCATTGGGATCCAGCCCTGCCTGAGTCTGACAATTTCTTCCGGGTGGAGCTGGACGTTCTTATGCATTGCTACACTGAATATAAACACATATTCAAAAAAAGAGAGCAGCACAATTGCTGCTGCAAAGGAGGTAGTATGGCAGAAGATTTAATTAATTTAAAAAAATATTGCGAGTGTTTAACATGTTCAACATTTATATTCTATTTGTGTTTGTGAACACAGGTGCTGTCCAACAGGTACAAAACGTACTTAGCAGCAACAGATGATGAAATATAAAAATATAGTACAAACAGGTAGGCTGTGTTTGTTTAGCCTGTCCTGAACAGCAGTGAGTAGCTGATAAGATAAGATAAGATATTCCTAAAGTTATTGTCTATTTGAATCAGAAAATCGGTTAGGCTTTAAAAGATGTGAGTGCATCGCTACACAGACTAATGAATGGTCCGATGGTCCGATTGAAAAGTTATGAATCTCGGTTTAATGCTGCAGCGTTCATATAAATATTCATGTGGAAATGATAAATCGTCTAATCTGGGTCTGATGATCCTCTCCCGACGGAGAGTCCTGCGCAGTATTTGTGCTTCGATATCAATCAGGGGTCTATTTCATAAAGCAGGCTGAGAAAAGCGAGGCTTAATGTGAATAGCCTGGCTAGACTTAGCCAAAACAAATGAGTTGAGGCTAACTCGGTTCCATAAAGGCTGAGCCACGTTTACGCAACCACACTAATTCTAGCCAGGTTCAGCTAGTCAGGCTGATTGCGTGTGCACACCATTCCTAAGCAGCCCATGAGGTCGAACACAGATCAAGTGGATTCAAATGGTAAAATGCACGAGGACAGAGCGAGCGGCGGAGCCCTGTGAGGAAATCAAACATATAATATCGAATAGAGGCAACACGGCAGCAACACATAAACTCATAGAGAAAGACCAACAGGACACTGATGATCGATTAAATGCGTAAGTATCTACAACCCAAGTTAAGCTGCCATTAAATAAATACCACTGAGTTAAAGCATGGACATAATACACAATTTATATAAAAAATATATAACAAAACATACAGGCTGTCAATCCTAACATTAAACGTTTTACTATTAAACAGCGCCTGTGGGGTGGTGGTGTGCGGGGGTTGGGGGGGTGTCGGACGTCGCAGCGAGTTAATAAA